>JAWLRI010000763.1:165492-202762 GCA_034781795.1 Crypturellus tataupa | reverse complement strand
GTTTTTTTTTTTAAGTCACTGTTTCTGGAGCTATGGCTATTATTGAAACACTTGTAACACCTGTAGAGTGCAAAAGAACCCCCCCATAATCCAGGAGGGAAGAGTAAGTGACCTATTACTCCACTTGGACACCCACAAGTCTATGGGTCCAGATGGGGTCGACCTGTGGGTTCTGAAAGAGCAGGTGGACATGCTCCCCCAGACGCTCTCCACCGTATATCAGCAGTCCTGGTCATCATGGGAGGCCTCAGTCGACTGGAGATTGGGCAATGCGACACCCATCTACAAGAAGGGTTGGGTAGAGGATCTGGAGAATTACAGGCCTGTCATGGGGCTGGTTGCCCTCTGCAAGGCTACTGGCTTGGGGCAGAGTGGCTGCAGAGTTGTGTGGCAGAAAAGGATGTAGGGGTGCCAGCTGAACAAGGGGCAACAGAGCACCCAGGTGGCCCAGGAGGCCAGCAGCTTCCTGGCTTGTATGAGGAACAGCATAGCCAGCAGGAGCCGGGAAGTGATTATTCTCCTGTGCGCCATGCCGGTGAGGCCACACCTCAAATACTGCGTTCAGTGTTGGGCCTTCACAGCTAGAAAAACATGGAGGTACTGGAGCATATCCAAAGGTCAACAAAGCTGGTAAAGGGGCTGGAGCACAGTTAAACTTGATGATCTGGAGTGTTCTTTCCCACCCTAATGATTCTATGATTCTCTGACCTGCCTTGTTTTGGTGCTTTGAGAGGGTGGCTCCTCACCCATGTCCTGACCTAGGAGGTGAGAAAGGAAGGTGATAGAAAGGAACCAAGGGCAGGGGTTTCTCCTCCAGCTTCTAGCAGGAGCTTACTCAAGATTCCTGCATTTTATAAATACATTATTTTGGCTCCTGTCTGACAATTTCAACTTAATGAATCTGCAAAGTGGAGCAGCAGAAGCTCTTGCGTGGGAGCATGGTGTGTTGGAAATAGCTCCCCAGGTCAAGCCGTCATCTTCTAACCTTGTGTACCTCAAGGCCACCTAGCCAGACCCTGTGCCAAAAGTCACCTTTCTGCAAGGGAAGGGCAGAGGTGACTCAGTGTCACCAAGTGCAGGACTGAGCTTGAGTTTGTCACATTGGTGGGACCCCAGTGACAGAGCAGATTTCAGTTAAGGTCTTGCTGAAATTCACTAGCGCTAACCTGGGACCAGGGCTGGCTCCCCGTGTCCCTGGGGCTGCCAGGACCTGGCTGCAGGTGTGGTGAGAAACTGCCCTCCTTGGGTTTCGCTTTGAAAAATACTTTACAGCATAAAGGTCCTTTCGAATCTTAAGGGTTATATGATTGATGATTCAATGAAAAATGTTTCAGTGAGGATTTATTAGAATGCAGAATACAGACAGAGACGTTATAGAGCAAGTCTTTTTATATATGTATATATAGAGAGATATTGTCTATCAAGAGTAACAGAAGCACAACTTTCGGCAATTACTACCCATGCTCAAATCAGAAGTCAAAGGCTGGTGCCCCTCTCTTACAGCGTGCATTCTCCCAAATGTTGTCCTCTGCAAAACACTCCTAATTTACTTGCTGCAAAAAACAATAACTAGACAAAATAAAATTAAGAAAGCCTAGATTCCTCCTTTTATATATGCCCCTCTCTCCCCCCACCCCCAAAAAAACAAGGAAAAGAATAAAGAAATATTTCCCACCTGGCTGAGCAGCGATCTTCAACCCACCTCTTGAAACCTCTGCAGCACTGGGTTATGGTGAGCAGAAGAGACTACAAGGTCACTTTGTTAAATGAACTCTTTTCCCGTTGGTGTTGGTGGAGCATCTGCTCCCTGCCCCTGCTTCCTGCAGCCCCACAGGTCTTTCGGGGTCCCACTAGCGCGGCAGGGCGCGGATGCAGTAGGGCTGGGGGTATCGCGTCATGCCCAGGCGGTAGCGGAGGTTGGGCACAGTGTCCTGCGGCATCCGGAAGGTGAATTTCTGCAGCAGGGCCGCGAAGAAGAGGAAGAGCTCGGCGCGGGCTAGCTGCTCGCCCAGGCAGGCGCGCTTCCCTGCGGAGACAGCGGCAGTCGCACGGCTTCGGTTTGCCCGTGCACAGTGCAAGCAGAAGTCTCCCCAAAAGACCATGGAATCCAGGCAGGAACACTGCAGGAGTTTTCACGCTGCTCTGGTAGTGACCTGAGCAACCTGGGACTGCGTACTTAGAGTGTCCACCCTTCAAGGCATTTCTAAGGTCTCCTTTGTGTCTTATGGGACTTTATTCCTCCCTGTTGCTTGTCTCTGCATGGGAAGGGAACCAACGTGAGGAGGGTGTTTGCTTTGCCCAAGCCACGCAGGCTGGACTGGACTTGTGTGTCCGTGGGGTGAGGGGAGTCACATTTGGGGCTCCATTATCCTGCTCCCACTACCAGCCTGGGAACTCCTTGTGAAAGGTCTGTGTAAAACATCTGCTCCCCCTTACCTAGGGAGAACGGAATGAGGGCCTCTCTCCTCCAGAACTGGCCGTCCTTCAGGAAGTGCTCGGGGTTAAAAGCATCTGGCGTTTCCCACTCCTTCTTGTCTTTGAGCACTGAGGTCAAGTTGGGCATCAGAACGGTGCCCTTAGAGAAAAAGACAAAATGTCCCATTACGGTGTCCCCATGGTTGGCTACCCGGCAGCTGGAGCCAGGGTTACCTTGGGCACGAGGAAGCCCCCCAGCAGGGTGTCCTGTGTGGTCAGTCGGGGCACACCGACCGGGACGACATTGCTGAACCTCTGCACTTCATGGACCACTGCGTTGGTGTAGTGTAGGCTGGTGCGGTCGTCCAGGCTTGGCTGCCGGGCCTGACCCACCACAGCATCAATCTCCGCTTGCACACGCGCTGCACACCAGCACCAAAGTTATCAACATCAAGAGAAAAAAATACATATATATATCCCCTAAAATATGTCTACAGAGCAACAGGAGGGTTGTTATGAAGTTCCCTCAGAGAAGGAAGCTGTCAATAGGTGATGCCTCAATAGATGATGGAGTGCCCTACGCTCTGCGGTTTCCTAGGGCAATGGGACCAAGGCATTGGCACAGGCAACAGGGAGCCTGTTCTGGCACCGTGGGAAGAATGGATGGATGGATGGACTGACCAGGCCCCCCACACATGGGATATGGGAGGGAGAGACCAGGAGGGGTTTCTGGACGAATGGTTCATTTTACCTTGAATTTCTGGGTATGCGGCCATGTAGAGCAAAGCCCAGCGGAGGGTTGTGGACGTTGTCTCTGTGCCGGCAAAGAACAGGTCCAACGTGCAGGCCACAAGATTCTCCTCGCTGAAGCACCCGCTGCCGTCATCCTTAGCAGAGAGAGGTTTGAGTAGCACATGGACGATCGGAACCGCCCACAGACCATGCACACTCTGTCCAGCGCTGAGCTCGCCCTATGGCTTTGGTCAGCTGTGGGGTGGACCCTGCACATTCCAGGTGGGAAGGTGTCCTGTGCAGTTGCCTTCCCCTCCCAGCAGCACTCCAGACTTAGCCTTGGGCTCAGCACAGCCTTTTTGCCCATATTCTGCTGTATTTTATTGCATTTGGTCCTGCTCCTTCTACCAACATGTGCGGCCAAAAACAAGGGGACTTTTCCACATTGTCCCAAACCCAAGTACTTCCCAGCTTTACTTTGGCAATACTGGAGACACACATGGAGAACTAGGATTCATTTTTAGTGGTTCCCAATTTTAGCCCGAGCTGCGTGAGGTCTTGGCTGCGTGACCGACCTTCGCTATCTCCTGCAGGTAGCTGTCGATCAAGTCACGGCTTTCCGTGGGCTGCCAGTCCTCCTTGTGCTTAGCAATTATGTCGCACAGAAAACTCTTCAACTGCTTTGAGATTTCAGTAATGGTGTGGTGGGGCCCCGGGATGTATTTCAGGATTCCTGGGAAAGAGCTGTAGAGCTTGAGAAATGAGAAGAGAAGGGTACATGGAAGAGAGGACCAACAAAACCCTTCGTTATCAAAACCTCGTGCCCAACACGCCATGTTCATGAATTACTGCTGTACAAGTCTGGAGGACAACCCCAAAGAAACAGCCAAGGTCTTTCTTACACAGATTGGCGCCCACGTGGCCGTCGTCGCCGGGGAGCAGTACCTGTGTCAGAGGGTGGCCATGCAGCACCACCATCTTGTCCAGCAGATGCAGCAGCTCTTGGAAGCGCTTGTCATGGTACTCAAAGCGCTCTCCAAAGGCGACAGAGCAGATGATGTTGGAGACAGCATTATTGATCTTAAAGTGAGGGTCAAAAGGATGTCCTGGATAAGAGGAATAAGAAGAGCAGGTTCTGCACTGGTTCCCAGTTCAGGAGTCATTTCATAGGGATGGAAAGCAAGGGGTTGTGGAAAGAGCTAAAAAGGCCTTTGGAAACAGTGGAGCTCAAAGTTGCTCACACTTCTCAGGAGAGCTCAAAGCAAGCAGTGTGAAACACCCTCTACAAACATTGCTTTGCCTGTTGCGTCCTCCTCACATTAATCAGCTGATTTTGAGGTGTTTTTAGCAGACACCAGCATGCAGCACAGTGCCCTGGGTCTCTTCTCACCCTGCTCTTCCCCAATGGCCTCGGTGAGGTACCGGCACTCCTCCTGTATCCGCTCCTCCAAGCTCTTCTTGCCCAGGCCAAAGTTTCTGAGTGTGGTCAGGGCAAATCTTCTCTGCTGTTTCCATATATGTCCATTGGAGGAGACCAGCCCTGGAATAAAAGGACAATAAATACCTCACTGTGAGCTAAGGTAGCTCCTGTTATCAAAGTGAAAAAACGTTAACTCTGCCATTAGCAATGGCAGAGCAGTCACGTGCTTTGTAGTGGTCACAGATGGCTTCATTCATGGGCGGACAGGTGGTTTGCAGAGTCCATGTTTAGACTTTCTATCGCAAATACATGTCCTGGATGATAAGAACTCACCATGTTCGCTAAAGAATTCAATGTCGACAGGGATTTTTGGCCTATCTAGGATGTTTTCACCGTGGTTTACCAGCACCTCCTTAACCATCTGAAAGTTGTTGACGACGACGTAGGTCATGCTGCCCATGTCCATGCTGAAGATGTCCCCATATTTTTCAATAAGCTACGGGGGAAAAAGAAATGATCAAAACTATGGAGAGCAAAGGTCAGTGGAGGGGAAGCAGATGGGAAATCCCAAATCATTTGGCATTGCTGGGGACCTGAGCAAAGGCACAGGGAACATCAGGGAAGTTGCAATGAGGAAGTGAATGATTGATCATGGAAAGGTCTCTTCTCTTTTTCTTGTTATCATAATTACTGAGCAGAAGTTGGTGCTGATTGGCAATATATTACATAAATCCCTTCAGACTACATTTTCAAGTCTTGTCTCTACTTAAGTGGGACTTTCCCAGATCCTGTCTCCCTCCCTCCCCAGCCAAAGCCAGAGGACTCCTATACCAGTGGTGATAGCTGTGCCCATTGACCACAGATCTGCTACCATTTGCATCTCCTCCACACTTGGACACAGGTTATACAAACGTCCCACCACCCTCCCCTGCCATGGGAGGTCGCCTCCTGCTCACCTAGTGGCTCCTCGTCGGCCACTTTGACTTGCATTGACCCCTTCCCCACCACTGTGTCATGTACCCTCCTGGCCCCTTCCCATCCACCCTGGGATCTCCTTTGTGCTCAGGACTCTTTACCTTCTCTATCCCTTTCAGAGGATCCTTGATGTTCATGGAGAGGATATTCCCCAGGAAGGGGAGCTGGAAGGGTCCCGGTGGGAAGTTTTTGGGCTTCCTCCTCTTCATGTAGTCGGCAACGAGCAGGAAGACGAGCAGGAAGACCAGGAGGGTCTTTATGGACACGCTGGAGACACCCTCACTCAGGAGTTGCAGCATGGCCAGGGTCATGATGCTGGCAGCCCCGGGCGCCCGGATCCGCACCCGGAGATGGACAAAGTGCACGGGGAGATGGCGCATGTGAGCAAGACATTAGTGCAGCAGCCCGCCCCCTGGCACGCCTCCCCGCCTCCCTCCCGGACGGGTTTGAACTTAAAAAGCAGTTTGATTCTTCCACAGTTGCCAGGAGGACACGAGACACTCGGTTGGAAGTCCTTGCTGCAACCACCCGCTCACCCCTGTGCTCCTTGTTCCTTCCCTCTGTGCTGGTGGCCGCAGGAGAGTCCGTCCGGGAGCTCTGCTCTAGTTTCCTGGCTTCTCCACAGATATTTCCTGCTGCTCCGCAATGGTCTGGCGTGAGTACAGCACCCACGTCTGCCCCAGGAGATATGATATGGGATCAGTGCATTTTAGAAATGCCTTTTTTTTTCCAAATAATCACAAGGATTAGAAAAGGAAAGGATTGAGAAAGATTGCAACCATTTATTCTCTTCCATGAGGCACCATAAAGGGAACCAGTGCAGCTGCAGCAACAACATCATGCAAGTTTGAAACGGCAAAACCAAAGAGGGGAATCTTGTTTGCTAAACTAAAGCAAACACCACAGGTTGTTCCCATGTACCAGAGGTCAGACACACTCCAGAGTGCAGGCAGATGAAGGAGACCCATGTGCTGTTCTGAGCAGCTTTGAAAACTATAGAGGAGGAAAAACCATGCAGATCTTTCACATTTCCGTGTTTTCAGAAAAAAAAAAAAGAAAAAAAAGGAAAAAAAAAACAAAGGGAGGGAGCCTGTAAGTTAAGGCATTAATTATAAATAAAAGAAGATTAAAATGAGCACAATCAGGACCCCCTCGCAGCTCTGGCGAGGGATGTGCTGTGCAGAGGACACTCCCATGTGGCACCACTCTGCAATTGCACCAGGCCTGTGATGGAGACTAAATCCACGGGCAATGAAATGTGGTTTAATTTTCCTGCTACCCATGTAGGCTGACACGTGCATACACATACAAGTCACTTATGAAAGGCTAGAGGAAAAATAAAAGAAGGGAGGACATAAGTTTTTCTGAGTTCAGTGCCAAACAAAAGCATGCAGGGGACAGAGTGGGACACATTCTGGAAGAGCTACTGTTTAGTTACATAAATGGGAAAACTCAGTACAAACTGCACACTTTTAGTTTATTTACTGAGCTAAGCCTCGACACTCTTCTGGAGTGATCCCTGGGAGGGCAGGAGTTATGTCTCATGGTGTTTTGGGAACATCCTTGGGCGATTGGATTGGAACAAAACCCCAATCTTTGCTGGGACAAAAGTGATGAAGAGGAAGGTGGGGACCTCCCACCGCGACGCTGCCACTTTGCTTTGTCCATCGGCAATTGCTGGCTTCCTCCTGCCTGTCATGCTCCTTGTCTGTGGCTAAACCAGGCCCAAGCACCTCCAAAATGATTTTTTAACAACTTTTCCACTGCGTATTTTATTAGCACAAACTGTCTGGGGTAAACCTATCCTCCTCCAAGAGTAACATTAAAGTTTTATAGCCGTTCGAGACCTGCCTGGAAGCTCCAGTTCAACATGGCCTTTGGTAGAGGCTGCTTCTACCACCCTATAGCTTCCTCTCCTCAAAATTCAAGTACATGCATGAGATATTAAAAAGTGAGATGCTGCTGTTGCAAGGCTGAGATATGGTCTCTGCACATCATGTGGGAGCATGAGGACCTTGTACCATAGCAAAGCTGAGGCTACCTGAAGCAGTGAGGTTGGCTGCTGGCCACGGCCACCTGGACATTCAAGCCAACATAGAGATGCGAGCAAAGAGTGCACGTCCTAGACCACCTTGTCCTGGGAATCCAGAGACATCCCAAGTGTAATGGACTGATGGGGAAAAGGGTTTTCTCCCCATGGCAGCTCCTTGGAGTGCTTAACAGCGAGGCAGCGCCCGGATCTGGAAGGGCTTGGGGCAGCGTGTGAGGCTTAGCGTGAAGTCGAAGGTCAGTGCCGCGTGTGCCGGTGCCTCGAAGGTGAATCTCTGCAGCAGGGCCGTGAAGAAGATGAAGAGCTCCGTCCTGGCGAGCTGCTCGCCGGGACAAGCCCGCTTGCCTGGCAAAGGAGGAGAAAGCAGCTGCTGAGCTATGGGCTTAGGCGTTGGCAAAACCCAGCCTATCCTGCCACAAGTTTACAGACATAGGGATTTCCTTTTAAAAAAAGGAGCAAAACCCTTAGTTTAGTGCTCGATGAAGCCAGGGCACTTGCTGGTGCTGCTGGTCAGGCCAGCCCCGGTGTGGGGATGGTGCGGATGAGCTGCCACTCGTGCAGGGGACTCACTGTCCTGGCCGTCCCTCCTCTCCCGCGCACGCTTTCTGTTCCGGAGCTTTTCTCCTTCGCAAGGTTAGGTGGCAATGTTCACCCACACATTTTGCAGAAACCTTCCCCAGAACTTGGCCGCGAAGCGCAGCGCCAAGGCTGTGCGGGGAGCCCAGCGGGCGAAAGGAGGCAGGAAAAGCCCATTTATGCAGCTAATGCAAGAGGAAAAGCCTTATTTTTCATCTTGCACTAATAAATTAACTCCCACCACCCCCACGGTACAGCTCAGTGCAGTCAGCCTGAACTGTTGCAGGTTTTTTTGACGATGGAAATGCTGGATGTGGGCGGCTACCAGAGATGGGAAGCTGGACAAGGAGCAGCATCCCCTGCTCTCATAGAGTTCTTAAAAAACACACACACAGACATTTCATGAATAAAAAGAACATTTTCTCCTGCATTTGTACCTGCAGAGAAAGGCAGGAAAGCCTCCCGCTTCCTGTACTGGCCGTTTTCCAGGAAATGCTCGGGATTAAAGGTGTCTGGCGTCTCCCACACGTTTTTATCAAACATGATAGAAGTCAGGCTGGTCATCAGCGTGGTGCCCTGTGAGAAAAGGGGACACTGAGAAGAAGCACCAAGACACTGTCAGGCTGGTTTACTATTGGCTGTGGTCTGCACACAAAGTGAAATACACGTTTTCTTAAGAATAAAATGTTATTTTTAATCAACACGATTAAGTGAGGGTGAAAACCAGTGTGAATGTTAACTTTCATATATATCTATATCACTTAGGGACTGTATTTTGTGTCGCTGACTATAAGCCAATTTTACATCAGTAAACTTATGTTCCCATGGGAATTTGGAGTAATTTAACCAAATAATAATCCTCTTTATTGTGCTGTTTATTTAAAGCAGCAAAATATCTGATTAAAGCCCACATTCTCCACCAGAAAAAGAAAAATATTCTGAGTGATGTGGAGAAAAATGCTCAAGTGTTTCGGTTTCTATTTTCCATGAAGCAACCACTCATATTCATGGACAAGATTAAATCTATCTTACTTGTGAAATTTGCTTTTATAATACTAGAACAGTACATAGACATCGGTATCTATTACTTAGCTTTTACCAGGTGCTACTTGTTTCTTAGATGGTTTTTGATACTCTGTGCATCTAGCCAATCCCTTCTGTTTGCTTCCCTAAGCTTCTTGGACCAATATTCACACATGTTTGAAAAGGATCTTGTATAAGGTTGAGAAGCAAACTTTATAAAAGTGAAAATGATGACCAGTGTCATGGCTCTGCCACAGGATGTCCTGCATGAAGAGGTGAGATCCATAACACCTTTACCATGTCCATCTGGATGGCTCCTATTTTCTATGTCATTGGGATATCTGGGCAAGATCCTGCTGGTTGTTTCCCTTCCAAGCCAAAGTCTGAGGACTTTCGAGGCTGTGCCATGACCAACCTGGTTCCCGTGAGTGAAGGGGACGTTTTTCTGCCTGTACCTTGGGCAGGTGGAAGCCTGCCAGGGTGGTGTCGCTGGTGGACATCCTGGGGACCCCCAGGGGCACAACGTTGCCCATCCTGAGCACCTCGCTCAGCACCGCGCTGGTGTACGGCATGTTCTCCTTGTCGTCCATCGCCGGCTGGCGCGACTGCCCGATCACGCTGTCGATTTCCAGCTGCACTTTCTCTACGGAAAGGGAAAGAAAAGGGATCTATGCTCAAAAAGCCAGAGGTTTCTGCTGAGACAGTCATGACTTGTTGGTTTTCTCTTCTAGATTTTTCATATCAAAGTAGTTTTCTGAGTTTCAGCTCTCTCTGTGTTTCCAACCCAACCCAGGATGGGTTGGTTTTGGCCTTCCCCGAATGATCTGCAGTTCCCTGCTGATGCTCCCACCTTGGACTTGGGGGTATGTGGCCATGTAGAGCAGGGCCCAGCGGATGGCAGTGGCGGTCGTCTCGGTGCCCGTCAGGAAGAGGTCCAGGGTGGAGCACAGCAGGTTTTCTTCATGGAAATAAGAGCTGGGGTCACCCTTGCACTTGGGAATAAAAGGAAAATGGAAATTATGTGGAACTTATTTAGGAAAGTTGTGTCTTCACAGACGCAGTTCCAAACTTTCTGTGCATAACTCAAACTAGCAAAATAGCTCTAGGTCTCCTCTACTCATTCCTTGGGCTTTGGGTAGCCGGTCCCCGCTTTGCACCGTACCTTTTCTATCTCCTTCAGGTAGCAATCAATGTAATCCTCCGATTCAGCCAGGCTCAGCTCCTCCTTGTGTTTTGCAATCACTCCTTTCACAAAGCATTTCAGTTTCTCCCAGTGCCTAAAGATTTTCCTAAAGGGTCCTGGGAGCCATCTCATTAGCAATGGGAAAGCATTATATAGCTGCAAAAGCATCAAGCAGACAGAACAAAATCATATTTCTTCAGGTAAAAAAAGCAGGGTGTCACCATTCAGCCCATACAATTTATTAGTTCTACTAGCTCCACTAGTTATTTTAACTTGCTTGCTGTATTTTATGTATAAAAACATGTAAAACAATACTCATGGTTATTTCCCTTATAACATGACTCTTTTTTTTCCGCCGGGAAAAGCAAGATTACCTTAGAAATGTGGGCTTTCCAAGCACTTAATGCACGAGGGAAGCTGGAAAGTAATCAGAATGGCTTTACCTGGCCCCAAAAGCTTCCTATGAGGAGCAGGGTTTCAGCCAGCGAGTGCAGCAGCTCCTGGAAGCGGCTGTCATGGTAGTCGAAGCGGCTCCCAAAGGTTATGGAGCAGATAATGTTTGAGACAGCGCTGTTAATTTTGTAATGAGGGTCGAACGGTTGACCTGGAGGAAACAGAAGCAGTGGCACAGCGTTTTATTTGTTTTTTTCCCCTTTGTTTAATCTCAGGCAAAAGCTGCTGCCTACCAGGTTAGCAGTTTTTACCATAGTGCAGATGCAGGTTGGCACCCCGGTCCCAGGATGCCTGGTCTGCTCTAACCCACCACCCACACACAGCATCGTCCCCCTCCCCAGGGACCTCGGTTTTTCCCTTTGCAAAGTGAGGATGAAAAACGTGGATGCAGGTGCTGGGGTGGATCCTGGCTTGGTCTGACTCCCTGGTCCTCCTGAGGGTTGCACACCATGGTGCCTTCCCAACGCAGAGGTGCCAAGGCAGGATTTGAACCCTTTCCCCAGCAAATCCCTTCAGGGCGACTGTGCCCATTGGCACAGTTAATTGCATATGGCAAATATTGGATGTTAGTTTTATAGATAGGAAATTCAAGCTTGTATTTCAGATTTTTCTGAAAAAAAATCTCCATTTAACTGAGCCAAGTGTGGTGTGATGTCCACTATCTATTTTCCCGTGGGAGAGCCATCAGCCAGCAGCTGGATCGGTGTCCTCCAGAACATCCTGAGGTCTTGCAGCTCCTAAGGCATCCCTGAGAGCCACTTGCCATGACATGCCAGCCTGGTATCCATCCAGAACCAGCTCTACCTGGAGCTGCCGTGGGTCAGTGAGGAACACTGCTCTTCAGTGTAAGGGGCTGTGCTCAGCACGGCTGGCCGTTCCGCTCCACAAGAAAATAATTTCACTCGGAGGGTGCTCAGAGTGATGGACATGATCACTACCCGTCATTACCAATGTGAAGAAAGACCCAAAACTGCAGCTTAATTAGTTTATTGATTAGGACTATGAAGGGCTATAATCAATTGGCAACATGAGGTATTTGGCCTGTTCAGCGCAAGAGCTATTAAAATGGAGCAAGTTCAGTATATAATTTTGTGATTCCTATTTAGATCTTTCTTGTTTACTATATATAGCTCTATAGAATTAGCTCAACCCCATCTGCTTCTATTTAAAGCTGAAGTGCAACATCACCCATGTACCAACATACAAATTATTCTTACTAATATCCCTCTGGCAATTCTTAAAAGCCGGACCACAAAAGAGCAAGGCGCACGCTTCATCTGCGCACAACACAAAAGGAAACCCTGACTAAACAAGTTTTAAAATACTTTGCAAAACCAAGGACAAGCAGAGGTTAACTGCGCCTCTGAGTACAACAGCTTGATACCATGAGAGCTGCATTTATGATTCCACAGATCAAAGGTTTCCTTAGCCATATAAAAAATGCAAGTTATAATTTAACACCTACTATGTATTTTTCCTTGTATTGATAAGGCCTAAAATAAGTGCTAAAAGGCAGAGTCTAGAACTGCAAGATAAAGGCTTGGTGCTACCAGAGAAATACTCTGTATGTTAGAGGCTGTATAGAAATAGTTTTCCTTCCCCTGATTCATTGGGCAAAAGGTTTGCTGAATGCTTAGGACGTGATGGTGTACGTTAATGGTTTACCTTTCTCTTCCTCTATTATCTCAACGAGATACCGGCTCTCCTCTTGCACTTTTTCCTCAAAACTTACAGAAATGCTTTTCAGCGTTGCCAAAGCAAACTTTCTCTGCTGCCTCCATATATGTCCATTTGATGATATAAGCCCTATAAGTAAAGAAAAAAAAAAAACAAAAAAAAAACACAGAAAACAGAAAACAAAACCTCTTTCTATGTCATGTATGAATGGCCGGATCCAGAAATGGCTGTTGCCCTTAAAAAAAATAAAATAAAAAAGCAAACAAGGTCTTAAACATTTAAAATCTATAGTTTTGCCTGAGAATTAAAATTCAAAAGTAATTGGCTTATGCTAAAGATTCTAGTTTTATGGATTTGCTTTAATCTGCTACTTTGTCACTTTGCGTGGGAAAAAAAGGTGTAAGCCAAAATACTATAAGTACTATCACACTGTTGGCAGCGCTGCAAGCAGGAGCACTGGTTCCCATTCTTCGGAGCTGCATGCAGCCCGAGCAGAGAGAAGTAAAGGAGGACTTAAAACCAAGGGGAAAACTCTTCAAGTCACAGAGTGCTTTGCATTTCTTTCCTGTTTTTTATTGAGGTAAATGCCTGAGTACAGACTCCTGAAATGTGGTTGCTGGTTAGGAGCAGGCAACGGGTTGCTTTGGGGCACTGAAATCTCTCTCATTCATGAAAGGGCTCCCACAGAGATTAAAATGTCACCTGTGAGGTTATTAGGCCAAATTTGGTTCTTGCCTAACTCTATGCAAACCTTTATTGGCACCATGTAGCTGAATTCAGCCTATTTCTTTGATTCCAATTGTTATTGTTCTGCATCGCTGAAGGATCTGCACCCACATCCTCATAGCTCTACTCACCAAAGCCTTTAAAAATTTCTTGAAGAAGTGGAATGTTCGGACGATCTGCAAATATTTCGGCCTGATGGACAAGAGCTTCTCTCACCATCTGGTATCCGTTGACTACCACAAACGTCAGGCTTCCAAACTGCACGCTGAAGATGTTGCCATACCGAGGAGTGAGCTGAAAGAAAGGCTCCTCTGAGCTCCCTGCTCTCTGTATTGGGCTGAGAGCGAGAAGAGGAAGATTTTCCATACCCTCCTGGACAAGATCTTGAGCAATTTGGTTTGACTTTGAATTTACTCCTGCTTGGAGCAAGAGATTGGGCTAGAAACCTCCACAGGTCCCATCCAACCTAATCTATTCTGAGTCTATGGAGGCTGGAAATGACATAAAAACAAGCTGCAGTGTGGAAGAAGTGGTTGGTTATGGTCAGTAGCAGGTATGACCTGCCCTTCACCAGCTGGTTGCATCCTTAGCTTGCTTTGTCATGAGGACAGGACTTTTTGCCCTGTACCTGCAGGGCAGTGTGACAAATAACCTGCTCTTCCCCTCTTCTCCTCAGAAGGGCACTACCTGGGTCACCAAGTCCAGGCTCTTGCTGCTGCGGGCAATGACAAATAACCCCTTTTCATGAACTTTGCATTGAACACAGTGCCATATCTTGCTCCAGCTGTCCCTGTCAGAAAGTGGTTCAGCTGTTGATGGCTAGACTTTTCTGCTATTTTTAAGCCTGAATGCATTCATGGCCAGCTTACAGCCATTATCCTGGCATGAATATTGCTAATACTAGTCTCTCCTCTTCAGTATTTAATTCTCTGATGTCTATGAGAAGGCAATCGTGTCCCCTCTCTCTCTCTCTCTCCACTTTGCCAAGTAGCTCAGTCCAAGCTTATTCAGTGTAGCTCTGTGTGAGCAGCCACATGGTCACCCTGAATTTCTGTGGTGACTCATGAAACCAGCTTGGGGCTGAATAGGTTGCTAAGTCACTACGTGAATGAGTGCTATTAATTATATTACTGACAAAACATCCTAAGGACATGTCTTAATTCTCTCCATATGTCCCATATCAATATCTCTTTCATGACATAATGCCTGGAAGCCTAAGTCTCAGTCCTAGGAATTTTTGCAGTTATGTAGTTGCTTCTCCTAGACCTTAGTACATAGAGATATTTTCATAAAGTATCTGTATTTCGAGGGTCTTCAGCTCTGACCATGCTTCCTTTCTGCAGCAGCAGGTCTCACAGGATAGTTTTTCCTGATGGAGTATGACAGTTTTTGAGGAAAAGGAAGCCGTTTTGGAGCCTGAGAGCTTTGGCAATGTCTCTTGAAGAGTTTCATGAATGGGATAGCTGGGTATGATTTTTCCCTCAACATACCCAACCTAGTGTTGTATGTTGCAGAAAACCTTTATACCACAAACATAATTATCACTTTGGTGGCTAAAGCTTTGCAGGCAGGTAGCTGTCTCAGTCCTCCCCAGAGAGTCTCTTGGGAGACTCTTGTATTCGTAACCAGCAAGTCAGAACTTGATGTACATATTTCAGCACAGATTCTCAGTACATATAATTTATCATGCCCTCATTGCCTTTGGGGAAGTCAGGGCTCTGGCAACCTGTCTAGACCTGTCTCCACTTCTTTCTGTTACACAGAAATCACCACAGGGATATTTAACTTTGGGTCCTAATATTTCTTTCACATACACAATAGGAGAAAATCCTCTCCTCTGAGCATAGAGGAGGACACTGAAATTTTCAGAGGTGCTTTGTATAGTTGAAGCTCTTCATTTATCAAAGGACACTCTTCTGGCTCAGGCAGAAGAAACCCCCATAGTCAGATGAGAAGAATGAGGAGAAACATGTAGGATTTCTTCCTCAGGATTCTTCACATCAGACCTATCTGGAAAGGGAGGTGACAGGAAGGATAAAAACAAGAACTGCCATCTACTTCAAAGGGTTTATATATATACATATATATATATAGTTATTCAGAGGCTGCCTCTGCTTCTCAGGTTTAGTGACAGAACTCCCTTAGAGGTATAATATTACAAGTAACATAAACATCCATGGAGCTCTTACCTTCTGCAGCGCAAGGTGGAGCGGCCGCTTAAAATCCACAAAGGTTCCCACGAGAGGAAAAAGTTGTGGCCCTGGAGGGAAATTCCTGGGACGCCTCTTTCTCAAAAGGTCAACAATCAAAAGAAACGTGACCAGAATCACCAGGAGAATCTGACCATTCAGCTTTTCCAGCAGAGAAAGTAAAATGGGCCAAAATGGAATCTGCATCTTGGCTGAAGAACTCGCAGTTTTTCATCCCAGAGAGGGACCTCGTACTTGATGCTGGTGTTAATCTTGCTGAAACAGGAATAAGGAATAGGTAAAAAAAACTGCTGAACTTGAAGAGGAAGCAAGTTAAAGTGCTGATTGCTTAACGGGAACAGAATTTGCCATGGGCAAGCCACGTTCTTACGTACAGCTATTGCCAGAAGACCTGCAGAATAACTGAGCTAAACAACTGGGACCTCAAGAAGCAATGCCAACATCTCAAACACTCGGCCGAACAAAAGCAATCTTGCAAAGCTACAGCTTTACACCTCTGCCAAGTGCCTCAACTTCCTTACGGGAGAATATGCCCGCCTTGTGCTTTTTACAGGGAGCTCCTTTATACAGATACCTGACTGGGATTATAAGCATTAAAACATTTGAGGTTAGGAGAAAGCAGCTTACTTGGCTAAATACATATGGTGGGCGTTGCATAAATAAAAAACTGTAAGGCATCTGAGGTGATGGACACCATCTGAGTCGCAAAAGGGCTGATCCTGTTAAGGGCTAAGCACCTTCTGCAAAGGGCCGAGTGCCCTCGACGTGCTCCGAGGGCCACCAGACTCTGCTGGAGTCAGGTGAAGTTCAGGCAGGGGGAAGCCCCGGAGGGACAGAGCCCCAGGCTCTGCCCAGCCACTTAAATGAGAGTTAAAGGAGCTTAGTTCAGAGGGTGAGAACATAGGCTCATGCGATTGCTAGCTAAAGGAGAGATTGGAACTTATGCATTTAAATCTCCTGGGTTTTCTGAAAATCTCCTCTGAATAAAGCTTCGTGCTGTCCTGGACACGGCTGTAGCCAGACCAAGAGTGACCTCCGTGTCTGGGAACCAACCTCATACCAGCTGCCAGTATTTCGGCTACAGCTTGTTTCCAGCTCCTTCTTTTTCCCTTTGAAAAGCTGTACTTTGCCAGTGACCTACATGTCTATTGAGGCAAAACTGTCAATAATGATTTTAAGATGATTTTCTTAGACATCTTGGTGAAAATTTCACAAGAACGATATATTTTTATTGGCTGGAGTATTTTCTCAGAAAGCTTTATCTTTTTTAGAAAAAGCCTTTTTTTTTCCATGGGAAATAATCTTTTGCCAAAAATGTTGACATTTCTCTAGTCTTTTCTCTCCTTTAGAAGAGAAAGTTTTTCATTGCCTTGGTGACTTCAGTGATCATAGAAGTAAATGCAGACTGTAGAACACACCTGCTCCTTAGTTATTGTAGGATGTTTTTTAGGGTGAGGGCTCTCTGGAATCCAACAGCTTTTGTTTTGAAATGATATTTACAGGTTTCTGGGTCCCACTATGCACCAAACGATCTATCAACCCAAATTTTACCCATCCTTGCATCACAGCTATGAGCAGTGATGCTTGGGTTTTGTTTGTTTGTCCCCATGTAGGTGCATCCACGGAGTTCCTAAACCTGCTTGGGTCGATGTCTCTCTTCCAAACTTCCCCATGGGATGAACCGATCCTTGCTTACTAAAGGTTAAGCGAGCATAGTGGGCTTGTGCTCTTAATCCTGGCATCAGGGAGATGGCTCTGTTGGTGGAGGTGTCAGCCTACAGCACGCTCAAAGGGACTGTGATGATAAGGCGTCAACTTCTGCTAGCCCAGTTTCACTCCTCTGTTCCTGCTCATGCCATATGATTTGTCAGTACGCACAGAGTGCAGATCACTGTACCACTTGTGGCTGCTGTGAATTGGGCTGCGTGCAAAGCCAAGGTGCTAATGTGTTCTTCTGGGTGGTGTTGTGGGGGTGGATGCATCGTGGTTGACAGGAGAAATGTTATTTTTAGCCGTAGGAGCACATTTTGCATGTACTCACATGTGTCTTGTCAGTCAGAAACCTCATGCCTAGTACATTGCCTTGAAGCTTCACATGTCCAAACCTATCTCTTCACAAAGGCCTTAACATGCCAGATTTACTAAAAACTGGGGAGGAGCATTCCCGTATTACAGCGTTCTCCTAACCTCAGTGAACAGCAGCAGCAGCCTGTTATAAAACTTCATTGTAATGATGCTATTGCTGGCCCACGGCTTCTAACCAAATCAGTTCTCAGCACAAAGCGATGTGCAGATCCCGAATGTGCTCAGAAAGTCACATCACCATCATGCATGATCTGGGAAGAAGTGTTGGACATTTCCTAATTTGCAGTCTGTACCGGATCCAAGCAGCAACATCCTGTTATTTTGGAGCAGTGCCCGATGCTTAGTGGATGTATGCTCAAGACCTATCAGGGACATCATGTTGTGGTTCTTCTTAAGCTGCAATTGAGAAATTTAGGTAGAAATCTGTAGTGGACCTGGAGGCCTTGTTGACCCCTTACAAGGATAAATTCACCTTCCCCTCTTCCTCCTAGAGCACCTCTTCTGACCCCCGTACATGACTTGAGCACCTCACCTGAGCTGCCAGATCCCGTGGTAGATACAGAATGCCATATTGCACGGACACACAAACATCACTGCTTGAATATTAAGGCATCTTGAACAGCCAACAGACAGAAATTGGCCCATATGCTTTGTACCTTCTTCCCTGGCTAGATGTCTAACTGTGTGCAGAAGGTTTTGAACACAAAGAGAAACATTCTGTTAAAAATGTAATTACCATTTGTTTTTCAAGATATAGTATCCCATTATTTTTTCCAGAGAAGTGAAATTCAATAAGATTACAACAGAATGTAGTCCAACAGTTACCGTACTTTCAGAGCATTATTTAAGCTACAGAATTTCTTAATGATTAGAAACATATGTAGGAAAAATCACATGCAAAATCAGAATGACTGGAGACAATTTTTCCCCCAACCCCGAATGCTTTTTTTCAATCAAGTAGCAGTTCATCCACCACTGTAATTCACCTCACAGTCTTCACGACTAGGAGGACACTACAGGTGTCAGCCTTCCACATACCTGGGAGTGACATATTGACATACATCAATTAAATTAATGGGGCCACTCTGACTTATAGGGAGGAGTACGTAGCTTCTTTTTTTCCCCATATATCAGGCACAAAAGAGCAATACAACTTTCATCCCTGGCAAACAGCAAAGGGCTTAAGACTCTTACCACCCTGGTTTGCGTTGTAAGACCGTGTCCTAAAGGGCTTCCACCTGCAGTGACTGCTTCGCCATCCAGCCCAGCTCCTAATGGCAATGGCAGCTCTGGATACTCATGTCCCTTGAAGATTTGGTTCACTGAAGAAGCAGAAATCTATAGGCAATTTTTTCAAACACAGAAAATGAGGAATCAGCAGAGTCCTGGGGGAGTCAAAGCTTCCAGAGCAAGCCTGGACCAGACACATCTGAACACACCATTTCTGCTGCCCTTAGTGGGACTCCACCAGGACTCAAGCGAACTCATGGGGCCTCTGGTTCCTCTGAGAAACTGGCTGCAACCCTAACACCAGGGAGGACATGCTGAACTGACTCCTCTGCATTTGTGGGCAACACTAACGTGCCTCCTGTTTTGCATCTTCTCTCGCTTCTACCAATAAGTAGCTGCAAATATTCTCCACGTTTTTCTGGGAATCTCCTTGAATTCTCACCTATTAACTCCTGGCCATGACTGAGTTTCTAGCATCAGTTAAAGCTGCAAGGGAGACAACTGAGACCACGAAGGGGTGCAGAGACGTGTGGTGTGCCTACACCAGGTGGGCTGAGTACCCCTAAGGGTTGGCCAGTGGGGCAATCCAGAAAAGATCCCAGAAAATATGACCTAGCACCTTCTTTGATAGACACAAATTTCTCTGATGTTGATGCCAGTTGCAGTAAAGGGATTTGGTTCAGATTTGTCAACCTAATAGGGAAAGGAGGCTGCAAAAAGCACTGCTGAGAGGACTCATTACGCCCCCAAACCATGAGCCACAGACCCTGGGTTTCCTTCTCATTTTTGGTCCTTGGGCCAAGATTTTACCCTCCACGCAGCCAGGGACTTCACTGTCATCGGCCACATCATGCAATGACCCATCCTGCAAGACCATCCCCATGAAGGTGTACTGAACCAGCAGATTTTGGGGTGCATCTTGCCGCAGTGTCCACGGCAGCCATCCACGATGCCTGACATCCGTGCAGCTCCCGTCCTGTAGCTCACGCTCTTTGCAAACGGCAGCATGGCAATGCGATACCCCAGCAAACCTCTAAAATATCCTCTTTCCTAAGACGCACCTTTTCAGTATTCACAGAGAAGAGTACAGTCACATATTCCTCTCAAAGCCACAAGGACTTGACTAGAGCTAAAATGTCATTTATGTACATATCACAAGCGTTTTTCTAGGCACAGATGTCTTTCTGGTGCCAATATGCTGTTTATGTACTTATCTGTCACAAGCACATGTCTACATACATATGCCCTGCTGGCAGAGGCACAGAGCATTTTGAAACTCTTATTAGACTGCTAATGAATAATACGCATACAAAGGAGAAAACAGAAGGTGGATCTATCAGGAACAGCCTCTTTCTTAACTACCTTTTAATTGTAGGAGAGGAAGAAAAGAGATGAATTTTGATATGTTGGCATCTGCGAAGGCCTGGTTAGAAGCATCAAATGCAATCATTTTAAAAGCGGATTTTTCACAGGTTTGGGTATTTTGGGGGGGGAGGGGGGATTTTTTTCCTAAAAAAAAAAGAAAAAAACACACAAAATTTTGACACTGAGAGTATTGCAGATCCTGGTGCCAATGATGTACGATAGTGTGATTGTCACCATGGAATGCTGAAAAGCCAGAGCAGCTGTTTGGCATATTGACAGTGCGAATCCGGAACGTTTTAAATGCAAATGACAGTATTCAATTGATCGCACGAAAACAATGGGTCATAGCCTTACCTTTCCTTGGCTGCGCTCTGCATAATCAGCCTGCAAATCTGGGCACAATGGTGATATTGTCCCCATCCCGGGGACTTTGTTCCCCTTTATGCAGGGGTTGCTATGATGCTGCTTTTCTTTTTGGGGTGGGCAGCGCTGCGCTGAAGAAGAGGCGCCGTTTGCAGCATCCTGGGCACGGGGCTAGGATGAGGTGGAGGAAAGGGGTACAGTTTGCTCCAAATCCACTGGGTCTTGAGTGTCAGCCTATTCTCCTTCGCTTCCAGCCTTTCCAGCGTGCTCTTTAATCACTCCCAAGGGTGGCTGGCTTTCTGCCTGGCTCGTCTCCGTCTACCCTGCTGCAATCAATATGGCAAGCAGGGATGAGCAGGAGGAGGCATCTTCTCGCCGGAGCAGGACTTCGCGGGAGGGCAGGCGAGCAGGTTCGCCAGCTGCAAGCTTAGCATGGGAGGCCAATCAAAACCCAACGGCAAAGCTGTCCTGTTGGACCCAGCTCGTGTGTGCGACCCTCAGGCAGCAGCCAGGAACTCGTGGAGAACTTCCTCCTGCTCCCACCCTGAGGACAAGCAGGTGCCTCCTTCCCAAAGGAATATCCAGCAGTGACATTCCCAGTGACAGTAGCTTTCTGCAGGGACAGAAAGGCAGGGAGAAGGGGCCTTCCTAAAGAGGAGGCTCCAGGAACCCAAGGTTTTGCCCTCTGAAGGGCTGCTATATGCAGGCCCTACTGAAAGCTTCATGCTTCTCAAACCTATTGAGAACTCCAAGGCTGATCATGCTAAACTGAGGGCAGCTCTAGCCACTTCTGCATATCTCTGCCCTTAGCTTTTTATGCTTTTTATTTTCAGGGCCTGAACATGCTTGGGATGTGCCAGAAACTGAATCCTGTAGAGAAAGAGGCGACACTGGCAGGACACGTAGCAGCAACGTGCTGGCTGGCACCTGACCCACTTCATGGCCACATCTCTGCTGTCTCAGCACCGGGGCTGAGCTCCAGTTCTGCAGGATCCTGTGGGCAGGATCTGGCTTCCACCAGGAATATGAATGTCTGGACACAGCTTATTTTACCAGTCCACAGTGTGTTGCTGTCTCCTTTTTTGCGTTCTTCCTCCCTTCTTCTTGCAGTTTCCCAGCTGCAAGCTCGCTGGGTCAGGCACTGCTTTTATGATCTCCTTGGCCACAGGCTGTGTGCTGTGATACAGCTTTAAGGGTTTTTGCAGTCCAAACCAGGCGTAAATATCTGGAACTGCCAGGCAGGCAGAGGGATGCCCACGAGATGCAGGTGCTCAGATTTGCTCCTGGCAACATAAGGGTGAGTTGAACATAACAAAACGCTCATGTTCTTGAAATGTCTGAGGGGGCTCTAGATGGTGGTCCCTTTGCACTGCAAACCCAGGTCCTTTCAGGGATCTGCCAATTAGAAATAGCTCCTTTCTAAAACACAGAGGTCCACAAGAAAATGGGCATGGGAGTCCAGATCATTAATATTATCTTTTATATGAGGAGTCTTGCTTGGAGGTTACACCATTTTTTCAGGTTTTCCTGATCTTTCCTGGCAATCTGGGCTGCTCATTATTCATGTGTGTGAAAATCAAGTGACTTTTCTGTAAGGCTAAACCCTCTGTATTTTGGTGCTCAGCCTTTCAGCCTCCGAAGGAAGGCAATGAATATCAAACAGCTTCATTATTACCTTTGCCTTCCTAAGATAAATCTGTTTACCTATAAAATGGACAAACTAAAAAGCAATCAGCCAATAGAAATAATTAGTTACAACGCAGGCATCTGACGTGCTTAGGCTCTGGAACAGGGCAGTGTCTCGCTTTGCTTGAGCTCGTTGCTGATGAATGCTCGGTGAAAGGTCCTGGGGACGATGTACTCGGCTAGGCGCTGGGGAGATAAATAGTGATTATTTTAGGAAGACATTGCTCAAGTCAGCTCTGTAAGAAATTCATCACCAGCAGCATTGGCACCGCACATGGGAAGCCGAACTGTAAAAAGAAGTCAGTCAACTAATGGAATATCACATACCACGAGCAAGGGTGAATGCATCATTACCTAAAGGGAGAAACTTTCTTATTCAGCAGACCTTTTATCTAATTAAAATAAACGCTTATATGGGGGGATTTAGCAGCAAATAGAGTCCTTGCTTTTTGCAAAGAGAACCAAACCAGCGCAGGTTGGTAATGGAGAAAAGCTTTTATCAAACTACATTGTGCTGGAGGCAGTGCCCTGAGCTTGCCCTGAGGAGTGGCCTTTTGTGCCTGTCCAAGGGTCAGCGGCCCAAGCACTTGTCCTTGGAGGTAAATCCAGGGCTTGTTTCTGCACAGCTCCAAGTCACCCTGCAATAAAACCACCTCCAAGCCCAAGAGAAAGGGCTGCTGTGGAACACGGCCATAGGTGACAGGCCACCCTGACGCTGCACCCATATGGAGCCCCCATGGGCTCTGGTAATGGGTGAGGTTTTTTCCTCAGACTACAAGTATAAACCTTCAAAATCAGATGCTGCATTTAGCTGGGACTGCCTTGAGTGCAAGGCAACTCTGCTGTTGCCTGCCTTGAGTGATTCTGTGGAAGTCCTGCACGATGGCCAGGGACTGCCCTGTCCTTGCAGTAGAAACTTGCTGCAAGACCTGAATGGTGGAGCAACACCATCTTCCTGGGCCAGGAATGGCACATCTTTAACTTCATGTTCAATATAAAGAAAAAAAACTACAAATAGCTGTCTTGCTTAGTGCACTGGAACAAAAGAGAAGATGCCTTTTCCCTTGCTAAGTGGAGGGTCTGATCTCCTTCTACCAGAAGGAAAGCGATAACAATAAAACTGCTTCACCACTGTCACTTGTGGTGACAGGTCAGTAGAATTTTTCTAATCTTCTTCCTGCTGGCAAACAGTAGAAGGCAAAAGTCTTGTGGAGACAGAAGGAATAAAAACAAAATGTCTTGCAGGAGTCTGGAAAACTTTCCCAAGGCTTTTCTCTTTAAACTTAACCACATGATTTACAAGCTTATTATTAGTTCCCCTCCTCCCTCACATAAAGAGAAGTGTAAAAAGTGCAGATTAGCACATTTTTGGATATCTTCCAAACTCTCAATTCCTCTACATAAAGGATTATTTTGACAAATCAAAGATTGTTTTGGGGGGGACCTGAAGAAGTGCAAATTTGTGCTGTCTTTGTCGGAGAAATGATACAGCTCTTAGAAGAGCACTTACTTCTGTCTCTCAGACAATTAACACAATTATAGGGAGATGAATCCAATCCAGCTTCTGATATAACTGCAATAAAATAAAATACTGGTTAGTGATTCCTGAGGATTTTTTCCATACTGATCAAACATGGGCTGGGGCTTGCCGCAGGTTCCTAATTCTTTGTCTTGACTTGGAAGCTACAGACTCTTCAGTAAAGAGAAACCTTGGGAGGCGGTGGGAGGCCATCTCCTGTGAGGTTTTCCACTGAGGCAATTTACTTGGTGGTAGTTTATTCTTAATTCTCAATTTATCTGCTGCTTATCCACACTTCTAGGGTTTCCAGATTGCCTGAGAGCTCTTATTTATTTATTTATTTATTTAAACTATCCTGTCATTGAGGAACACCTGGGTTGCACAAAGGTTAGTGCATTTCCAGAGCTACTTCTGAACTGATGGCCAAAAGTCAACATAATGTGAGAGCATCCACAGTGGCAGACAGCAATAGTCTGGCTAAACGGGATTTTCCAGCAGGTACCTGATTCCTGCCATTTCATGAAGCCAAAGAAGTGAGAAACTAGTGCAAGGAGCTTCATTTCATGCCCTGGGTACCATGACCCCAGACTCACCACCCGAATTACAGGACAGTCAAAAAATTGGCAACATCCTTGCATTGTTCCCCTTTGCAGCACTCAGGCGGATGCAACACAGTGGCACCCACCACGTGTTCGCTCTGGGATGCGACTTTGGCCACACGTCACAGTATAGCCCAGCTAGAAAGTTATTTAACAGCTGGGAAAATGCAAAGGGAATGGGAGACTGGAGCAATTGCCCTGTGTCCAGCAACGACTCCTTGTGGCCTCAAAGCCCACGGTTGGGTTGATGGATGAAAATGTGTCCTGGCAAGGTAAATGGGTCAGTGGAAAAAGTGCCCAGAGTGGTGCAGAGAGGCAATTTAAGAACAAATCAAATAATTGTGTAAGAAACAATTACCCTGAAATAGAATGGAATACTCTCACACACACATACACACACATATATATACACTTATATATATATCTCCACTTAAAGGCAATCTTCATAAACAGGTTGAACAGGATTATGAGACTGGAGGAACAGATGGGAAAATGGAACAAACAGATGGAAAAATTCTATTTCTGAAAAAAAAAATCTATTTGTAAAACTATAGCTGCTTTGAATGAATGTTTCAAAGCTACAGAGCTGAGGCATCAGAAAATTCATAACAAGGCCATCAATTCGTGTATCTGAGATCAATGGAACGGCAGTTCTTCCAGGCAGGTTAATAGTATGTGTTGTTCAAACACCCTCATCATATGTATTATTTATCCACGCATATACATCCACATGGGTTCTTTGCTGAACTTAGAAATTGCATCTCATTCAATTTACAGTTAAAAAAACGTAAGTTTTTCAATACCTATGGAGAAGAAAAAGAGCAGTTCCCCCTGCTTTCTATAATCAAGCCACAGGAAAGGATGAATCTGGTCTTACCAGGCTCAGATGTCCTACGGGCAAAAAGGGGAGGAGGAGAAAGTCCTGTGGCTCGGTCCATCAGCTTCAAGAGAACCTAAAAGCATCTCCTTTAGAAAACTTCTGTCCAGTTGTCCTTGATGAGGACTTAGAGCAAAAGTTTTCAGCAGCAAATGGGTTTCGGAAGCTCTCCCTGGGGTAAACGAGTTGAGGGACCTCAGAGCGGTGACTTGCATTAACCACAAGTTTCACACAAGGTGCCCCTACCCCGCGGGCTCCGCAGATGGGTGCTGCAGTCAGGCAGGCAGCGTTAATGGGTGATGTTTGACCATCTTGGCTTTATCCGCTCTGAACCCCAGTTTCTCACCTGTAAGAGGGAATATTAGATGGGCTCCAGCTCCCTGGGGAGAGAGGAAGGTTGAATTTTTAATTTAGTGCAGTCAATAACCCAACGAGAGCACGGGAGGAAACGCAGCCTCCCTTTAACAGCACTGGGTGCCACAGTGGGCAACCACCCACCAAGTGGGTTTTGCTTCCTTGCTTATCTCAGCTCATTTCTTTTAAGTCAACGCCGGGCTCTTGAGGACTCCGTCCCATATCTGAGTCTTAGCAGATTTGCCCACATGTTTTAGTGCGTGTGTCTCGGGGACTCGTAAAAGCGTCTTTAGCATCTAAGTTCCACTTCAAGGAGGGCCTGTCAAAGACGGGCGCTAATGTCATTAGCAGGTTACAAGGGGGGAACAAGAGTGAATTTGCGCCAGATCCTCATTTCCATAATCTTGCCTCTACATCCTAGTTGTCAGCTCTTAACCTCAAATCCTTAACCTCCAAATCTGTGGCGTCGCTGACCTTGGGGATTTGTCTTCAAAGTGATTTCAAGTTTCAGGGAATCTAAATTCGGCTCCCAGTGACAGAAGACAAACTTGGTCTTTGCACCCAAATGTGAAAGACAGGCCCAGAGTGCAAGCGAAATCTTGCAATCATTTTTTCAAGCCATCTGCCCATCTGCAGTCCCATAACAATGTCAGTGCGGTGCTGGCGTCCTTCTCTCTCTCGCAGGAATAAAGAAATTACCATAAACAAAGCAGATCAAGGGTCTATTTAAGCCAAATGTGGCCAAGATACATTGCTTCAGGAAAAAAAAAAAAAAAAAGGAGAGAAATAAAGATGCTACAGGGGAAGCATCTTCCTACCTCCTCCTAGCTCCAGCTTGGCTAGTGACACCGGGCAGAACCGAATTTGTGTTGCACGGTGCTGGGTCCTTAAATTTAGGTACTGTGCAGCAAGCTGGCCGGGCACCCAGGCAGAAGGATTTGTGGCTGCGATAGCAGGTTGAGATGAGCAGTGGGAGCTCGGCTGGTCTCCATATGAGAGGGAAAGAAGGGAGAAATGAGGTTAAGTGCCACAACGCCTAGGTCAATATGAGGCATATAAAAATATTGTCAGAAGCCGTGAAGCTAAGTGCCTGGGTATGTCTTTAAGGGTTACAAATAAATGTACATGAGGAGAACAGATCCACTGCACCAAGGGCATCTGCTTCAGCCAAATATTGCCCAGCTTGAACTGGTGGGGAAAGGAAGGAGAAAGCAGAAAGGCAGGAAAAAAAAACAAAGGTGAGAGCGGGCCAGGCAGAAATGAGGCGATTTTGGGGCGCAGGGATGGATTAGAAAGCAGGTTTCTGGGTTGGTGGTTTTGGCTGAGGGGACCCCCGCACCCTCGCAGACCCGCACGGTGACAGTGGCTGCAGTGTCATGTGGGGGGCTGGCCTGCACTGCCGGGGGGAAGGGGATCCGCAGAGCCTCGTGCTCATTATTTCTGTGTTCAGCTGCCTAATTACCACGTGTCAGCTGTCTGCTGGAAGGAACCACGTACCACGGCCTCTCGTTTGGGGATTTATAGCGATTAATGGGCCTGGAGGGAATGGTTAACGAGGAAACGTTAGAATCGGTAAATAAGCATCGCTGTGCAATGAGTAAGGTGGGGGACGTGACAAATGAGCCCAAGTACGTGAGGGATGCGACTGTCTCAAAGGAACGGCCTTTGGGAGGCCAGGGGGACCTACACGAGGAGGACGGGGCAATGGAGATGTGATCCCAAGGAAAAGCTCGAATTAGCAGCAACAAGGAACCGAGCAAAAACTGTGTTCCAAACTGATCTGAGCAGCCTTGGGCAGACTTGGAGGAACAAACTCTCACTGACCTGGCACTGAGAATCAGCTACAACCTGATCTCCTGCTTCCTCTCATGCCACCATGATGTGACAGCCCCATGTTGGGTGATGACCATGGCAGTGCGTCTTATATCACCACTCACGTCTTTAAATACACCGAGGTATCACAAAGCTTCACTTAGTTCATTTCTTATGCAAAAATCCCTTTGGGGTTGACTAATTCAATAATATTCTTGTATTAATTAACAAACAGCTTTACTATGTGCTTAAGACTGCTACTGACTCCGTGTCCATGCTTAGTAACATCTCCAGATTTATCCTTAAAAAGAAAAATACAACAGGAGACGGCATCATGGAGTGGGATAGATTTGGGAGTTGCCTTCTATTGTATTTCTATGTAGATTGACAGTCAGATCAGATCTTCTACAGATCTCCTTCAATGTTTGACAATGAGAAGGTGCTTTAACTTTTAGTATTTTGAAAAGTCCTGATAATTTTAGTAAATTCCACTCAAACCAGTTAAATCATTGAAAGTATCAGGGGTTAAGGAAGAAAAGCAGCAGCCTCTTAACTTTCTTAGTTTAAAATCTCATTGAAATCATCTGGCAATCACTGGTCTGCTAAATCTGTCCACCACCAGCATCGGCTGATTAGAGCATTCACTGAGCAGCCTAAAGTAATCCTTTGTGTTAATGTCCCTGTCTTTATAATAAGAAACGAGAATCCAGGATTCAAATATTTTGAACTTTAGGTCAGGGGAAATCTAGAATTACATCTGCCACAGAATTCTGAAATTTGAACCTGTTTGTACCTGCCAGATCAAAACCCTCTCTCAGCACGGCTTTCCCATTTTATTTCAAATACAGCAACATTATTGAAATCTCATTCAATTGAAAGACGCAGCTGTTTCTATTTTTGGTGCATCTCTGCGAAAGAAAAGGAAGCAAGCAACAATTCTGCACTGTGCTTGGCGATCAGCAATATTCTCTGTGGAAGATGTTTGTCACTCACTGGAAACAGAAGGCAGGATAGTAATAGCATAGGTGCTTCTGTCCATTAAATAAGACGTAATGAGCCATAATGACATGTTTTCTCCACAACGGAAGTTTCAGAAAGCTGCAACAATTTTTAGAGGACCTGGAGCTAGATCACAGATGAGGCTGCAGTTATGGAAGAGGTGTTTTTCCTTCTCCAGCACATCTAAATGCTAAAAGAAAATTGCCTATAGAAAAAGAATGCACTTATCAATCAGCTCATCTTCAGGGGGAAAGATCAAATCACCTAAATAACTCCTTGTCTTGGGTAGTGTATGGTTCCTATATAAGGAACAGGAAGAAAGCAATGAAAGAATCTCTTAAAGTATATTATCACTCAGTCTATGCATTAGCAGATTTTTAGTATACACCCCGAATTAACAAAAAAAGCAAGATGTAGCAAACAGAGAATTCTTGGTATCCCAGAAGAAAGCTCAGATCCTATGGCTGCTTGTACCCCTGACTACATCAAGCTTATCTAATCAGATCCAAACAAACCACTCTATGGGGTGAAAATACACGTAAATTTTTGGTAAATGATGAGGAAGAAAAAAAAAAAAAAAAAGAGTGAAATAAGGCATGACAGCGGGAAAGTGTCGCTTTTCCCTCTGCCGATGGATTCAAGAGGAGCCACGTAGCCCCACGCGTTCGCTGTTAGGATGCACGCGTTGCCTGGCAAATATCTGTGGTTAATCCTCAGCATACTGATGAAGACTCCAGGATTTAGCAGCCTGGAGACTGTCCAGTTCTTGTCACTCCAGGCCGCGGTGGAGAGGACGGTCCTGCTGTCTCCATGCTGGGAATGAGCTGCTGCGGGACACTGGTGGCCCCTGTCCTTAGCCAACCTCCCAGCACGTCCTCCACCCCGGCCTGGCTCCTCTCTTGCCCTGGAGGCTGTAGGACGTGGGAGGGATCTGCAGGACCCAGAAGTACATAGAACTACCAGGCAAAGACAGGTGCTCAAGAGTCTTGTGCAAGCAACCCTTTGTAAGACCCAAACCAAAGCAACCCCTCAACTCCACCAGCTGAAGACCTTTCTGGCTGCCGTTAATAGGAATTACCCTTTTCTTCCCTCAAAAATCTATGCATTAAGTGGCATCTCCACTGCCTTGCGATCAGCACAGCACCTGAGCACATCCCAACACACTTTGAGGTAGGAAATGCGATTGTCCACATTGTACTCACAGGGTAATAGGGCACGTGGAGGTGACATTATTTGCCCAGTGTCATGCAGTGAGTTCGCCAGGAAGCAGAGAAGAGACCTTGGGTTGTTTTTGCCCACACAACTTTCTGAGCTCCAGCTTTCTGAGTTGTTAAGTTGCCTCACTCATCAGTTCAGCCAACAGCTGCTTTATCTCCTTTCCCTTCTTCAAGCCTGGGAACAGGAACTTCTTGCCCTTCTGGGCTCTTCTGCCAAGGGAAAAATGAAAACAGACAACAGAAAGGACTGACTACTCACTGTTTTTCTTTCTTTTAAGGCTGAGGAGGGGAGGAGAATTGCTCAGTAGCTGTAGGTGAGCTCTCACAGGCAGCTACAGGATCACTCTGCATTTGAGAGTCCTGCAGGGCTCTGAAAACAAATCAAAACCGCCTGTACTGCCAACCTTTCACTGCTGTCTGAATAGTAATGATTCTTATAATTAATTTTTCAAAAAAATCAGGTTACATACTTGCCTCCCTCATTTGTAGGGATCGACTACTAACCAGCTTCTTCATCAGCTACTTGACCCACTCGACATGCCAGAGGAACAGCAAAATCACTGCAGATTCCTCCTTTGCTCTCCCTGCAGGCAGAGGCAGCCACAGGAAGGCTGGTATTCTCTCCCTCCATAAAAATGGTTCAAAAGGCTGATTTTACAAATGAGGAGTTTCTTTAGTGCTCCCCAAAAGCAATGGGAAGTATTGTACTAAAATCAGACCCAACTCATGCCCAGCAGCAGCCCAGCACTCTGCTTTTCAGGTACATTAACACTTAGTTGAAATGATGAAAAATAAAACACCTAGTTAAAACATTCACTATTCTACCTGCCATCAATCAATCCATTCCAAAATGAAATATTTCATCTCAATTTTCCCAGTGATAGCTATATTTGGGAGGCTGTATGTAAGGTCTTTATATATATATATATATATGTGTGTTTTTTTTCACAGAACAAAATCAATGTTTTTTGAATCAACTTTTTTTTTTTTTTTCTGTTGGAAAATGACAGGATGGAAAATCCACAGCTATCTCTACTTATAACACATCATGGTTAGGTGTGTGTGCATAGCATTTAGCACAGCATAAAACATAACAAATCATATAACACATCCAGGTGGGTGTACATATGGCATGGGCACAAAAAGTAAGTTTTAGAAACAAAGTTTGAGGATACAGAAAGTATCAAGAAAGGAGGGTTAAACAGCATTCAGATGAGGCTGGAGAGAGGCATTTTCTTGAAATCAGAGAAGGTTAAAATATAAAAAAACACTGTGCAGGTGTCACAGATTGGAGGTGCTTTCAGTTATTATCAGGAAAAAACACAGAAAATAACAGTCATTTGTGCTGGGGGTAAAGCATCCAGGTCTCAGCAGGGTGGAAGTCAAAACCGAGCAGGTCCTAAGTACAACTGGTCAAAAATGCCAAGTGCTTTCCCCCTTTTTGCCTGAAAATGTCATTTCTTCAAAATTTTCCGGGCACGTGAAGATTTCAATAGCACCAACGGCAACAACAGAGTTCCCCATATGCTGCGTTGTTTACTTCTGAGGGGAATTGCTGACAGATTTTCCTTTGGACATGTGTGATTTTAAACATTCTTCCGCCCTTTGGTTCAATAAGATCTTTAGTGCTCCCAGCTCCTGGCGTGATGCAGGGCACTCCTGGAAAATGCCGGCATTTCCTGCAGTGCAGGGAGATTTCCGTCCCTGGTGCCTTGGGCAGCAATGGAAAGGGGTGTCCAAATCGTGTCAAAGCCCCCCAAAACAGTGCCTGAACCTGGGGGAGGAAAAACCTTCAGCAGGCCACACACAGAGGCACTTATTAGGGACTGAAAATTCTAGAAACCTGAATTATTTGCCAAACATTCCAGCAATATTACAGTTAATATGGATTGCTGTTTGTTTGCATGCCTGCTTTTTGAGGGCAAACATGGAGAATTAGCTAAATTAGGCCAGTTCTCAGGGTGTGGCGAATCATATCCGCTTAGTATCAGTCCAAGGAGGGGGCTTTTCACCAGCCCGGCCGCTGCTTCCAGCGAAACGGGGGCCGCTGCAGCAGTTGAGTCCTCGGCGCTGCCACCGGGAGCTCTCAGCTGTGGTTACCAGCTGGGCTCCGCAAGCGACACTTTCCAAAAAACCCATCTGCTGCACGGAGGCTCCCGTAGCCAAGAATCTGCTACTTACTGCCACAAAACCGCTCCGCGTTTTCACAGAGGTAGCTACGAGCATTTACATTTTGGGAGGGACAACGAAGGTGTATTTTAGCAACCGCTATTTTCGGCGTTGAAAAGAAAAGCTCATCCCGCCGGGGCAGCACTGCCTTGTCCTGTAGGAAACCCACCCTGCTCATGTTTAGATGGGTGCCCTTGGCTAATCAGCGCTACGGGCCAGCTCACAGCTTTTCTTTTTTTGCCTTTTTTTAACATTTTGCATCTGTTCTGTGTCTCTGATTGATGCCTTTGCCTTCAGCTTGGTTTCTCTCTCCTCAAATTGAAGATTACAGGCAGGGAGCAACCAGCTCAGACTCATGTCCCCTGGCCTCGAGATGTCCCATGGGTAGAGAGCTCCACTAAAGCTCACGGTCTGGATTCCTGTAGCCCCAGTGGAGAAAAGCCAATGGCCAGAGCAGGATTTATCCGAGCTACCTGAGGCATCAACCGAGAGGAAGGTGGTCCATGGAGCAGGAGCAGGGAGCGGAGAAGTGAACGTTGGAGGTGACTCCTGGTCTGTAGCACTGGCTGGTCCAGACTTCCAGTCCTGACTGCGCTCCAGAGCGGTGATTAGGTCTGGCTGAACTCAGAGCTTGGCCGCCCTGTGAGTATTAAACACTCTGGAACAATTCCTCAAGATTATTAGATTAGCGGCGCATCCGGCCTGACCTCGCACAATGGAGCTTTGGAAAATCTGAAGCAGAAAATGACAGCTTCCAAGTAAAGAGAACAATAGCAAGTTCTCTCTAAGAACAAAACACAGCAACTATTCAAATGGGATGGGAATCAAAACACCGGATCCCAACAGCAGAGCAGGAACTTTTAAAAATTACCAAAGCTGAACTCTGAGGTGCATCCAGAAGTGTTGGCTACAGACACCTCAAGACCTTCTGCTTTTCAAAATCTGGCCTGATATTTAAATTCTGAGATTTGGGGCAATCTCTGTTAATTACTCAAAGAGATGGCATATGATTATTTAGTATTATAACCCAAACCACTGCCTTAAAATGCAACCCAGCTTCCCTTTATACTACACCTTTCCCTCAAAATCTCTGAAAACCCAATAGCAGTGATCTTGTTCAGGTTATTTTAATAAAACAGCTTAGCATGGTGGCATCCTGGGGACTAACTGTCAGGCAAATGGATCCTGCTTTGGGAAGGGAGGGAGGAAGCAGGACCAGGTCTATCGAGGGGCCATGGTGAAGGTCTGGTGCCTCTCTGCTTTTGTCTGCTTTTAATCTGCAGCCAGGTGTCTGCTGAAGCTCCTCAAACCTTTGGGTATCCTAGAGACAGCCAAGGGAGTTTGTGCACGCAAAATAACAGAAATAATCCAGCTCTGAAAATCCATCCTGTTTACGTGATAGAGTTTGAACACCCAAAAACCAAGGCAACAGACTGCATTTTTCCCATAAAAAGGCAGACCTTGTACTCACGAATAGTATACACTTTAAGGACTAATCGCAGGGAACTGATGAAGCAGGCTAGCCTGGAAAAGAAGGAGAAAATAAAAGAGAAATAAACGTAAAATCCAGCTGAATTAATTCCGATTTTGTGAGCTACTACTGGACTGCTAAGGACCAAGGATGCAGTTAACTGTCTCGAAACCAGCTCTGGATATTTCGACAAGATGCTGTGAAGATGTATGAACCAAAAGCTTGGGCTTGAGGGAGCCCAAGCTGGTGCAAAGCGGGTAGAGTGCAACGACCTGGGAGGAGAGTGCTCATCACTCATACGGGCATGGGCAACCTTCACCCTGTCGCTAATGGTATCATGGCATGAAATGGAGTACTAAAAAACTGCTGCTTTTCAGTAAGCATTGGGAAAGAATACTGAGGATTAATGCTAATAGCCTGGAAGGCTGCAACGAGAGAAACTAGCTGACTCTTCCCAAATACGGGCTACTTTTCTCTAAAATCAAGCTGGAAGAGCCGGGAGGCATGTGAGCCAAGCAAGCCGTAACTCCTTGGATAACGTAATTAAAAGCTAAATTGTACCTATGTTAAAACTGCATAAATAAAGGCACAGGGGCTCACTTCAGTCATGGAGGCCATGAAATCGTATGACAACCATCAATTGCAGAAGGGTGAGGAAGACAACAGCTCTGCGTGCACTCACCCAACACATGCTGCAAAAACACTTTGCAAAATGCTGGAACAAACTAAAAGCTTTTCGTACAGATAGAGTCACAAAGAGCAACAGCAAAGAAAGGGAGCAAAGGAAAGGCCGAGGGCTCTGCTCTTCTGCAGCAGGGGATTTACTCAGGGAAAATGCCTGATTAATTCCAAGAGATAGATTATATCCCACTCCGCAGCAAGGCCTTGCTGCCCTTTTTAGCTCCTCCAACAGCTCCTGCTAAATCTGATCTGGAGGAAAATTCCTTCCTCAGCCCAAATCTGGCACTCATTTCACCCCGAATGTATAATCAAAACATGCCAGCCAGCGCTCGAGATGTTTTTCTTGAATACCAGCAGGAGCAATAACACACCATGTTCAACATCCCATCGACAGCTGCTTCGGAGAAAAGCAGGGAAAAAAAGTCTGAGGCACCGAACTCGGCACCGGGGCCACGGGGAGAGCCGCAATTAGCTGATTTCTGTAATTCCCAGAATTACAGAAGAGACGACCCGCTCCTCTCTTCCTGCAAGTTTTTTCCCTTTAAAGAAGAGCAGATTATAAGAACAGCTGTAAGGAAAAAAAGAAGACCAAGGAGAGAGCCTTTCTACACAGTGAGCCAGACGTGCTCCCCTGCAAGGAGCACAAGGAGCGTTAGGAGAAAGGACATTGCCACCTCGATAGCGCTGATCGAGCCACGGGGTGTTCTTAGGCCACCTGCCTTTGGAGGCTCTGAACACGGCTGCTAATTAGACCCCAGAACATCTTAATGAACCTTCTTCCCCTCTTGGCTTTGGCTGGAGCCGTGTGACCGCTTTACACTTGGAGGGGAGGCCAGTGTGCAGCCCCCCGTGGCCCTGGGGGACAGCGGTGACATGAGCTTTGCTTTCAGGACTGGATTTAAGGCAGTGAGTGCAATAGGTGGGTTTTCCCCACTGGGTTTGCAGCCAGCAGGTCTGGACACATGGAGAAGGGGATGTTCTTCTCCCTCTCCCTATGATAAGGGACACTTTCCTAGGGAGTTGTGCCCAGTGACCAACTCCGGATCAACCCTCCTGCCCCCTTTCCCGAGACGCCCTGGGCCACCAAGGGGGCAATTCCCTGCAGACACATCCCTCTCCCCCTCCAGGCCTCTTCCTGGTGGGAATGGTGAGGAAGAGAGAGACCTCTCGGAGATGTAGGTAAAACGCTGCTGCAGCCGCGATGCGGGATTTGAGCCGCTCTTCCCAGCATATCCTTAAACAAACCCATGAAGGGAGCCAGAACCGCCCCAAACTTTCTCCTTCAGCCTGTAATTTTGAGACAACAGGCCGATCCTTTCACTCCTCCAGCGGCGAGGAGAGAAAGGCAGAGAAATGGAAAAACCCTTTATAGAAATATCAGCTGTTCCTCCTCACTCCCACCCCCAGCTCTGTTTTTTGACAAGTTAAAGTGAGGCCATAACTTATTCTGCTTTGTTCGACAGGGCTAATCACACGTGACTCTAATCACTCATGATGTTTTATTGATTTTAAGCGCATTTAATCAGAAATTGGCTCCGAGTTAGATTCCTGCTAATTACCGAGAAGCAGCATTTTGAATGACTTCACAATTGGGCTGCAGATTAGAATGGACAATATGTACTAAAATAATGATTCATGCATTCAGCTCCCTGGATTTATTTTGTTTATATTGGATTTTTTTAAAGACATAATTCTGCATATGGGCAAGCAGCATTTAAAACCCTTAACAAAATGGGCTTAATTTACCCGGCGAGGCTTTAGCCAGGGATGGGCTGCGCGTGGAGCAGTTTATCCCTTGCAAATGTAATTCCTTCTCTGAAGGGCATCGGAGGTGCCTTGCCCTGCGTTGCAGCAGGCACCATGCACGGGTGGCTGCAGCTCCGTGGGGATGTTTCCAGCTCAGAGGACCCTTCCACATGGATGCCATGGGCCAGCAGTTGCACTTTGCAGGATTGGGATCTTATATGGAATCCTGCAAGTTTTCCCATCCCGAAGCTGGGGTGGCTCTTTGTGCTACTTTCCCTGCACTGCCCTGATCAGGCTCAGCCCTGAATACTCCCTAGATTGCAAAAGCCTCTGGTATCCCAACTGCTCCTCAAGGGCAGCGTGCCTGCAGAGGAGCAAATCAGCTCCCTGAGCCTGAAAGGGAAGGAGAAACTTGCATTCTCCTGCTTATAGGTACTCCAGGAAAAGAGTTTGTTTCCACTGTTCGTACGAGCAGCACCCAGGAGGCTGTAGGAGAGCTGGGGCACGACGGTTGGGAACAGCGAGGCCCACAAGAGCCCCCAGATTGGGGCCGGCTTCCCGCCAAGACGGAGACTGCAGAAAGCAACGTGCCGGGTTCAGCCTCCACCGCACGAATCACAGCTGCCGAACCCATCTCTCAACATCAAAGTGTTAGAGTTTACATTCCCAGAAAATGTTCTCAACCTCAGGAAAAGAAAAAAAAAAGCTTTCTCACTCAAAATCAGATTATTGCCAGTTACACCCTGGTAAGTGTTTTCTATTTTTTTAGTAGCCAAGGGTGTCTCATCTCCATCAGTGCAGGCGATCCACAGAATCACAGGATGGCTGAGGTTGGAAGGCACCTCTAGAGATCATCTAGTCCAACTCCCCTGCTCCAGCAGGGACACCCGGAGCACGTGGCACAGGGTCACATCCAGGGGGATTTTGAAGATCTCCAAAAAAAGGAGACTCCAAAGCAGCTTTAAATGCGAGAGCGAAGTCGTGCATGCTCATGAGCAGATGTGGCCAAGCACGGTCTGTTCCTCACCCGCAACCTGCTACAAGACAAACTAGTCTAGAGACTGCTGTGAATTTGGACTGGTAAGAAACTTTCCTTCCAAATGGAAACACAAAACTCCCCTTTCCCTCTGCGCTATCTCACTTCTGCTGGAAAACATGAAGCCGCGCTGGGGAAGCATCCTGCAGTTTTCAGCTAGAATTTTCAAGTTCTTAGTTGTAGTTGTAAAGTCAAAATTTTCCATGGGAAAGAAACAAGATCCTATTTTCCAGCACAGCATACTTAATGTAATTTCCCAACCCCTGATTTTCATACAAAAAAAAAAAAAAAAAGTTCAGAATGATGCACAGTCTGCAACAATCCATGCCTGAAGAGCATGCAGCAGCTCTGCAATCTCCCTTCCTGCTCCCAGTCCTTCCTGCAGGTTCATGACACTATGATTCAGCGGGTGGAAATGGCTCACGAATGATGCACAACCTCAGCTTCACGGAAAGCTGGGAAATTCACCCCAGATCCACCACTGGCCTCTCAAGGAAGCAGCCTCCAGTCCTGTGGCAATTCATTTATTATTGAGAAGTGACAGGTTTTTTAGTCTTCTTTTCCTCTCCTCTCCTCTCCTCTCCTCTCCTCTCCTCTCCTCTCCTCTCCTTTCCTCTCCTC
>JAWLRI010000763.1:128296-165392 GCA_034781795.1 Crypturellus tataupa | reverse complement strand
GTCCTTCGTTCCTTCCTTCCTTCCTTCCTTCCTTCCTTCCTTCCTTCCTTCCTTCCTTCCTTCCTTCCCACATGAATGTGCCCACACATTCTTTCATCAGTCCTTTGCCCTTTCCTTTGGTCTTTCTGCTCTTTTGTTCTTTCATTTTTCCCTTTGCATGAAAATATAGACTTTACTTATGTTCTATCTATCTGACACGGCACTGTCTACAATGATACCAAGGGCTACAGAGGCTTTATGTTAAACGGTCTTGCAGTGCTATGGCCATGGGACTTAATCATTCATAAACTGAGCACTGGAGGAAAACTTCAAAGTCAGCTTCTGTTTTCAGATCTGCCTTATATCCCTTCAAAATTGGCTTGAAGGTCTTTACTAGACTTAGAATATTAAAGTACAACTACTACCAACGCAACTTTCAATGGGAAGAGCTCTATAAACAAAGCCCCTGGTCAAAGGATGAGCAACCAGAACACATCAGGGTGCAAGGGAGCTCCAAGGATCATTTAGTCTATTCCATGACCCGAAGACAGACAGGCTACATGGCTGCTGCTTCATCCCAGCTACCCTGCCAAAGCAGGCAGGAGCCGGGAGTGAATGACAAGGTGAGGAAACCACAAACTGCTGAGTTTGGGCTTTCATCAGATAATTGATAACAACACTCCTAATCCCCAGAAAAGATGCATTAGAGGGAAGTTTTAATGGTAAGTTAAAGTTTTGACATTTCTCTGAAAAGACAGCACTTACCTCCTAATGTCTGATACCACCTAATTCTGTGTTTGGGGTGGAATCACAAAAAAGGGAGACCCCTCTGAAAGCAGCAAGATGAGGTTGGTCTTGACTATTCCCAGGAAAACCCGAGCAGGGACGTCACCCCTTGGTGCCTCTTCCATGCGTCTCGGGAAGGCAGCACGGGAAGCCCTGCGAAAAGGAAGGGGCTCCTGTGTTACCGCGTGAAAGCAAGTGTCTGTCCCCCACCTAACAGGACAAATGTTCTCCCTACGTGAGGCCGGGTTTGCAGAGGGAGGTCGTGTCTCCTGTCAGACTAACTGATATAGCAAGAAGATAAAAAAGAAACAGCAGGGCGAGCCTCGGAAACACTTTCCCCATGTGAAAGCCATGCAAAGGGATTCTCCATAACCTATAAACCCCGGCGTTCCCAGCGTGGCAGGGTGTAGGTGTTCACAGCCCTGAGACGTGTTGCTTTAGCGTCTTTCTGAATGGACACAGGAGACAGAAAAATAAATCTGTGCTCTTCCACACTCCGCTTGACTCCACTTTCAACTTCAGAGTCTTCAGTGAGAAGTACAAGATTGAAATTATTCTGAAGTTACAGCACCTACAAGACTTCTACCAGATGGAAACCTGAAAAAAAAGATTACTTCTCAGATGCATTGCTCATTTGTTTGGAGTAATTAGTACATGTAAAAAACAAAAATAGACCCTTTTGCTTTGATTCTCTCCAGTTGGATTCTGCGCTTGACGACCCAGAGCACATGTCTCAATATTCTGCATTTGAATTGCTGCAACTCTCCTTCAAAACTCAACCACCTTTTCATATATTACCCACCAAAATGCTGATGGACATAAGCCCAGAGGACACCAGTGGGTTTCAACCTGCCACAGTCTTACTCTTTGCATCGTCATGGGGTAAAGAAATCATCTAGGCTCACTTGCAAAATTTGAAGTGCCTTGATTTCTGTACTGTTCTTCTCTGGTTATTTAACCATCTATTCAGAAAAATGGAAATGAACAGCTCTGGTCTCCGATGAGGGGAGACAGGGTCATTTGCGGAACTACTTCTTAAATAGGGGCATCAGTATCAGCAGTATCAGCAGGACATCTGGGTCCCGCATTGGTGACATTTAACTGTCCTCTTTGTCTTCGACGTTGTCCTGCCATTTGGGCTCCAGGCGGTGGCTTTTGGAGGGTGGGAATGTCATGGACGCAGTGGATACTGAATGGCCCTAAAGGCTGCAGGCTGAATGTGAAGGAAACCTAAGACAAACAAACGTCCTCAATTTGTACAAAATCCGGTCCCAAACGCAACCAGCAGCAAATACAACTATTCCCTCTCCCCAAGCTCTGAGTCCTCTGCTCACACTGGCCAGACCGACGCTTACATGTTCACGTCCAGCGATAGGTTTAAAAAAAAAAAAAACTCATTCTTTATGCTGAGCATTAGAAATGGTATCCTGAATAAGAGATTAGGGCTAATACTGTACATTATTTCCTGCAAGGGATTAATTAAATCTCAACATTTCTCAGAGGTAGTGGGCAGAAAGGAATCCATTCTTTTCAGTGAAATCTGAATTAGTAACAAGTTTCTCATTTATTTCCAAACTTGCTCCGTGGTGGAATGAAATGTGAGCTTGGGATCGCCTCCGGCAACTGTTTTAAAATGCATAATAATAATAAAGATCAGTTATGTCTGAAGGTGGTTGGTGTCAAATTCTGCTCCTCCCTTTACATGTCCTCCCTTTGCTTAGACTGTCTGCTCAGCAGACCCAGCTTCCCATGAGATCCCAGGCATTGCCAGAACTTTTGTTTCCCCCTAAGAAGAGGTTCCTAATGTGCCAACAATGGTAAAGTCCCTCTGGCTGGAAAAGAAGTGACATGGAGAGCGTGGAGCCAGGGTCCAAACCAATGCAAGTCCTGGGAAGAGGCAGAGGCATCCAGTTTTTGCTGCAACACAGGAGACAGGACCATGAGCAGAGACCTGGGGATGCGACATTGGCTGTCGCTGGTAAATGTTCCCGGGGGCATTTTCCCAGGAAAGGAGGATTACTGAAGCCCCAGTCACTCCCGTAAGGGGCACCTCTGTGATGGCCATGGCCAGGGCTGGCAGGATGTCCCCTGGCATGGGCAGGTCCCGGTGCTCCGTGGTGCTGCAGGATCTCCATGGCTGGAGCAGCATCTGGACATCTCCATGCATTTCACCATGAAGAGTTTCCCAGCTTTCTCGGCCCTCTCCAGGGACAGCCGGGGCTGCCTTCAGCCGCTTGCTTGGACCCCCTAAATCTGCTGTTTCTTGTTTGGCCTTGTTTAAACTTGCCTTCTTCCTGTTTGCCTTGATTCTGCTTTTCGTCCTCAAATCTTGATGGATCTGCTGAGGGCTTTGGAGACCTGGAGGGTTTCCATGAGTCTGGTTTGTATTACTAGAGGGCAACTTCCCAGCTGCCGGCTGAGTTTCAACATTCCCGGTCTCCTTTGCCTTGAGGAAATCCAGGGGCACACTGTGCTGTGCAAAGACATATGGAATTACATCAAGATGAAGGAGTCATGGGGAGCTCTTGACCAGACCTGCTGCGTTGCCTGGACTGAGTTTGAAGATCAGATTTTGGGCTAGAGGAACCAGGTGAGCCCAGAATGGGAAGAGATGGAAGCGTTGGGCTGGTCTCCAATCTGGAGCTTCTCCAGAGGGACTTGCTGGTTATTCCCCACTGCCACACCAGCTTCAGCCACAGCTTCCAAGAGGAAGCTGCAGAGGTTCATTCCTAGCAAGGCCAATCCATTCATCTTGCTTTACACTCCCATCAGAATAAAGATCCTTGTGGTTTCCCGTGTCCCTCTTCGGAAACGGGCAGCCTCTAAGGACTGAAGCACTACTAATAATTAGCTCTTTTTAAGGAAGGTAACAGATTATTTATGCACCACCATCAAATGAGTATATGCAATATGCTACTGGCTGGACAAGAACAGCCCTCAAAACCACTTCTTTACTTAGTTTATATATATTTTTTGCTGCCAGGGTTTCACATTTCATAGACCAATTAAGTACAAAACCCTCAAGTTTAAGAGTGTCCAAGGGTTACTATTTCTGAAAGCAGAGGGCCAAACAAACAATTTTGAAAGATCTTATTTTGTTTGCACTCCAGCCTGATGAAATACATGTATTTTGTCATCCTGGCAGAGCACTCTATTTTTTCTCCAGCCAGGCACTGAAAGGAGTGCACCTTGCTGCATCTTTTCATTCTCTTTGTTTTCCAAAGAGGCCAAGGCAGCTCTGTTGGCCTTTTGTCCACTGGCCACACTATTTGTTTTTTTTTCCCAAAAGGGAGACCTATATCCAAGAGCTTGTTCTCCAGGGGCCGGTGTGCAAGACCCTGATGCAACGCAATTGCCCCCTTGCTTTTATTGAACCTGTCCATAAACCTCTGTCCATCCCAGGTCCTTTCCAAGCCCTGCTGTGAGGGGTCCTGGGCTCGGGGCTCACATGCCGCCCTATAAACTTGCCAGCACTAAGGAAATGGGGGAAGCAGAAACAGCCCCTGAATTAACCTGAGCTCATCTGCAGCTCTGCAGTTTTCTGTACTGCTGGTTGAACGCTGCATGGTCACCCTAAACCGCAGCACAGGGCCCAGTTTTTGACAGACCCCAATAAAACCATAGGTGCAGGGCAAGCCCGCAGCAGTAAATGTGCTTGCAAGTCTCTGCAAAAATACTGTGTCCTTATTTAAACAGAAACACAAACACAGGCCAGTGACCGCTCCCCAAGCCAGTGCCAGAATTACAGGGTAATAAACATCATAAATCTGGCTTTTGCCTCTCACAGTTTCAGTGCAGCTCAAGCTAATCAGAGAAGTAAAAAGATGAGAAAAACAACTGCATATACAAAACTTGGGGCATGAGGAGGGATTTCTGCAGCATTTTGGGCAGAAACCACGAGATGGCGATAGAAATTTCCGTGTCCAGACGCCAGCAGGTCCAAGGGGCCAGAACAACTCACCTCGAGAGGGAGATGCAATAGCAGCAGCTTTGCGTTGTTTTACCCATCCATGCTCGCCCCGCAGCCTGCATTTGGAGCCTGCACCTCATCAGAGTCATTTCAGGAAAGCCCTCTGCCTTTTGCTAGCAAAACGTGCCGTTCCCCAAGGGATTCCCACTCACTCATGGCCTTGCTGAAAGAAATTTTGTAACAGAGTGAAAAATCAATTGGGATTTTTAATTAAAACATAGAGACGTGTGGGGAAGTGCGAGGCGGACGATGCCTCCTATTTGGTTGGATTTCTCTCACCCTCTGAGCTTGTCCCTTCCTTGGTTTTGTGACCAGAATGTGCAAGCTGGTTGTCAGGCCAGATCTGAATATTACTACTTTTAAAACCTAGTTTATCACCTTATTTTTCCTTGGCAATTCTTCCTCCTTTCTGAAAACACACATTCCATAGGCAGAAATGCAGCCCCTTTACTTGTTTGAATAAATAAATATTGGACATTCCTATCGACCGAATTAAGTGGTCTGAGTTTTATGTGGTGCTACTCTGCCCCAAGGGGCTCCGTAGGGTTTTAGAGAGGAAAAACATAATTAGGAATGGGCAAGGCTGGCAGCGCGGCAGAGGCAGCTTTACCTGCCACCAGGGAACCAAAAACATGTTTTTTTTGGTGTGGGGGGGAAGCTTTTTCTTAGACTCTCCCTTGTAAACCTACGCCTAACCTGCTGCTGAAAACGCGGACAGATCGAGGAGATTTATTTTTCTGCTAGTTTATATATAGCTCACTAAGCTTTTTATTTTTTTCAATGAGCTTCCTATGTCCAATTTAAGTCAAAATTTAATGATCCCTGCAGTAATTCATTTAAGAGAACAGCTTCAATAAGCACTGTAGCATAAGTCAGGGAATAACCGTCCTTGTTCGCAGCACAGCGATTAATCAACTTTATGAAAATTAGGATCAACTGGGGAGATATGCATAAAGTGAGAAGACTCAGAAACTTCTCCTGGCCTAAAAGCACTGGGAGCTGTTTGGATCATTGAGATTGGACTCCCCGGCTCTTCCTCCCAACCGTTTTCATGTCCCTAGGGACCATCATCATCCAGTGCTTGGTGGTGAAGGGCCACCTTGGCCCTTGTCAAAAGCCACCAACATTACTTGGTGAGGACAAGAAAGACGTCACACAGGGGCAGCACTTTGGGAAGCAAAGGGTGGCGGGAGAAGTCCTTATTCCTGGTGTTTTAGGGATCCTCAACGCTCCCTTATGGAGACACTAGCCCAGTTTTCTTTTACGCTGGAGATAGAGACGTCAGGGAGGTTTGGTCCAAGCCAGCGAAAGCCAAAGCAGCCCAGGCTGCTTGGAAGAACCTGGCCAGCCAGAGGGGACCCATCAGCTTTCTGGACCCGCTTGGGCACTGCTGCAATTTCTGCATGTCCCTCGGTACACATGAACTCGCTGATCTTTCCGATGTCCCCGGACAGCGTGGGCAAAGTGAGCGGAACAACCATTAGTCTCCTTTTTTTCGACAGCCTTTATGATGATGGACGAGGAACCTTTTACTTCATTCCCCACTTGCAAACGAATGAGCTGCCTTCATCACCTCCCCACTGGTAGAGCAGGCACTCCAAGGGTTGTGCGGGGAAGCCAGGCCGGGCACAAGTCCTTGGTGGGATGTGAGCAACTAGATTTTCTGGAAATAAATATAAGCAAAGTTGGAAATAAATATAAGCCAAGTTGGATGCCAAGGGCTTCAGTGTTGATGCATTAACCAGGACGGTTTCAGTCTCCTGCAGCAATCTGGGTTACAGCCATGTAGGCCCATCCATGAATACTTACTCATTTTAATGGCTGTTGAGTACCCAAATCCCTCTGGTGGGACTGAAACCTCATCCCTCATTTCTATGTGCCTCGGTTCCTCATGTGGAGCGCACTGAGAGGTGAGATGGAAGCATCGCTGGTGTCACCATCCCCGCTGCTGCCTTCCTTAGGACATCAGGGTGTCAATACAGAAAGCAAGGGCCATTGCAGGAGGAGTCACGCCAACAGCCACAGCAAGGACAGGGACACCAAGCACCAACCTGGTGGGACAATGAGGCACCAGGAGCTGATCCAAGTGCAAGGAAATTCATTCTGCAGAGCTGCCTCCAGGTTGTCCTGCTCCTGCCAGTCACAGGACGTTCCGGGCAGGACATTCCCATCTCCATCTGCAGTGCAAAGGCATGAGGAGATCAGGATCCTTCACAGGATGCTTAAGAAACTCGTCTATTTGGAACATTCCTGATAAAAAAAATAGCAGAGCGTTGGGGGGAAAAACGCTTTCTTGCATAGTAAACAACTTGGCATCCCTGTTGCCTGCAACATTTGGAAATGAGCCCTCGAACAGAGCAGTGCTTCAGCAGGCAGGTCCTGAGGACAAGCGGGCAGTGATGAGCCCTGTGTGACACTGACCCGGATCAGGAGCAGCGCAGGAACAGGAGGTCTCTCCCTGGTTGGTGGAGAAGCAAAGGGGACACGGGAGGGAAGCAAATCCCAGTACCTGATCCTTGGTCCTCTGGTTGGATCTGCGTTTCCTTAGCAGATAGAGTGGTGCAAAGTACAAATACTGGGATAGAGAAAGGATGCACTGGGCACTGCTCCCTGCGGCGGGGGAAAATTCTGCATAATTAAACTCAATTCTGGAAAGACCAGCACGCTGGGAAGAGCTCCCCGTCCGTGTTGCAGTAGTGGATGCCTGGAGAGGAAGGATGCGTTTGTGGTTACAGCACTTAGCTGTGATCTGAGAAATCGGGTTTAATTCCCCCAACTGCAACCTCCCTGAATGCACTTGGATAAATCACTGAACATCGTCCTGCCTGGCTCGCTGTATAAAACAGGGCTAATAGCTCTGCCTTTTGGCCACACATAGCCTGTGCCTGGAAGAGTTTGTGTTTTCCACAAAGTTTTCACACTGCAAATGGAAGCAACAAATATCCAGAGCGATTCACCTGCAAGAAGCCAAGTTCTCTGCTTAAAAGCAGAGTGTATTATACCTACAACCAGTTCTTTCTGGTGAAAACAATGTATATATGTAAGAAAAAAATCAGTGTCCAAACCTGCCTGAATAGCTTGGTAACCAGCACTGGCCACCCGGGGCAGGGCCCTCTCCAGCCAAGCGTGGTCCTGCGGGAAACTTGGCATTCCTCGCAGGCTGCGTGTCAAGGAGACTAAGAAACTTTACATCAACACAGCATGGATTTTCCCTCTACCAAACTACTCGGCAATCTGTAATTTTTAACCTCACAAGTTTGAGATTGTACCTTAACATTTGCAGGAAGCAGATGGCTTCTGCGCGCTGCCAACCTGTTGTTACAAAAGCATCTTCCAAGAATTGTTTTCTACCCACAGTCGCTAACCATAATTAACCTTTCATATGATTTAATAAACAGGAAAAAATATTTGCCATCTCATATTAATAAAGAGAGCTCTTTAGGAATTTTTTCCCCCCTTTTAGAACATGGAAGGCGCCGCAATATTTTTGTGCACGTTTTTTGGTGGCTTTCAACCTCTTTGGGTGTGCTGCTTACCTATGCCGACTAAAGCTGCGAAGGACAGAGCCATAACGGAGGAACAAAACACCTTCTGGCACGGCGCAAAATGACCTCACGCTTAAGCTTAAATTAAATTTAAAAAAGGGAAAACAGAAGAAAGCACAGGAAGCCTGTGGAGCTGGGGCAGGGAGGGAGCCAAGCTCACACTGACAGCCCCGGCGCTATTGAGGTAGCCAGCCCCATTTTACACCTTTCCTGCTGTTAGGATTTATATATGTATATATATATGTATGTATATGTATATATAAAATATAGTTTGCAGTGATAAGAACAGAGTACTGTAGTGCTCTGACCTTTTCAATATTCAGAAACTTCAGTCATTTTGGGATGAAGGGCTCTTCCTATAGACATATCATGGTGACAGACACCTCCAAAGTGCCTGCGCCGGAGATAAGTGCAAAGTATTATGGTGATTTCACTAATGAACAAAAATGAAGATGTTGGCTACGACTTTCCCCCATATTACAGGGGAAATTAAATGACAGAAGTAAGTAAAAAGCTGGCATGGGGGACCAAAGTACGTCGCTCAGTTCCTGATGGGTAGTTGCTTTGGCTTAGGACATCAAAGGCTCTCTGAAGAGCCGAAACTATAAAGGAAATATTCTCTTGGCTTAACCAATTTCCATAATGGGGATTAGGGAACACTCTCCCTGCTAGGACAGGAGAACTTCTCTTTTAATTAATGTTTCTTGTGACTCTTGAGTGGTCATCAGCCATTAGCACGATAACGCACCCTTGCAATTACAAACACAATTATGAGGATAACGGCTTGGCTATTAAAAAAAGAAAAATTATATACGCACAGAGGAAGCTCTTGTGCTGCTCCTCCGCACGGAGGCACCGAGTGCCGCGGACCGTCACGATTTGGTCGTTTCGCCTCTGGTGTTGCTGGTGCACGACCTTTGCTGGGTGCTGTTGGGCTCCCGCTCGCCGACCGCTGCCAGGATCAAGATGAGATCAGCCTGAATGAAAACGGATACACACAAATGTAACGTGAGCCTAAGGAGGTTGACTTTGCAGCTGAAAACCAAAAGGAGGCAGCTATATCATCCCTACAGATTTATATTTTTGTTTACTTGTTTATTTTCTGAGGCTAGGAATAAAATGAGTAAAGTAGTTTTCAGATAGGCAAGTTTTTTCACTAAAGATAAAACCCCAGCTTTTATTTGTAAGGTACACACAAACAAGCAACTACTAACGGTCTTTTGTGCATCCCAATACTCCCTCAGACAGTGCCCTACATGTATTTGTCTGCCTGAATGCAGTAGAAACACCAGTACACAAAAATTGCCATTTCATTCATTATTTTACAATTTTTCGATAGTATCAGACTGTGCATTCACATCTTTCTTTGCTTCTTTTTCAGATAATTTTGCCCAGATTTTGCTTTAATAATATTTTTCTTCACATTTCCTCTGGATTAACACAGCTACATTTACTTTTTTATTTTTGTAGTATTTTAATTGTTTTGGTTTCTTATTGTTTTATAATATAAAAGCAGTTATTTTCCCCAAAATGTTCTGATTACAAAACTTGCATTGTGCTAACAATAGAAGCTTTAAAAAATGCAAATGTAGCTTTTCTTTTGTGAATCTCCGTGAGCTACCGTGTAGAAAAAATACAGAATCGGGGATTTTCTTCGTACGATACCGTATCTTTCCGTAGGATACATTGCACTCATTTCAGATCAAGATGCACTTGCCAACTTCAGAGATTCACAAGTTTGCTGCTGCTACTTCTTTGGCACACACTTTGCTTCTTAAAGTCACAAGCACAGTTTAAAGGGTCTGACCAAGTGAGCTCAATTTTCATTCCTTTTCTTTCCAGTTCTGTCGAAAGTTCAGCCTTTGACCTTCTGAATTTCTTTTTTCCTTGCCAATGTCTTAATATTATTATTATTTTAATACGAAAGGTTTTTCTTGCATCTTGTTTTGAGCTTGGCTCTTTTTCCATGTTTAACTTTTTCTTTTTCCCTCACAGAGCTGGTCAAACAACCACTCCAAGCACGTTTTGTATTTACGGCATGCAGCCCAAATTCAGAGGGCAAATATTTTGCTTGCTTAAGAACCCTGAGAAACCTAATCCATGGGTCTTTCTGCATCCTGCAGCCACTTCACATCGGCAGGATGCGCTGGATCGACCTTTGGGAGGACACAACATCTCAACATCTCCAGTTCTGGAGTGAGCAGGAGCCCTCAGGTTCAGTGCAGGTTGGTTTCCATCAGGACATCCAGCACCGCTGCCTCCTGCATCGCCTTGGCCACAGCTACGTCCTCATCCACATCTATTCTTACAAAAAGTGACAGCCAGGAAGTTTTTGGAGAGCTGCTTCTGTGGGAAGACACAAAATTTATCTGCCATTAGCATCTTTGGGGAAACACTTTTGTGTTCCTCTCCAGGCTTCGGCCAATGACTGTGCATTGCCCTGCCATTTCTGCTGCTTTTTAGGACCTTTCCTCTTTCGATGCGTTTATGTCTTCAAATCGCCTTGGAGGAAATGGAATCTTTTTATCCCATTTTGCAGACGGTAACTACAACAGAGGAGGATTTATGTCACTCGCCCACATTGACATAGGAAGTCTTTGGCAGAGATTTGTAGCCTGGCCTCCAAAGCTTCTCCTACAATTAGTGGCCCATCGTTCTGTCCTTCCTTAGTGCTGCTTTGACAGAAGAGTCTCTCTTCTGTCAAAGTGGAGACACGGAGCCCTGCCATCTCACACCATTTTATCATGAATCGCATGAGATATTTAATGTTTTTTTTTTCTACATAGTCTATAGAAGAATGTTTTTGAGAGTGTGAGAGTCTCCATTTTCATTAAAAGGAAATTCAATTATGGAGAATTAATGCTAACAGAAAAAAATAATCAACATTTAAAAAAATCTTGCTGAACAGAGGGTCGTTCCACGACTTTTGTGAAGCGACTCATGATTTTTGGGCAGAGCTGCCGGGCAGACCTTCAAGAATGCAGCCTGGATGCTGATACTACATATAAAAAGCATTCAGACTCTCATCAGTTGTGAAGAGCACGGTACATCTTTTCCTACGCCAAATTAAATCAAAATAAATCTCAATGAAAATATTGCAGAGGATATAAAACTCCCCGTTCGTGGTCTACCCATATGCTGCGTTACGAGCTGCCGTGTTTCGTTCCCGCTCGGACCCTGCGCTGCTGGCATGGGGAGCCCAGCGAGGAGCGCAGTGCTGGATGCGCCGTGGTTGTTCAAGCCTTGGACACTGTGCTCCAGAGTCTGCCCGTGTCTTGTTGGAGTCTTAACAAGCAGAAGCTGAAATTAGGCTCACGCTGGAGCAGAAACTGGTGTAAAAAAATAAATAAATAGCAAACCATCTCTGCTGTTTCAGAAGCAAGAACGGCGATTTTTGCTTCTCAGACCAGTGCAGTTGAGGCTAACGTGACTCATAATTCCACATTTCTCCTCCTGTTATTATTTAGCTTCTTGGTTTGAGTGCTCGGGTTTGAGGGAAAGGGGGACTGCTTGGAAACGGCCCACGCAGCCGAATTTCTTCGGTCCCCTCTGACAAGGCACCGCTGACGCTTATTGTTCTTCCCTGGCTGCATTACGCCGTCCTTGAGTTTTGTTTCAAGCCGTCTAATGGCATGATGTCAAATCCCGCTAATTGGTTTAGGATTAAAATGCAGGGCCACATCACTCTCTTGATTAACCAGCAGCAAAACTGCTTTTGTCTAACGATCGTTTCAGAGGAGAAAGAAAATAAAGCGTATAAAGGAAGCAGCAGGCTTTGCCCGTAAAATGCATAGGAAACTGCCTTGGGGTGGGGGGAGAAAAATAGCTCTGTCCAGGCCCGCTAAGTTTTACTGAGATTGGTTAAAAAGCAGCGCTGCAGCAGATCTCCTCCTCGGAGGCCACGATTGAGCAGCTCTGAGGCCAGGTCTGTGCAGCGCCCTGCGCCAGAGCAGCACGGCCCTGGCTGGAATGGCGGAAATTTAATAAAACGGGATATTTCAGTGCCGCTTCTGGCCTCCCTGGCAGGACAAGAGCTGCAGCCCAGAGCGGCGAGTCGGCACCAGGATAAGTCCCCTCGGCTGGATGCTGAGGGGCTGCATTTCCATTGCCAATGATGGTGCTCCCGACCGCCACTTCCCACCATCCGGAGCCCAAACAGCCGCAGGATGGAGTGGAGAAGAGCTCCGGAACGGCGGAGCAGGGCAGCACGTGAGGGCTGAGCGCTGCCGTCCAGCATCACTGCGCACACCACGAGGACAAACCACGGCAAGGGCAGATACACTCCCAAAGCTGCTCCCTTCCTCACCTGGCTATGTAACTTTTTGGATGTGATTTTAAAAAGCAAGTGCAGATATAAGGCAGGAATGTTTTTATGTGCTTTCCATCCAGGCACAGACAAGAGGTCAGTGCTCAGCGCGGGGCCCTGCTCGGCGCAGGGCAGGTACAGAACCGCCCCGGGCATTCCTGGCCGTCACAAAAAGGTTTCTGCTTTGCAAATTCTCATCGGAAGAGTGGAAATCCGTTTTGTCTGCTTTCCCCTGACTCCAGGACTCCAAAGCAGGAAGATGAGAACATCCTGCACACATGTTAATTAGTCATTCCTTAAAACCAAATGTCACAGCGCTCGTATTTAAATCCAAGAACCGACTGATGAATATGTACGTATAGTTATATTTCATTTACATACTCTGGGATTTGTTAGAAGACGCCTAATAAAACCATCTCGAATGAATTAGGTCTTATCCTACCAACTCGATTTATTTTGAATACACATATATCAGAGCAACGGCCCAGCACTGCAACAGGAGATTTTTCACAGAAACAAAATACCTACATTGCATTTCATGATTGCAGCTAGTGAGCTAAAGCAGGCACCCTCTAAACGCGATTCGGTTCTTGCTGTAGAAAACACAGATAAAAGAGGCTTGAGCGGGTTGGGGGGGAGTGGTGGTCATCAGCTTTATACTAATTTAGAGAAGCCCAAATTCAGCATCCAAAGGGCTTGTAAGAAACTGTCCACATAAGGCATAAGTTAAAGGAATTGAACTATCTCCTCGAGCCAAGCAGGAAAAGAAAATCCCTTTTGGACTTTTCCGTCCTTCTCTCTCCAGTTTCTCCATCCTGCCCCTAATGCAGCTTTTCAGGCTTGACCCCTCGCTTGGACCGTGCTTGGGAAGCAAGGTGGCAGCCAGGGAGCTACATTCAAAAGCTCTGTTGCAGCCTCAGAGACTTCCTGGTGATTTTTTGTTGGTTTCTTTTCAAAAGAACCCAGTTTATAGGTAAGGAGAAGCACTGTAAGGAGAAGCACTGTGCTTTGGGTTTCCTCTTTTTCCCTTTTCTTTTGCCCCCCTCGGGGCCGTGCACGCGCCGTGCCCGTGTCCTGGCGGGCACATCACCAGTTACATCCCTGGCTACACGGGCCCTGATGCCGGGGCTGGGTGCGAGCCTGGAGCAAATCCACCTCCCCTGCTGTTCACCTGGTCTGCACGGGGCTACGCGCAGTGGGAAGCAGTAAAACCTGAATTCAGCCTATAAAAACCTGCAGAGATATTTGGAATGTGCGGAGGGAGCAGATCTCCCGAGTGAAACAGAGCAATGATTAAAATAGACACTTTTCCGAGCGCAACCGCAATTTTAATACTGCAGCGTTTGTTTGCGGAGAGCTGTGGTTCCTGTCCCAGTGACAGTCACACGACTCCAGGGGCCGTTTGCGGAGCGCGCGGCAGAAACATGTGGTTTGCATTTAGAGTCTTAAAGTCAGAGATCAGCGTTACTCCAGCAAAGATATTGCCAGTGTCTCCGCGAGTCGTAATTTTAAATCATCAGGAACCTGAACGCTGCTCATTAAATGATTAAAGCGAGCAGGAATGAAAAAAAAACTAAAAGAAAGGATAAATATACAGCCCTGTAAGCAGCAGCATTTATTTTCAGAGCAAAAAGAAAATATTGCCATCCCAACAAAGGGCTGTAAATATTTCAAACTAATTCACTTTTTCAGCAGAGAAGGTAATCTTAATAAAGCAGCAAATTTTAGATGGCAAGGTAAGATTACAGCTCTTCTAGACTTGGAATAGGGCTTTCCCATAAACAGGTTATTGCTATGGGTTCCGGTCACTATTAAGCACATATTTATGTCCCACATTTGAGACTAAAACAATCCCTGAGAGCGGCTGCATTGGTGAGGTTTTTGGTAGGGGTATCAGTGAGGGGTCCCTGCTGCGAGTTCTCAGTTTGCAGTTTCCTTAGGAATAACCATCTTTCCAACTGAGGCCCATGAGGCCCGGTAAACCCAAGACAGGCACTAAATTTCGATTAAATTTCAGCAGAGGCCAGAACAGACGGCTTGCTGACGGCCCTGTGATGGCTTTGCTTGCCCAGTGTATCCCAGCAGGACAGATTCATGGTGCAGAATTGGATCTTTGCACCGCGCACTTCTGCCCTCTCTGCTCTGCTACCAAACCAAAGGAAAAGGGACATATACCTCAGCAGCTGCATTTTAGATGGCAGTTTTCCCTCCTCAGATTTAGGAAGATCTTGGGCTATCCATTGCTCCGTATCCATTGGTCTTTTTGGCTCGTTTCCCTAAGTCTGGAAATGGTTGCAGATCGTATCTGTGTATGAACGGTGGGGACGCTGTGTTTCCAGGAACCGCACCGGATGGGTTCCAGTTTCGGGATTTCAGTGACTGCGTGGGAGAAAAAAGAAAGTGAAAAGCAAAATAAACAAGCTATAAAAAGGGGTAAAAATATTGACTGAAGCATTATGTAACACATATAAATATAAATACGCGATACCTGCTGCTGCACAGGGGGAGCCTGACTGTATCAATACATTGGCAAGAAGGCAAAGGTCAAATTTTAAATGTAAAAAATAACTGAGTGAGTCATCTTCCACCCTCTCAGGCTTGCAATCCTACTGCATTTTGCTTTGACCTGAGAGGGCACAGCCTGAAAATAGGGAGCGGGATGACGTGGCCTCTCAGCTGGTGCACGCTCACACCGCTCCGCTGATTTCAGTGGAAATGCCCCAAATATATCAGCAGCCTTTCCGAGCGCTCGCTCCGGATCTACATGGTTGTTCAAAGCAAGCCTGAAAGTGCCGCTGTCGCATGGGTTGCTGTGCTTTTGTTTGAGTTGGGTTCCACTATATGGCAAAAACAAACAGGTAACCCAACAATCCCTGCCCAAGTCATAATAATAACAATAATAACACCCAGAAATGCCATCCTCCAAGTCACTGCATTTCTAGGAATCAATGGGTGAAAAAGAAGCTACCTTGGATCATGTAGCAAATAAAGAAAGAACAAAATCAGACTGAGAAACCCCACATGCTTTAAATCTGAAAATTGAAATTTGTATTGTAACATTTGCAAAGGTAAAACACCACATTCAACTCCGGGGACTTCTACAGTACTTGGGATCTGGGTAAGCAGAATCAAAGCTAAACATATATTGGAAAAGGCATTTTTTCTGGACACTTTGGAGCACGGTCACCAGGGATGTCTTAACGTGCTCCCTTGCTTTCTCCTTAGCTGCAGAGCCATATCCCCAAATCTCACCTCACTGCTCAGTTTAAAGAAAAATTGTGGCTGCACACATAAATATATCTGTATACAGAACTGCAAGAGGAAATCATCTGCAAATCTGTGATGCTAAAAGGTAATTTCTCATCCATGTTTCTTATCTAAGCACCCAAGACAGTGCTAAATAAATTATTTTAATGAGCACAGTCTTGGCTATATAAAGGTAATTTTCTATCTTCCTGCCTGCCTACAGTCCCCACCCAGCCTCCAGTACAGAATATAAACCATAAAGCACTTCACTAACTACAAACAAACTATATTAATATTTAGGATATCAATTACACTTTTTCTTTTCTTTTAATGAAGATTTGGAAGTCCTTGTGTGTCACCAGTTCTAAACCGACCACTCTTGGTGCCTTATTAGCACACATAATGGACCAGGGCTTTTATTTTGCTTCATGGGTTTTTCCATCAAAAAGAACAAACATTTTCTTTTCTTCTTTTTTTTTAATTGTTTGAAGTCTTAAGGTCTGTATGTTTAGAGGACTAGTTTTATCTTATTCACATTGCAGTGAGTTACCGTGGAGATATTGCCAATCTGGCGATTCCTTAATTTATGTCCCTGGTCCCCAAAGCCATGGACAATGTTACAGGACAACCAGAGGTTTTGGTTTCAGCTGCAGCTTTAGGCAAAAGACCTTTCCCTTTTTGCTACACTCAAATACTGCATTGCACATGCAGCACTGATGATACCCATTACATGGTAGTAAGGGCTTCAGTGTGTTTAAGGGCTATTATTTTTAATAATTACTCCCCATGGGAAAAAGTAAAACTCACTGGAGAATGATCCTCATCGAGGACTCTGTTTTGTTCTCTCTTGTCCTGTTGGTGCATTGCAAGTGAAGCAATCCTGATGCTTTCTAAGCTAAATAGCCCGAGCAAGATGAATGTTTATGAGCAGTGTAAACCCCCTTGGGATGCTAGGCTGGGCCTTCCCTAGCACTGCCAGCATCACTCTGGAGCTACAGGAGCGCGATACATTTTGAATGGCTGCTTAGAAGAGTAGTGCTCATCTACACAAAACCTAACACTTTTAATCCCATCCTCATTTTGTTTTTTAGAAAGAAAAAAACAAAACAAAAAAAGGAATCAGATTTCCATACCTTGGCACACGTATCATTCTGAAATGGGGCCATTACTCTGGACAGCTTTTTGCAAGGGCTTGCATAATACGGCATGAAGATCATGCACAGTTCCTGCATTTGTAGCTCAGAAGGAAAATAGAAGGCAGTTAAATTATAATGTAAGAGCTAAGCTATGAATGGATGTTGCATTCAAGAAGCCTAATGCTAAGAGGGGCGAAATGACAGGATTTTTTGCCTTTCTAGGTATTTTATCCCTCCAACAGGCTTAACTGTCAAACGTTTTTAGGTCAAAACCAGTCTGCCTTTTTCATGCGTGTTTGTGGAAGGAATTTCTCCTCGTGGAGTTTTGCAGGGAGTGACACGATAAACCTAAATGGCTCCTTTACAACTGTTGGGGTTTTCTGTAAACACATGCTGTCCTGCCAGCCAACCAGCTTCCAACGTGTGCGGCAGATGGTCCATCCCGCAGACACTAATGCAGATTTCCATGCACAGCTTTGCTGTGCAAATGAAGCCACCGCATCTCTCCGAGTTTTAAAACTTTCAATAACTGATGGTTGTCTGTTTTCAAATGCGAGAGCACGTGGAGATGCTGAAGAGGCTCCTGGCTCTACAAGGAAGAGGCATTTGGGAGTTGGTGCTCGAGCCTCCATCACCACATCAGGAATCGAGTGGTGTCCCCAAATTCAAGAAGGTGCAGAACTTCTTCCTTCTTTCCATCAAAACTCGCTTCCTAAAGAGAACTGTGAATTAGTACTCACTTTCTCATTTTATTTTAAGGTGCTTACCTCCTATTTAACAGACTAAATGGAGACATTTATAAATCTACAGTTTACTTCTCTGCCCATTATGGAAAGCAAACATTTCTGAAAACTTGTTGCAGGGGAAAATAGAAGCAAAATGGCCTTAATAATAAGGAGAGTGTAGATTGAGGGGTTGTTATCCTAGGGCAGTTTAGCTTTCTTTGGTTAAAAAGTCTCAGACGTACAGTTTGTTTTGCTCTAAAAAAACCCCAACTGATAACACAGATGTCTCCGAAATTATTAAGGAGCAGAGAAGTAAAATCAGAAACTGATACAGGAGTCAGTCACACTATATCTATCACATCCCTCATGAAGAGAACATAAATCAGCAGAAAGGCTTGTAACCTAGTCTCATAACTTAACTGCAAATTAAAAAACGTAGGATGGAATTAAAGAATGTCTGTGGTTAAACATACTGCAGTACCTGAATTAGCTCTGTGCAGACACACGTGCAGCTTTTAATGCTGTAGTGATATATTACAGATGTAAATGCACAGCAAGCGTGCATGCGCCTGCTCTGCTCTACTCAACATCTCGGATGCCAGGAAGACACCTGAGGCAAAGCCGGAGTTACAGACCGGACAACGCGCGGATGCTGAAGCAGCCTGAGCTCCCCAGGCATTTCCTTGCAGCCTCTCTCACCTCCCCTGCTCAGCAATATGTTTTGCAAAATTCCTTCCTCGCTTACTTTCCGGAAAAGCAACCCCCCTCTCCTGGGCTCCATGAGGGCACCCTGCCAGCATCCCCCGGGGCGCTCGGGACCATCCCCATGGGCTCGGGGCGCTGCTCGGGCGGGCACGAGCTCCGGCAGCGACGAGAAGCCCAACAGGCAAGAAAGGATTTCACAGGGAGAGGAGGGGAGGGGGGGCAAACAAAAAGCTGCAAACGTGTGAGCTAACTCGCCGCGCTGCGTGGAGCCACTTCCCGACACCCAAGCTAGTCATCAGAATTTAACACATTTCGCTTTTGCATTTTGCAGCTCACCTTTAAGAGAGCACAAGGCGGAGGAGGTGGGAATATATGGACTTCAGCCCTTCCCATCAGTTTCCCCCTGTTACTTTCAAAGATTTTCTATTTAGAAGGGAAGGCTTTTTTTCCTGCTGTTCATACATTACACATACTTCCCAGCCAAAATATCTTGCTTGTATATATATATATATTTAATTTTAGCCTACATTACTCACAACTGCTCTAGGAATAATTAAAGAGAATCACTTTCCCTGGCGCTTCAATTCACCTGGCTTTTTATTTCTGAGGAGGGTTTTATGCAGTAACTGTAGCAAAAAAAGCAGAGATCAACAATTAAAGAAAAAAACAGCCCCACATCCTCTTTCTTGTCTGAATCTAATGGAAATGTTTAAACTCCATGGATATTTAGACTTATGAAAAACATATGAACAAAACAAAAATCCCACTATTCTGGTGAGATTCTGTAAACAGGACAAAATGTTCACTACAGAAATATATCACTTAAGACCTTTATTTCCTTCTAGCTCTTTCCACGCACCAAACGAGCTTTGCATGCAGATTTCATTTCAGCTTTGTGAATTTGTTCTCATAACTATTCTCCAAAGCCCAAGCTCTGGGGTCAGCCGTGCTCTTTCTGCAATGGGATAAATATTAACAAGTGTGACTAACCCATTCCTTGCACCCTTCCTTGATTTTCCAGAGTGTGTCAGCAAGCAGGAAAGCAGCACATCAAAACCATGAGGGTTTTATTGTTGGAAGTGGATGCAAAGAAGGATGCTATAGTGGCAAAATCCCGACATCTAGAAGAAGCTGCTCTGTAAGACACCAATAATAACTGGGGAATTACTGGACTACATGAAAATTACCTTGTGCTCCTGTGCAAAAATAAATAAATATTCACTCGCCTTTATAATAATGTTTTAAGTTCTGGAACAGAGCTTGAGAGCAAACCTGGATGCTGGTTCTGGGTTGCAAAACATCCCAGAGAGGACAGAGCCTCTTTTATCTTTTCCTTGATGGCTGCTGCTGCTGAAGTTTCCCAGCGTAATCGATATTCTCCCTCCCACAGTGTGTGTCCTGCTCTGAACCAAGCTGACCTGCACAGTGGTGTTTGTTGCAAGACCAACACAGCTCTCGTTGCATTACCCAGACATTTCTAGGGAGAATCTCTCATGCTAAAGAGTGGGTATAAATAAAGCATTTACACCCTGCGGTGCTTCTTGCTATTGCAGGTAAGTAGTTGCACGGAGTAGCAATGCAGAGCCCAGTTTTTAATAAACAGTCATGTGCATTTCCAGGAGTTTAATTCTCATGCATGTTCTCTCCAAGGAGAGCTAGACTCCAGATTTCACCACCTCCTTTGCATCTACTCTGGTTGAGCCTACAAGCCATCGCCTTGTTCGGTTCGTTCCACATCTGGCTTCCTTCTGCCCCAGGATGTCAAACTGCAGGCGGAACACAGCCCAGGAGAGGTACTGTCCTCCTCCCGACTAGTGAAGCAACTGAGCTCCAAACCCTGTGAATGGATATGCCTGGATATGTCCTTGCTCAGGGGAGTTGCAGCAGGAATGGACCTTTCAGAGGAGGTATTTCTGAAAGGCTGCCTCATGCTCCAGACCCAGAATAAAGCCCTTTCCATTTTCCCATCTCTTAAACATTTGTAGGTTTGGATTTCTTAATAGTTCCTGGCTGGTTTAACTCATAAGCTCCTAGAAGTTCCTATCTGTAAAGGAAGACCATGGAGCGTTGGGAAGGAGACACCAGCAAACCAGTGTTAGCTGCATGGCAGACCTCACTGGGCCTCTCTCCACTGCACAGCAGGGCAAAGAAAATGCCCTGGAAACCTCTAGCGACTTGAAAATTTGTCAACTTTGCCCAGTTAAACTATGGTTCTCTTAAACTTTCCTTTGGCTGGCAAAAGACTGACTGAGTTACTAGAGAGAACAGCCCTAAGCAATTAAAAGTGAGAACAACAGCTACAAATCTAAGATTCTGCAGACAAAATCTCTTGCAAAAGACACAGCCCTGCAGTGTTTCAGTTACAGCCTGCCCAAATGGGGGGAACCAAATTAAATGAAAAAAAAAAAAAAAAAAGAAGAACTTATTGCATATTATCTTAATTTATATATTAGATTTTAGACAGTTCCAGATTTCTGGATTAAATACAATACCATGTGGCTCCATTAAGACTCACTGGCCTTTTAGAATATTATTGAAAGAAATAATATATAACAGCCTGAAAGGTTTTTGGATGCTTGGTGGCATCATTATGCAATTTATTAATATGTGGGTAGAGTGACTAATACCGCTGAGGGTGTATTTTTAGTTTCAGAAAAATAAATATGAAAAAGAAATGTGTGCTGGGGGTGGGGGCAGAGGAAGAAAAGCAGCTACGAATTGGTTTCTGCTAGTGGCATGGGACGGTGTACATCACTGTCTGCTCCCGGGAAGCGCGGAGCTCGGCACGATCCGAGCAGACAGCTCTTCCAGAGGAGCCCCCAGAAGCTCGTGATTGCAATTTGGTCGAGTCTGGGTATCTAGCTCCTTTTCTGGCACCTTTCCTCCGATTTTTTTTTTAAGGCTGAAAGGGAGAATTCAGATCACTTAGTTTAACCTTCCCTATAAAGCCCCGAGAAGCTCGTTTCCCACATTCGCTCCCTAATTGAGCCTACTAATACACGCTTCACTACAGTCGTCTGGGCTGCCCTCCAGTTCTGATTTCAGGACTCAAAGAGATGACAAATCCCCGGCCCCCTTCAGGAGCTGGTCCCCACAGTTAGCCCCTGCTCTCGTACTTATATCTGTATTTTGCCTGTCTTAAGTTTCCAGTCACTGCATCTTGTTATGCTTTTTCTCCATTAGACTATAAAGCCCTTTTGTATGTGGTATTTCTTCCTACAAAGGTATTTACTGCACAGAGTCAGGTCACTGCCTGATCTGATTTTTGCTAAGTTAACCAAATTGAGCTCCTTAAGCCTCTCTCCACAAGATTTCTTTTCTCTCTTTTTTTTTTCTCCAGCCCTGCAATCATTCTTGTAAAAAATGAGCCATTGGCTGAGAGTTTATGGTCTCTATCACGAATTCAAGTCCCCGAATCTCAGGTTAATAAAGTCTCTATTTTTTAATAAGGCTTCTGTGAAATGACTAGGAATAGCCCCATGGGACGTGTTATTTGGACATAACTGTTTCCACATGGGCTGCAGAGGAGAAAGGCAATGCAGGACCCGTGTCCTCCCCTCCTTGCCTTCTTCTGCAAGTGTCTTTATCTTGACTGGGCAGGGAATGGCATCTATCTTGGAGGCTCGACCCCCGTGCACACTTCTCAGATATCTAGGAAGAAGCAATGAGGTTTTTAGATACCGGTGTTGGAAATCAAGTGCTGGGGAAGCTCCTAGCCCAAAGAATAATGTGTGCAGAGGCCCAAACAGCAAATTGCACTGCCGGGGAGGCGAGCGCTGAGCAGCAGCAGCAGCACTGACAGGGCCTTGGCACCAAACACCTCGCGTAGAGCAAACGGCTCCTTACCCGGGCCTGAGGAGATGCCTATAAAACCTTTCAGAGCTCAGCAGAGCCCCTCCTTCATCCCAAATTAATGGGATTAAAAACAAACACTGGGCTTTTCCTCCCCGTTCTTCCTAAGCGTCGCTGTCCGCACTTTTAAGCTTTTTTTTTCTTGTATTATGGATTTGTTGACTTGCTTTTTGTTAAATGACAGCAGAGGTTCACAGGGCACTTGGCTCTGGATCTTTGAAGAAAACAAGCCAATATTGCCAAAAAATCATTGAAATGACAAGACGTGGCGAGTTCTAGATAATCTCCTCCGGCACTGGATTTATGGCTCACTCCTCCACAGCTCCCAGAGAAGAAAATATCCTGATTTTCATCATTGGCATTTGATTTGTATGTGAGTATGCACACCAAATAAGTAGCTTAAAAGAAATGCCACCTCAGTTTCCATTTAATCCGGCCTTTTTGCGCCCCACAGGGAAAAATGCTCCAGTATCCAAATTGAAATGTAAATTTTTGAGGCAATTTTGACTGTTTGACATCACCACCAGTGCAGTCACTTCTACCTTTTCTCTACCTCTCATCCAACACTTTCACATTAAATAAATCAGTACATGGTAAAATCAGAGACAGGAGACAAAAGCTTCAGAAATACCCATCTCCTCTCCTGTTGTGAGATGTCTGAAAGGAGCTTCTGAAACAAGGTGATTGGAAGAATGTGTCATGGATTGGTGACTGAGCATCCTGATACTGGCATGACACCCAAACAGGACTGTAGGTTTGGGTACTTAGCCTGAAAAGTCTATTTGAAATTTTTTTGTCAGGCTTAGAATTTAAAATTCACACACGTGAATATTTAAGCAGTTCAGTTCAAGTATCCTTAGAAAGGTCTGTGCAAGACAAAGCCTTAGAGCTTGGAGGTTCAGGGAAAGCAGGCATGAAAGGGTCAAAGGATACAAATAAATTTGCATGAAAAGCAAATAAAAATAATCTTTGAAGAGAAGAAAATATTAGTGGTTGTTTCCTAGTGGTCGCCATTTACCCTGTTCCTTCATTGCACTCAACTTGCCAAAGGCATAAGGTTTTAATTTGGTTCACAGTCAATGTAATGTTTAGAGTTTCATCTACTTGAATGATTCTTCAGGGACTGGTTGCAATAGCTACACTTTGGGCTTAAATTGCATTGCTTTTCTATTTTTTTTTTATTTTAAATACAACTGAATCTTACCAATGAGTGCAACTGGAAAGGATAAAATTAGATTTCTGAACCTTCATCCCTTTTTAGAAGCAGACGTGAAAAAAAAAAAAAAAACCTGCATCCAGTTTTGTTAAATATTTTTTTCCACATCTGGTGTTCAGTCAAAACCATAAGAAAAGTGCTGGAAATCTCACAAGAAGCCTTGTACTCTTGTGATTTCCAGTCTAATTTTTGCAGCCACAGGAGATCTGTATAGTTCAGATAAGAATCCGAGGCAGAAGCCAAACCCAAACTGTGAGGCTCCTGAGGCTCACCCCACCCACAACAGCTTATGCCTTTACCCATCATTTGCAGCAGATGTTCTCCCAAATTCTCCAGTGAGATAAATTGCACTAAAAGTTGCAGGATAAAGACGGTAAGATATACACCATACCCAATAAAAGTGTCCAAAGCAGCTCATTATGGCTCGCTAAGCTATTGCTAAAGACCCTCACATAGCAGTACCTATTGATTAGAGAAGTTTGCTGCTCCTTCCTACTCCTTTTTCCATGCTGGGCTTCTGGGGCTTTTTGATCTAAAGGCCACTGACGTCAGCCCCAGTATTTCCATTGTCTTCGGCAGACTTCGGATCAAGCCCTTGACAAACTGTTCCTCCCACAGGTCAGTCTGCAGAGGGTGCGTTTCTGCCAGCAGATTGTCCCCAGTACATTTCATTGTAGATTTACAGTCTTTATAAAATTTTAAATGAAGTTCTATAGTTAGATTCATATGGTATATCATAAATTACAGCGGAGTCTGCAAGCTCGGGTTTGAGGCTTTTTTTCTTTTTTTCATTTGGCTCTCGGGAAACATATAGTTTTTTCCATAGGGTTTTTTTCTCCAAATGCTAATTTTACCTGCTCGTTGTGCTGCTGCAGCAGAGCCCTCGGAGGGAAGCGCTGCAGCGGGGAGGCAAGTAGGGACTGGCCATGCAGCCAGTTCACTCTTGCAGGGAAGGCCAGGCTGCTTCTCAGGCTACAAGAGAGAGAAAACTGTGAAAAGCAAAGAACAAGGCAGAAGTTTTGATTTGTTTTCTCCTTTAAGGTGCAGTTCCAGCTGGAATTTTGCTTTCTCCTAGCAGAGGAGCATCTCACATTTCCCTTAGTGGCATCCCCTGGGGAAGGACAGGTCTTGCACAAGGGTTCAAAGGGTCCCTCTCAGGCTCTCAGGACCTCGACACTTCACACAGAGGCCACGCAGTGACAGCATAAGCCAAGGGGCAGCGATAAAGGCACCCGCGCCCCAATCCAGCCCCAAGGCTGGAGCCGCACGCTGCCACGGAGTTTAGCCGGCATTACCTTTCCCATCTGCAAAGCGGGAGCAATAATCCCACAAAACCTCCTCTGAAACGCTGCGAGGCCGTGAACTCTGTCTGCACAGAGTCGCACTGTTCGGTAGTAAATGAAATCTGTTTTCACTTGCAAGGCTATGGCATAAATTACTGCAGGCAGAAATCCAGCCTAGCAAGCAATGAACTGGATGGGGCCCACTCGGTTCCTTCCATCTCTAACTCAGATTTTCATTGTTCTCTTGCATTAACATTAACATTTCTATGTCTTTTCTTTTTCTTTTCCTTCTTTCTTTTTTTTCCCCATTATAACTTTTCTAAGCTGCTAATTTGCCAGCAGAGAGAACGGCCTCATAATTGTGAACCAGCTTCTCTGAAGCACCCACAAATATCCCAACAGGTTTTAGCAGAGTCCATGTTTCCTCCTGTACTTGGTCCTCAAATGTATAGAAGCAGAGATGAAAAAAAAGTCTGTTTTTCTGTTCCTGCTGAAAGGTCATAATCTGGGCCCCTGTTTCCTGCTCACAAAGCAGGGATAGAGATTCCATGGACATGGGCCTCGATGTTCTGCTCATGAGCATCAGCACAGCTCCTCGCGAGCCCACGGGGCTCTGACAGTCTACATCAGCTGGGGCTAGTCCACTGGTTTTAAAAGACATAAAGACCATAAATATCTTTTTTTTCCACGTGTGTGTGGCAAGTCAGAAGATCCAGGGCCTTCAGGAAAAACGGCATCAGCCTGGAAAAGCATCGATTCACTCTATTCTTCATTTCTTTCTTTCTTTTTTAATAAAAAAAAAGCATATTGATTCTGCTCAGGTCACCTCAGAAAACCAGAGGAAATGCTCAGGAAAAAAAAAAAAGGAAATCACTTTCTTTCCCAATCCCTAAGCCGGCAGTGGGTTGTCTCTCAGTCCCAGGTCACAGTTATTTTACGCTGCAGGGAGATGGGACCAGGACCGTCAGCCCCATGTCAGCAGTGATGTTCTGCCACCACTAGCTGCAGCCTCTGATTCAGGAAATCATTTTAAAAACCCTAAAAATAATAAATTTGTTTCAAATCCTGCTCTTCTCCAGTGGCAGAGTTTGTGAGTGTGCGTAAGTGCTCCCATGGGAAAAAGACCTGGAAAGATAAAAATCAGATGAAAATTCATGGCCTCTTACAGCAGAAGACTCTGCAGATTTGGGAGTTTAACAGGAAAGAATTTGCTCCCTTAATTTAAGTTCTCTTGGAAGTAAACCCTGACCATTTCGGATTTCCCTTGGGCGCTGGTTTCTGTGCACTGGAAGAGAGGATGTTCAGTATTGAATTCTGCAGGAAGTGCTCCTTGTGATTTAGACCAGGGCTTTGGGATTTATGGAGTTGGATGAATGAGGCTTTATGGAATAAGGTGAGAATGGAGGGGAAGAGGGGAAACCAGGGTCTAATAGAGCCACAGTGCCCACTGTCTTACTTGTGTAGGTCCCAAACATCGAGAAATCCTGACCTGGAAGATTCCTGATGGGAATGCGGAAAAGGCATAGTAGCGCCCAGAGTTGAACAGGCACCAAAGCTTGTCCTTCCACTTTCAAGAAATATGAGGAAACTTATTTCTGCTGCAAACCCCTTGAAACAAAGCAGGACATGATGTATCCATGTCTGAATTTAGGATTTCCACTGTGGTTTGGCTTTTCCTGTTACCAAGACCCTGCCCAATCTCTGCTTCAGAGATGTGAACCCTCAGTCACAGAAAGGTCAAGAATTAAAGTCTCAGAGCCAGAAATAAAGCTCATTAATGCTTCATCGATAGGGAGTTTTACATAACTGCCATATGGCAATTACTACCAAAGACAGCTCAAAAGAGGGGATAATTTTTATGGTAACTTCACTTTGTGAAAGTACAAACACGTTCCCAATAGGAACTAGAACCTACCTGGCTGTGACCACTGACTCCAGGTCTACGCTGCATGGAGCCAGAGGGCTCAACTCGAGTATATAGGGCACACACAAAACAGAGCTCTGCAAATCTGAAAATATAGAGTATCAACAAATGCTCTGGTTTTCCAGAATGATTTGGGAGGTAGGTAGACTTAGCTGAAGGCTGTGGTTTCTAAATTGGACATAGTTACCTAAAACTATTGGAAACTTGAATTGCATGTCAGATGTCTGGAATAAATGGACTCAAGAGGCATAAGAAAAAACATGTGGCCAATACTTTTCTCTTTTTTAATGTCTTTTGGAAACAGTTTAGGTCTCATCTGGGGCTTGTATAGTTCCTTTGTTTGGTAATTTTGAATTGAAATTCTTTATAAAGCTTTGTTAATTAAAAGGTAAAAACTCCATTGTTGGACATAGAGCTTTTAATTCGGAAAGATGCCCATACGCTTTCCAAAAACTATACTTTGGGGAAAAAAGAAAGCCAACTATACTTGAATACTATGCATCACATTTTCTTTTCTTTTACCTCAGATCAATCAGATTTAGATTCTAAAATGGACCGTTATGGTCTGACCTTGTTTCTAACACTGTCAGTAACTATTGTATTTGAACACACCATCTGATCCCCTGCACAACAAGCTGTAAACTCCCTCTGAATCCCTGTTTCTAGCCTGTCTTGTGGCTGCATGTCTTTAAGTAAGACCATCCAACATAATTATGAAGATTACAAGCAATAAATTTCCCCTGAATTGCATCCACCTCTGGGGTGAAATATATCACTGGCTCCATAGCACACGGTTGTATTGTTTGACCAGGCAATAATATGGAAAGCGACTGCTGCTCAGTGCAAACCTGAAGGAGACCTTTCTGTAGGCAAAATGTTAGCACAGCCTAATCTGAACAGAGGCAGGAACTGGGTTTAAATATTTCCCACCAAGAAATGTTCATGGTTTAAAAAAAAAAAAAAAAAAAAAATCAGATTTGCTACATCTGGAAAACAGGTCTTGAGTCTCCAGCACAATCTCCTATTGGTAATCCTGACTCCTGGTTTCTGCAGCCCAGGAACCATGCCATAACCATTCTACTATCATTCAACTATCATAGTTTCCCTAGGTAAAGCCAAGCAAACCAACCTACCACTCTCTGGCCACCAGCAGCATCTCCACATTTTCCTGCATGCAGAGCGCTACCATCACCAAGGCTTTGCTCTTAGGAGTGCAATGCGGGCAGTCCAGCTGGGAGAAGGAGAAGACCTCTTGGAGACAATCTAAAGTGCTGCTGCTTCTTCATGGCCATGCATTTCCCATCGGATCTTCCCTTTTCTTGATTTTTTGTTTTTTTTTTTTTTTTTTTTTTTTTCTGACACTTCCAGAGCACTTTCAATACCTGCTAAGTTGCAGCCTCTTAATTTTATTCGGTACAGCACATGGTAGGTCACTAGAACAGTTGGAAAATGATTTAAAAATGCAAACAAAAAAGCCCTCCATTTTGGACATAATTTTGTTTTCTGGTAGTTCCACTCCCCAAGACTCAATTAAGAGCCCTGATCTCTTGTTCTACTCCTGACAAACATGCCCACTCAAGACTAGATTGTTGGAAAGGTTGTAAGGAGAATACAGAGAGTGAATTTTTGCTCTAAGATATTACTTTCTTCAAGGTTTAGAATACTACGGAAAAGGCAGAGAATCTACACGATATGTCCAGGCAAACCATGTAGCTTCTATTAGCAAAAACATATGGTAGTTGGTAGCTGAGGTTGGTTTTCTGAGTGCACTAAAATGAACCAGCTAAAGGTAACGCATAAATATTACTAGGAAAAAGACACTGTCTTTATTTTCTTTCATGGGTATTAAGAAATTGCCATCCAATCCTGGTGTTTAGATATATATAGGGCTGCAGATTTAGCAGGGTTAAACTCACGGGGGTAAGAAAGGACAAACTTTTGGAAGGATTCTGACACCCTCCTCTTTCCACACAGGCATGCCAGAAAGTCACAGTTTCTTTTAGATTTGTATAATTGAATGAGTGATGAGGAATTTCTCACCAGTGTAAAACTGACTTATTTGTTTCTTAAAATGGAGTTCTACACTGTTTTTGGAGACAGGGTGTCCAGGCTGTCAGCTGGGGTCAATCAGCACATCCCGGGACACCAATGTGAGGAGGTGGCTCGGAGAGTTGGACAGCCCCACACCATCCCAACACGTTTGAATTTGGGAAGGTGCCATTATGGTCACCATATGGGTTATTTTGTAGAGACTACAAAATACCCAGTCTTTATAATTTCTTTTTTTGAGGAATGTGCAATGTTTCAGGCAGCCTAGGAGCCAGCACAGGGTGTCTCCCCTCAACCTCCCTTGACAGGGCTCAGAGATGTCAGAGCCATGGGGACAGGGAGGGCATGAACTGGGCTGCATCCCTGTGCTGGGGCATCACCAGGGTCTGGAGGTCCAGCCCTGTCTCCTGATTGTGCAGCTCTGGGTGCAAACCAAGGGAGAAAAGGAGTTTTTTAGTGCTTTTTATCAGTGTCTTTGGGGCTGTCCTCTCTCTGACAGTGCCCATGAAGACACGTTTGGAGGGGTAAAGGGCTGGCAGCAGCAAACCTTGGGCAATTCAGACGCTTAAAGACATTGGTGCAAGCTAGGGGTGGGAGGTAAGGCCGAAGGAATAAAAGAGAAAAGAAGCAAGAGAAATCCTGGCGGAGATTTTTAAAAAGCAGGAACCTGTCCACAGGGTGTCACTCTTGACCCACGTTTGGGCCGGCGTGCAGCCTTGTCTGTGGCAGCGGGAAATCGGGAATTTCGGGTCTCAAGGAGCCTCCCAAGGAGCGGGCTGCCCCAGGAGCCCATGGTGGCCACACGGTCGCTCCCACTGGCACATCCCGACATTGCAGCACAGCCTTGGCCAGCCTGGCCGCTCCAGCTCTTCCAGGAGCTCTTTTGGGATTGAGTTGAATACGAAATTACTGTAACCTCTTACACTCCCAGCCTGTCTTGACAACATTGCCACTGCTCTGGCCTTCCCTTTGGGAAATCTGCTGTTCCTGGGCGCTACCTTGTGGAAGATACTACAATAGCTTGGACAGTATCCAGAGGGCTGCCCTGGCCAAAGTAGGGGCTTATAGTCCTGAGCTTTCTGTAGCCCCTACTCATCAGACGGGTGCTCTACCCTGGGCTCACAGCATTGGGGTGCTGGGCACCGTATACACTGACCTCCCCCTATAGCTGCCGGGGGACGCGCGGTCCTTGCGGGCGCCGGCCGGGCGGCTGCTGGGGTCAGCAGTGCAGCAGCCAAGGTGCGGGCAGCAACTTTCACAAAGCATCAGCAAAGCGTGAATTATTGTGTGTCCTCCTGGCAAGCTTCCTGCAGCAGAGGACACACCGGCAAGAATGCTATCTCCTTTTCCAGGGCTGGTTGGGACAGGATTTGTGTGTAGTCCGTACAGCACATAATTCATCACGCTATCATTTACATAGCATGAGCTCAGCACTGCAGCACTCTCTGACATTTTGAAATATTCTGCTGGGTGCTCAGCGGTGCGCTGGGAGGACAGCATGACAAACATCCCCAAAGGCATCCTGTCCCCTTGCAGGACACGACCCTTGCTTGGAGGAGGTGCTCCACAAAGCTCTGCATCCATCAATCTTACCTGGCTGCAAATCCCTGATTTCAGAAGCAACTTTTGCCCCAGGACAGCATAGCTGCGCTCTGTATAATGCAAAACACTTCATGATTTTCTTCCAGGCCATCATCCTTAACGTGGATATCCCGAGCTTTATGGAAACACCTGCAATATGTAAACGCGAGCATATAAATCTCAGTAATGTGGAAAACCAGCTTCATGAGGTCGTACAAAAATGCAGCCATGTGACTGCAAAGCTTCATTTACAAGTATCTAAATATAGATCATAGTAAGCAGCAGACCCAGACTTTAATTTTAAAAGCGAGGACATAGGGGAGAGTGCAGAGTCAGCACTTCTTAAATAAGTTCTTCTCGTACTAATTCACTTACGGCGGCCTCTTCCTTTGACACAGCGAATTTGCATCACAGCATCCCCATCACAGAGGCATAAAGGTTTTTATGAGGGCCGGAAATCGCCTCCCTTCAGCCATGGCTGCAAAGTGCTGCACCACGGCTGACCTCTGCGCGCGGACAAGGACAAGCCACCGCCCGCACCACGGTAGCGGAGCAGCCTTTACTCCCCTGCAGGCTTTTATTTCCCTCTGGGGAGAAGTTCAGCAGTGCAAAATACCACATGTGCTCTTAGAGACCCACTGTAGGAAACCATGTGGGAGGGGAGCGCTGCTTTTTGTCCTACATTTCACCTACATCCAACTGCATCTCCATCACTTTGGATGCCTACGGTCCTTAACACCACATATATCAATCAGCTGCCGTTGCCTTGATTGCAGCTAGGTATCGTATCAATTTTTTTTCCAATCGTTGTTCTACCCTCACAGTTTCCATAGAAATACAGTGAAAGGGCACATTTTAAATTTAGGAGAAGTCAACCATGCCAAGGAAATCACTGCAAACAGCACAGACAGCAAGCAAGAGCCCTACCTCACATATCCCAGGAAAATAATGGAGATCACAGATCAGAATGTCCATGTAGAAACACTGGCTTTGTACAGTAGCATCAGGTAGTCAGGAACCCACATTATCTGGTTGAAGCAGATACTAGAAGGGAAGAACCTTGGCTCTGACACTGGCAATACTCCAGATGCCCAAAATTCACTTTGCTTTCGGGTTGTAGGAACTTCCTCATAGGCTGGGAGGGCTGTGCCTGACCCGCAGTTAACACCTGGATGCTGTTGCAAAGAGAAGGAGACACTTGAGCGGAGGCTGGTTGGACTTGGGCAGCATCTGCCCATTTGAGTTCAGCGAGTCAGTGTATTCCAGGGCAACCCATACCAACCAGACTACTCCATTTTGATTGCCCTCATCAGATTTTTCCAGAAGCCAATCTGAAATTCTCATGCGGAATGTGCAGACACTTCATTTTCCTTTGATGTAAAGCCCCTGATCTGCTCTAGTCATAGCATGCACAGTTTAGAAGAACCAAAAAGAACAGGCATTCTGCATTTAGAGTCTCTAAAAGTACTACTGTAGCTACAGTGGTTTCCTGTGCTCGTCAGTACTTCCCCGCTGTGCATTTAGAGCGGTTCTGGCACAGCATTTGGCAAAGGTCAGTGCTCCAGCCACGCAGACACAGGGCAGGCAAGGGATGAGGAGCACCTCGGAAGGGAAGAGATGAGAAATAAGCCAAGAGATGGACGGAGCGACCAAGGGCAAAAGGCAGCAAGGGTCAATGCAAAGCTCCTTCCAACCAAGCAAGACCACTCACTGCTTTCCCACCTCCCACAACACCAGCAAGAGAGGAAACTGCAACTACTTGATGCTCCGAAGGAGAACTTCTTCCAGCCACCCAGCACACAGTGGCGACAAGTTAATTATATACATAGCCAACAATAACTTGGTAACTGTAACAAAAGTAACTACGTAATTATACTTTACTACTGCTTTCCCTCTACTCACTCTGTAATTACAAAGGAGTTGCTAAGGAAAAACAACCCATTGGTTTTGCCATGAGCAATTAATTCAGGTTACCAACATGATGGTTACACAGGGCCAACAATAACATTGGCACCCAACTGTGTTATTCATCTATCGATTGTGGCTCCCCAATAATGAATGCTCTGCCTTACATTACACGTCCACAACCATGAGAAACAAATTGCATCAAAAATCCAACCGTGCTACTGAAAAGAAAATCCAAGGAGCAGATTCCCATTGTGCATTATAATTCCATTCCCTTGAATTTTGCTTTCTTGGCAAGAGTGCAGAGCTGATCTCCTCTGGCCCTGCAGGACAGGTGTGCAAATTGGTACCTCTGCCACCCAGAGACCTCACAGACAGACCCATTTCCCCATCCCTTACAAGTCGTTTTGTTATTCCTGCCTCTTCCCAGCCATCATCTGAATCCAGACCTGCAAAGATCTGGGAAACCAAGTGAGTGGGAGGAGGAATGCAAGATCATCATACACCAAATGTCTGCCTGGAGACTTTCAACTGGTCTTTGAAGGAAACCAAGATCTCCCTTAACACAAATTTGCCAACGTCTTTTGAGCAGCAGAATTTCATCCCTAGCACATCCGCATTACAGAAGGGACACCAACCTCCCAGTGTCCTATTTTCACCACACTGTATCAAGTCACTGTCCCAGTTGATTATTGGTCCCTCTTTATCACTTTTATGGCAATTAAACCCAAGGAACTTTCTTCCTGGCAGACTTCTAGCTCTCTTTTTTAAATAGGGCTAATTGTCTGTCTTGGTGATCTCTTCCATCAAAGTAGCATTTTTGACCCATCACCTCTGCTCCACCTAAAAAACAAATGCTGAAAATGGTCATTTTATGGGTCATTTACTCCCTTGTCTGGGAGATCAAAAAGACAGGCAAAAGCTCTTTTGCAACAGAGGAACGTTGGTTCCTCTATTGTATATTAAAACCATGGGCAGAAAAGCGTATTTAACTTTGTGTTATTTTCCTCAAGCTAGGGAAAAGGGGGAAAATAGTTACAATAAATCGCTGAAATCTGAGACATTTTTAAAAGAGTGCTAGGAATTATAGCAGAAGGATCAGCCCTTCCCATTATTTCCTGCGCTAGTCGGTGTGGGAATTCACACCTCCTCTCACCTAGAGAATCACCAAAGCAAGAAAAGCAGCGGAGAGGCCAGAGTAAAGTGGCAGGTGAATATAGGAGCCCCTGTGCCAGCAGCAGTCCCCAACGGCCTCGCTTGGCAGTGGTCGAGGAACAGAAATCAATCCGTAGGCTGGGAGCAGAGGAAACACTTATTTCTGCGGGAGGTTTCCTTTCCGCCGCGCGCACGGCAGTGGGAATCAGAACAATAGTTTGCATTGTGTCTTCTGCCCGCATCTGAGCCCCAAACTGCAGGCCGCTTCCTGCATCTTCCCTAGGAGATACTGAAGTTTGTTGCTGCAGGGGGATTACCAAAATGGAGCGGTGCACGAGGGGAGTACAGTCGTGGGAGTCCACATGGGGCCCAAGCCCATGCTCCCGCGTGCCCAGCTGCCCCACGAGGCCTGCAGTGACACCTCTGCACTGCAGCAAACCCTGCAAGCCTGCTGGTGATCAGAACTGCTTCTTACTTATGGAAACCATCTGATGAGAGTCTGGGACTATTTTATGTGAGTGAAGAAAAAAGACTGGAGAAAAGAAAGAATTGATATTTTTCCTTCAATGCGAAGGAGAAATCTTTTTGCTTTTCTCTCAATTTCAGCGTGTGGACAGTGAATAAACAGGAGGGGTACTTACCCTATGCAGTCTATTAAAGGACAGCTAAAAGAGCCATGATGAAACAGAATTAGAAAATTGCTGCACCAGCACCAACCTAAGCTACAGTACATTAGAGCAAGTGAAACCTAAGCCATCTCTACAGGAAATGTCTTGGCGCTTATAAACAAAACAAGAGTCATTTGTTGAAATTAGACACACCAGACATGTAGGTTTCCTACCATTAGAGATGCTAACTGCAGCCTGCAGGGATTCCTCCACATCAACGTGTTTCACGTCCCATCTTGATGCCAGGGTAGGAAAGCTCCACGTTCTGGCCTCTCTGTGTATCTTAATGGCAGCCGTGCCGACGGTTTCAAGAGCACATTAAAAAGTTTTGTGCAATTCAATTTTTGACCATTTCAAGTCTGAAAAAGAATGAAAGGGATCTTCAAATTGCAAAGAAACACTTCTACACACTACTACAACCTCAACAGCTTCCAGCCATTGTGGTTCCATGACCTGGACCGTGTTGCACAGGTGCCCCACACAGACCTCGTCCACCCCAGAGATGCCCCTCAACCATTGCAGCGCACCAAAGCCACGCTGCTCTATTTGCAGCTACTCAGTTATGGATTTAATAACATAACTTACTATATTTGATCCTTCAACATCTAATCTTTTCCCCATTTTCAGCATGCCCATGTATTTCATTTTCTTGCCCCATCACACATTCATCACGTGCTCTACACAAGGGCAGATTTAAAGTGTCCTCGCAACACTTTACTTATTCTGTGACTCAATAATAAAAAGGACTGAATAGAAAGGCTAGAGTTCAATTTCTGGGCTCTACTGCCATTTGCAAACTGCACTTTCCTCTAGCTCTTTGCTTAGAAATACAGCCACCCGTTCAGCTTTATGCGAGCTCTGGAGCAATAAAATTGTGCTTTGCCAGAGGAATTTTAAATCTTTGTGCACCAATGCAGAGGTCTTTAAAAAAAATATTCTAAAACATAAGAAGTGAGGGTTGAAGTCAAACTTCTGGGTTTTAGAAACTGGTTTTTCCAAATTGCCTATCTCTGTTGCTTTCACAAATGAAGATGATTTGCACTTAATTTCACCAAATATAAAACTTGATGAATGAGAATTAAAGCAAGGGCTGTTATTTGAAAAGATGCCCTGGTGCAACACGGAGGGCAGAGAGCAGATGCCCCCAGAGCTCTCCCACGTCCTGTTGCTCACAGTTTGTCATTTCTCTGCTAAGCACCAATTTTTCTCCTGGTTTTCTTTGTGTGCCGTAGCGCCTTGGATGGAGGCTCCCTGGAAAAGAGCCCATTTCTCTGCAGTGCAAAGCACCTCCAAGGCCTGGCTGCACCTGGATTTCTAGGAGCTAAATTAAGCAATTACAAATTGTTACTCGCGTTTTTGGCAATTTCACGCAGAAGTTCTGCTTTTCTTCAAAGCTAAAGGTCACTGATTAATTCAAAATTTATATCTGCTTAGAATGAGGGGCTGGGGAAATAACACAGAGGCAGTGGGCCCAGTTCTGCTCTCAGTTGCACCTTGTCAAACTGATATAACTCCATGTGCACAAAGCCTCGTCCTCCTACTTTTTGTCTGGCAATTTATCAGGGCTGTCACTGGGGCTGCTGCTCCAAGAACAGCTTTCTACGGCCCTTAGTAGAGTGGTACAGTTTAGGACAGTCCATGAGTTGCAGTCCGCAGAATACGGGGCCCACAGAGCTCTGCTAGTGCTGAAATCAAAAAAATAGAAAGATAGTTCATATGGACCTGCTATCAATTGTTGTAGAATTAGTCCTGACTAGAACTTGATCGGCAGAACTTATCAAAGTGCTTTATAGGAAGAGACAGCAATGGATAATGAAGTATTCTACCTCACCTGCAAGTGGACACTGAACTTCTCAAACCACCTAAAACACACAAACAAAACACATGAAAAGTTCAAAAAACTGTCTGAAATTTAAAATAAGACCATGTTGTGTAGCAGAAATGTAACCTCCAAAAACTATAGCTCAGACAGGTTGATATTACACCGAAAAGGGAGATGCTTGACCACAATGAACTGCCCACTAACACCTCCACTTTATTTCCTGTCATATCTGACACTTGAAAGGACTTCAGATAGCTCTGAATTCTAACAGACATACCAGATGACATGCTGATTTAATCACTTTGGATAGAAGTGTTGCATGCATAGCTACCTGCAAGAGACAGTGTATTCTAGCAGAGCACAGATTTTACAATTCATTATGGTCATTGCTGTGTTTTTATTATTAATATGTCTTGAAAAATAAGATGTTTAGCTAAGCTTACTAATTCCTTGAAACTCAAATCATTTAAGCTGTCTAACCTTGTTCAGGATAATTATTTCTATCCATTATCCATCATGTTAAAAATGACAGCTCTGGGACAAGGAGGCTTTTCAAGCAAATGTTTTAAGACAGTGTTTTAGGTTGCAGGCACTGGCAAATGTTAATTAAATTAGATAAACAATGACTCAGAGTAGCTGTGTTATATTGGAAAGAAAGATGGGAGGTAATGGGGGAAGGAATTTAGCAGCTCAAAGGTCCAAGTAGTTTTTTGGGGATAAAGAATCTGTCTCCTGAGCAACTATCTTGCCTAAATTGACAGGATCAAGAGAACGGGTGCCTTTCAGCTTTTACACCATTAACACTTAAAAATAAAACATAAAAAATAAACAAACAGAAAACCAACTTATTTGTGCATCACTTAAGAGTCTGATACTGCCCTGGTGTAGGGGATTCTGGAGGTATGTTCGGCCCGATGCTCTTCTGCAGGTCACCAGGAGGAGAAGATGCAGGGTGTTCACCACTAAGGACCATCCACCCAGCAGACTGCAGCCAGAAAGAAGGGGAATGGGCTGAAGTCAGTGCAGAGGGTAGGAAAGCAGAGCAGGGCATGGCAACTTCTTCTGCAGAAAGGCAAAATTTCTTTAATTAGTCTTTAATTAAGACTAAGAGCAAATCATTAGCGTAGTCTTAAAACATAAAACCACAACCCAAAACTTGAAAAGAGCAACAAGGCCAAGTGCACGGTCCTACACCTGGGGAGAAACAACCCCAGACACCAGTACAGGCTGGGGACCGATCTAC
>JAWLRI010000763.1:81385-128196 GCA_034781795.1 Crypturellus tataupa | reverse complement strand
CCCTGTGTGTGCAGGGGGGTTGGACTAGGTGACCTCTAGAGGTCCCTTCCAACCTTAGGCATTCTATGATTCTATGAATGTGACTATAAATGGTTCCGGTTTCAGAACAACAAGGAAACAACCCTGAAGTCTAAGGCTGATCTTGTCCGTTGAGAATAGTTTGCTGGAAATTCTCTGGAAATAAGTTTCCAGGATTCCCAGATCTTCCTATTTCTGACCTAACTGGAACTATAGAAAAACAAGCAAGTTCAGAAGTGAAATTACATTTCAGCCTAACTTAATTTATAGAGAAGCTGAAGTTTATTCTTTCTCTTCTTTATTGTAGACCTGTCCACTCCTTCTAAAACAACAGGGGACATATAACCCCACAGCAATGGCATTAATATACTAGTATTTGGGAAACTGGAACCCAATAGTGATGATGTTCTTCAAATTCATCTGCTTCCTCTCTCTGATAATGCTGGACCCTGTTGACAGCTGAAACTCTTCATAAATATTTTGAATTCTAGCAAAACCTAAGCAGACTCCCCATTCATGACATTTTGGTGTCCATCTTCCACTTTTCACTTCCTCTATAAATAGCAGTTCTAGGAACTCCAGCACATTATCAGGTTTATCCTTGTCCTAATCAATGCAATTTGAACTATATTTAAATCATTTGTCCTAAATGAATGTTACAAAATGAAAATACTGCAGAGGCAAATGCTTAACAGTGACAAAGCTCCTGGGTGCTCATAGCATCAATACCTGAACAGCTTTCAGTGGTTCCTGCATTAGGTAGCTCTGAAAGGCATCGTAGCTCTTCATACAAAGTCCTAAGGGCCTGAGTAGCCCAGAAGAAATGACACCAACTAATAGCTTTTTTGTCCTTCAGGACAACTCACTCCTATAGAGTTTCACACACACAAATCATTAGATAGGCAGGTACTCAAAAACGAAGCAATACCCCCACAACTTTAATATGACCTTTCCTCCGTGTCCATGTATTACATATCCCTAACTGACAATCACACACTATTTTCTTTTCCACAGTGCATGCAACGGATGCCATCATTTTCTGAACAGATATTTAGTGTTTTACTGTTTTGCTACTGTTTAAGATCTAACCTTGGGCTCTATTTACAGAGCACTCTTCAGACCTTACTCTCGAGGCAATATCAAATACTACATCATAGCTTATTTCAGACCCAACTGTTAAAGTCACACAAAATCATAAATTACTGGGAACATAATCTTAAAGTGAGATATATTGAGTAATCTCATACTTGCTACTAGCCCTAAGAGCACAGCTAGTATTTTGAAGGCAGAGAGCTGCAGCCACAGGGAGAAATAAAGAGCAGCATTCACCTTGCCTGTATCAGACGGGGTTTACTTGAGTTTGCTTAATCCATTTTTGCCATTTTTACTGAAATGTTACGTGATGTCGAGGTCTGGAACAGATCTCCTGATAACTTCTGCGACAATCCAAGACTTCATAGTAAATACAGTAAAACTATTCCTATCGTTTTGTGCAACTGCTCTTTCATTGTGCAATAACATTTTGAAAAATCAAAACACTTAAAAGAAGATTTCCACTGAGGAAAGAATCCTAGTACCAAGAATCCCAAGTCAAATACCTGGGTTTGAGTTTTCCATATGACCAAAAAGAGGAGGCTGCAGAATTTTGAAGACAAATCCTCATCTCTGCTATGAAAATCTATCACTTGCAGAAGACAAGCACAGCAGGCCATCCATCTCCCAGGTTCTGCACAGTGATTGGGCTTTTCTTCAGGAGTTTTGGAGACGATTTGTCTTGTTCCTCCATCTACAACACAGAGACAGAGAGACAGAGAGGGAGACAGAGAGGGTAGCGTGAAAGGAAGAGAGGAGATAATCATGTAGCATTTATGAAACATAATGCAAAATGTTTTAAGGAAAATGATTAAAAAATAAGGCTATGTGTATTTATAATTTATCTGTTCCTATCAGCTGGAACTCTGATGCATTTTGCCTCTTGATTTTCTTCCTCCTGCTGTACTACTGAATCACAGACTACTATTAATAAAGTCTGCATGTAGTGGATGTGCTGGTACCTGCAAGCTGCTGTCTTCCTCCAGAGAAGGAGGAAGGTCCCACCAAGACAGACTTTTCCACAGTCAGACCAAAGAATTCCTTGGCCAGCAGCTCAGCATAAGGTTTTCTAGTGGTGCAAACCCAAACACCTGCTTGCCCAGGCACGTCTGCTCTGTGCTGGACAGACCACAGCTCTGGGACCGGCTCTGGGCTCGCTCAGGACCACCATGCACCTGCAGTGGGCAGGAGCCTCCAGGTGCTAATGAAAAGCAGCTCTTGCAACAGCCGGGGAGAAAAGAGTTCAGGGATGAGTAATAAGCTATTGGCAAAAAGGAAGGCAGCCAGCTAGACTCTTCAGAATTAAACCCAGAAACTGTTCAACTATTCTAATTCCTGCACATCTCAGGTCATGTTCCTTCAAGCATTCAGCTGACTTGAGTTTCTTTCTGAAAATAGACTCGAGACAGCAAATAAAGGTATTGCAACCCATCCATGAGCCGTCCCCGGCAGGGCACAACGCCGCCCTCACCGCCAGCACCGCTGTAATTCAGCCAAGCATGGAGTTTTCTACTACTGAGATCCTGATCTACCAAAACTTTCTTCACCTGTTCTGATAATTTCAGCTCCTCCGGGACGCACACCTTCATGCCACTGTCCAACTAATTAGCTGCTTCACTGGCTGCATTCTGCAATTCTTCACTGATGGTTCCCCATCTGACATCTCATGACAACTGATTAGTAAACTAGGCCACGAGTTTAAGAAATATGTAATTTGGGCACCACTGACTATTAACTGTTTGCCTGCTTGCCTCTTTTCTCCCCGCTAAGAAGCTGTTATCCCTTCAAAGCAAATATGAAAGGATTAGGGAGAGTGGCAGATTTACAAAGCAAGATACAGTAAATCCTAAGGTGCCTTTAAAAACAAGTATGGATGAGGCAGTAATGGAATATACACACTTACTGGAAAGCTAAATGCTATAGAAGTCTAGATATAAAACAACATCCAAAATCGCTAGTCTATCCCATAGTCCTGAGCCAGAAGCATATGCAAGCTAATTAATTAATTAGAATTAAGTCAAAACAAACTGTCTTCACCCCAGGTCCCCCTGCCAACCGAGCAGAAAAGAAACAAACTTGAAGGTTTAAATGGGAGGAAGAATCCTCTCCAGGTTAAAAGGATATCAGCAAGCTACAGCACCACAGTGGTTAAATGTCGTTTAAGATTTGACTGCATTTGGTCTGGGATTTGCTCTCACTTGAGAGCTGGTCAAACCAATCTTTCCAAAACACTGACTTCTGAACTTTTGCCAGAGGTGCCTCTCTCTGGTGACCATGAAGGCTGATTTACCAGACGACACGTTAAACCTGTCAGCTCTGAATAAGCAGTAAAGTGTGTGCCCGCAGTGGGGAGGATGTTTAAAGGCACAGCATTTCCTTCTGCGGATGAGCTGGGCGGCTTGAAAATATTCCAGAAGACTTGTGAGCATTTAGGTGCAGCTGTGGGGTGCGAGTGCCAGCAGGCTGGTGGTACACATCCCACTGAGGTCAGGAGAGCTGCTGTGATTTAAGTGTCTGGCCTTGCTGAAACACAGAGCTCTCTTTACTATGACGCACAACAGTGTTTGGGAAGCCTGAATTACTACATAGATAAAAGAGGGAGAAAGAATAATCTAGGCTGCTCCTGAAATCAAATGAAAGCCAAATCTACAGATTTTATGTTCAGACATAGGCTAAAGAACTCAAGCAGTTTCTGATCTAAGCTGCCCAGACTTCCTGCTAATTTTAAGGCCATCACAACCATCAAGCTATTATCACATTGCTGCTTCCAGAGTTTTTTTTTTTTTAAGAGACCAATAGCCAACAAGAACCACCAACAACCCTGATTTTACAATGCAGGTTTGGAGAAGAGTCACAAACAATTCCTGCTACTCTTGAACCACACAGCCCATGCACAATATAGAAATGCAGCGTTTCTTTGCTCCTTCACATGGGAAACATCTGAAAGCTGAACCACCACCTCTGAAGAAATCCACCCTAGGTATATTAGCAAAGTCCAACTCGAACCTCTAATGCCTATTCAAGCCAAGCGTGACCCTATTTGGGAACTGAACTCTTGCTTCACTGCAGCCGAGGTCTAGTCTAGCACCAAGCAGATTCAGACCAGATGCAGAAGTGGAACAGCTCTACCACCCCCAGCCACAGATCTGCTCCAGTTAACGGAGAGAAGGAACATCCCTTCCCGGCCTGCTGGCTCTTTTTGCATTTACACAACATTGCTTACCATGAGGCACAGCTTTCTCGCCTGCAAGGGCAGCACAAATCCAAAGCAAGGTCTGAGTCTGTATCTTTGCCCTGGGGTGACTTATGCATCAAAGGAGTTGAGATAGATCTCCAGCTCTTTCAATATTTATATGCAACCAAGATAATGTGGTCTCCTTGCTGGCAAGGCAGAGAAAACGATCATCTCTATTTTTTACCACACACAGTCATGCCAAAACTGGACCAAGCTGAGCTGAAATATAGAGGGCAGGCAGGCAAAATGGAACCCAAGCAGAAAAAAAGATGGTAAATGTAGTATTTGGAAGAGCTCTTGGTTAATGCACACACTTACGACTGAGCCTGTATTTAAGAAATAGGTGAGGAATCCACAAGTACATTCAGCTCTCACAAAGCAGCAATTATCACTTCCAATCATCTCCGCTTGGCCAGGAGACTGGCATCCCATCCTGGCAGATACTGACCTGGCCTTAGTTTTTCACACCTTGGTCACTTGGCTGTATTACAGCATAACGATATACCTGGGCATGCAGCCTGCAACACTTGGGAAACTCCAAATAGCACAAAATGTTACAGAAAATCTCTTCAGTGACATGCACTGCCACAAAGACATCACATCTATCCTCAGCTGTCTACAAGAGCTTCACACTTTCTGAAGACATCTTCAAGTTTTTGACCTTTTCTTTGGTGATGCCCTTTGGCTTGAACTTAGAATATCTGAAAAACTGCATGAAACCATTGGACAAAAACCACGCGCTCCTTGTGCAGTAGAGCCTGTACAGCAGGGCTAGAGTTTGTCTCTTAGGGAGACTGAACTTCTCCATGAGCAGGGAATGAGCTCCTTGCTTAATCATGGATGATTGTGTGTGCTGTAAACAGGAACCACCCCCCTCCCATTTGTAATTGCTTGATGAATATGTTGCATGAAAATAAATCAGAAAAGCTTTGCAAGAAACCATTCAGCTTACCTCCAGCAAGAATTCAGTTACAGATATTCCTCTTAGCATTCATGGGCTCACACAGAACATCGCCTCACTTGAAACACATCTAAATAAGCTGTATTCAAAGGAGAGCCCCAAATCAGCTGTTTTCCGTATCTCTCATTTCTAACCAGAGTTAACAGCAAGACAATTTTTATTTTTTTTGCTTCTTTTTTTTTTTTTTTTTTTTTTGTTTTTTTTCTTCAGAAAAACAACGGTACTGCTAATGTTGATTAAGCTGACTAGGGATGGTTGCACTGTACAAAATTGAAAATTAGCTCCTCCCAGAACTGGGAATTTTGAGGAAAGGCCAAACAACGGTATAATACCAGACAAGCAGTAGGTAACAGCCACTCATAGGCATAGTATTTTTAAAAATAATTAATTTTAACATGTGAATTCCTGATGTAGATGAATAATATGGTTTAAATAAACAAAAACATAAATAAAAAGCAAGCTTTCATTTTAGTCATCTAATATGGGAATGAGTAAAAAAAATACATCACAATACTTCTGATTTGTTCAGAAGAGTCATAAAGAAGATTCCCTCTGAGAAACCATAAATGACAGTTTTTCAAAAAAATTAGCTTTTTATGAGCTATAAAAGTATGTTTGGTCAGAATCTTAGTAAATAACTGAGGCTGGGTTTTATCCTATGTAAGCTTTCTACGTCATGCCCTAGAAACAACAACAGCTGTTAATTATTTATCAGCTGATGAACATTGGCCTGTTAATTGCAAAACATTATAAAATAGATTAGGCAGCAAAGCTCAATATGTATGCAAGCAGGATTTTTTGCTTTGTTTTATATGCAACTTGATTAAATAAACAATTTCATAATCAGGAAAGAGGTTTCAGCCTAGTTTATAAGGGCTAGTTTTGACAATGGTTTAGTCTCAGACCCATAATCTTAAAACAAACATTTTTAAAATCAAAAATGTTGGACTTTGAGCTATTTGAGCCTATATCCCTGACTCGAATCTGTCATGAAAGTGAGTTCTCTCTCAAATCTCCAGTGTGTCACAGTTTGAGCCAAATAACTAGATCTCTACTGAAAGGGAAAGCTCTAATTAGCCAAGAGAAGACTAAAAGATTCAAGAAAGATGCTCTCTCCATCCTACCACCATCACATCTCAGCCTTTGGGTACAACCCAAGTCTCCTCTAGTTTGTGATGCATTGGAGGAGCAACAGAGACCATTAGTAACTCAACTGCCCTGTTGAGTTCCTCCTACCTCAGTTGTTTGTTGACAAGAAAGCCACAATGTGCACAATGAACTAAACCTACCAATTTGCCCAGCATTTCCATCGTGTTTTATTTTCAGCCTATTGACATCCAGCAGTGTAAACTGGCCCTGCTATAAGGAATTCTGCTTTAGGTAGAGCTGGTTCTTCCAGGTATGCAGTGTAGCTGCATAGGGAAGGTTTTAATGGGCTGTGCAGGTGACCAGATGAAGAACCCATGGAAAGGACCCCTGTGCCATAGGGGTGTGAACAAGCACAAGTAATTTGGCATCAGGGTGCTCAATAATTAGCTCCTCTTGCCCAGTATATCCACTTGACCATTAACCATCACACTGGCCCCAATGCTCTTGCTGACCTGCAAGTGTAATCGATTTGGGAGTATGGCCAGGAAAATCTCACTCCTGCGCTTTGATCTGTGCCTGGTGCACAGCCTCCTTGGCTTTAAGGAGGAAGGTGATTTTTCAAGCCAAAATAAGATATCCCAAGAGATCTGTGTTCATTGACCGAGACACAATAAGGTGGATCTTAAACCAGTGCACATTTTAGTAGGTTTATTGAATTAAATGGAGCCTCACTGATTTACGCCAGCTGAGGGAAACACTAGAGTGTAGGATTTGAATGGAATCAGGAGTTGCCCTAACTGCAAAATCCTTTAGAGTTCAGTTCACATACCTGCAAAGGGAAGAACAGTCTGGGAGTTTGCGAGTGCTCATTAGAAACGCTGTCCCGAAGGGGGCGAGACACGGCAGTCAGGGCTTCATCTGACTTGTTGAACCTCTTCCAGTTACAAATGACTGTGTTTTCCAAGATTCAAACAGCTGGAAACCATGCGAGGGCGAGGACTCTGACGAGCTTTCTGGAACTTCTACCTGCAGAGCTAGCTGCAGCAAGTGCTCTCACTTTCAGGGCCTTTTGGTATTGTAAAGCTTTGGGTCAGCAACCTTCACTGAAAAAACTAGAGACTTTTCACATTATACCCACCTTCAAAGAAAACAAACAAATTAACAAAAAAAAAAAAAAAACAACAACAACAAAAAATATTTGCTTTTAGGAAAGAGGGAAGGATGGGAACAGTGTCCTTGTCACTTGTTACTCTAAATAATCATGGTAAAATATATAATCCTCTAACTAAACAGGAGACAAGTTTTGAAATACAGACTGTGGGATCAAGAATTTATATCCTTTAAATTAATATGTGCATTTAACAGCTTTAAAACAGTGCAGGGCTGCATTGCACAGCCAAAACCACACAAAATAAACACACCTCAGAGTGATCCTCCTGGAAGAGTGACCAACACAGAGCAACATATACGTGTAGGATCAAGGTCTGACTCCAGTGAGTCCTATGTTTACCCTGTAAGACCCAGTAGCTGCACAAGCCCACGGCCAAGCCTGCTCTCCTCCTTGGAGCTATGCTCAGGCTGGACTCAGAGGAGATTCCTGGAAGGGGCCTATAATTCACAAAATCATTAAATGGTTAACTGTGCTACACATGTGGCATAGCGCTCGTAGAGTGATGAATTTAGAGTGCTGTATTCAGTTTAAATAATAAATGTTGTATTTTTTTTTTACGAAGCTTCTACAGCCCGTAAAGTGTCTCCAAGTACACAAAATCCCTCACTGCTCTACATACACGGTCACTGTGACCACTGGGCTTTGGCCATCTGAACTGGGGCAAAAATAAAAGTATGTTTATAAAAATACCCACTGCGTGAGATAGCCCCAAACTGTTCCCTAACAGCTTCTAATATGAAAGGTTTGAGCTCAGATTTTCATAGGTACTGCTCAGATCTCTGAATGCTCTTCATGTTCTTAATCACGTCTGCTCCAGAGATGAGGCTATGAATAATTAACTATGCCTCCAACATTACAGTCATAGATTATGGTGGTGGTGACTTGTGGACTGCCATGCGCAGCATAAACCATTTAGGAAACTCTGTTATCCACTTTCCCTTTATATTTGTCTTGCAATCACTTACCGCTTAAAAGGGTAAATCTTTCATAGCTTTAATTAAAGCATTTAAAATAATTTACACTGAAATTGTATGTGCTTGGGTCTGTCAAAATTGATGCTTTAATAACATGTCATCCCTTTTTTCGATTGCCCTGAAATCTGTTAAAATTACCACTAATCTAATTGGGAACAAAGTTGTCAAATGCATGCAGCTCTGACAGTTTGTCTTTCTGCAAACTGCCGACAGATTGCAAGTTACGCATGTGTTGAGCAGATGGGTAAGTTAAAAGGAACACAAAAAAAAGCAATTTATTAAATCACCTGGAACCAGCAGCTCCATTCCAAAAATAGTGAGAATGAAATATAGCAAGAGCTAGGAGAGTTGGCACTGGAATATGCCAGAAGGTACCAGTTACAAAACAAGATAAACATTTTGAGAAGCCTCAGCTGTGTTGCAGAATAATGAGGCGTTATTTAACCCGATATAGATTACCAGCAGAAATTAATTTAGGGTGCAGGGTTTTGTGCGAGTGTGTGTGTGTATGTGAGTGAGTGTGTGAGATTTTTTTTTTTTTTTTTAATCCCTGTGTTTTAACTCCTTCCTTCCCGAAGGACAAGTCTCTCTGCTCCAGCCCAGCCCTTCCCGTCGGGAAGTTCTCCCACTGGAACTGCTTTAAATCCCGGATGGCTGAGGCGGCAGCAGGCGCCCTCCTTCAGCTCCTTGTACTCATCCCTCTGCTCTGCTTCTCTCCTGCATATTGAGAAGAGGCCAAATCCAGCCTCAAACAGCTGGGAATGTCACACCAGCACAGTCCCTCCGACCTACCCATCTGGATTTTATCCGTAAGTGGAGATCACTGGTATTTTATATCTTCCCTGAGAACATTTTGCATCCATACAACCAACAGGGTTCAGTGAGGGCTTGGACCGCTCCGTCTTGCTGCTGCTTCATGAAAGGGGATGGTTTATTTGCATTACAGCAGAATGACAAATTCCCACTGAGTTTTACAGCAATGACCACCCAAACAGACAGGTCTCTGCCCCAGGCAGCAGCAATTAGCTGCAAATGAAGATGACCTCGAAGATGACCTCCGTGGCCATGGTCCTCCCCCACTCATGTCCATCCATTCACTTACATGGGAGCTCCCTCAAGGCAGGGAGCACTTACTATTTGGTGTTTAGAGCACTTAGGGGGAAAAAAAAGCTTCCTTTTTGGTTGGTTCATAGGTGCTGTTCTGTTCAAGGGGACTCATTGCTAAAGTGCAAGACCAGAATGTAGAAAACAGGGAAAAGGTACAAGGGAAGTGAGCATGACCTGTGCCTGTGCCTCCTGATGCTGTTCGAGGAGGATCCTGGACTAACCAACCTCAGGCGCTTTGGCTGGTTTGACAGTAGCTCCGAGGAATCATTGAAGACCTGGCGCTTTACTGGTCCATGCTGCTGTACAGAGGAAGGTCTGAAATGCCCCCTCTTCCTCAGCATCCAAGGGCTGTGGGTAGGCAGCAGCTGCTGGGCTGGGCCTTGTAGACCTCGCACCCAGCAGGGGAACAGGTATTTGAGGAGTCTCTAATATCACATGTTGTTTCTGCAGAAAAACTGCACCAAATCCTCTGTCCAAAACACCCAGAGAGGTCAAACAGAGAAAGGACAAACAGCTCTCCAAATACCACAACACAACAGGTCAGCGTGATGCTCACCTCCCCATTGCACAGAATAAAGATGAGGAACGATGGTGAAGAGATACAATAGAACAGAGATGCTTTCTGCAACTTCATAAAGTAACTTTACAAGTCACAGAGCCACTCTAAAAAGCTACAGCATCATTTCAGTGAATGGGAACAGACTGATTCAAAACAGCTGACAACCTTTGGGCTGACCATGCAGAAGGAAAGGTAACCATTCCTGGCCAACAACAAATTGTTTCAATTCTGTACATGTGTTTAGGGAGGAGAAAAGATCATAAAAAAAATTAAAATGGGAGGTTACAAGCATATCTCTACCTTTCTAAAACTAAGCAGCAAACATTTTGAACTCTTCTTTCCCAAGGTAATCTTGGGGGGAAAGTTTGCTCAGTTTTCTACAATTCAAAAACATTTCTATCTGCTGTGGTAGAAAAGGATGGGCAGCAAAGAGCACAAAAGTGATGGCAGGCCTTGAGCAAAATGGAGATTCCTGATTCTCCACTAGAAAGAAAGATGATGACCAAGCCCTGGGTAACATTACTACACTGAGGATGCTGCCGGGCAAATTAGGATCCTTAATGCAAGATTAAAAGGATATAATGTAAAACAAGGTAAGAGCAATGGGGCTGATCCTGAAATCCTCTCCAAGCAGTTTTAATCAGGCCTGACCATACAAAGCACTCGAAATTCTGCCAGGATCAACAACAGAAAAAAATTAAAGCAGAGTGAAAACATTTGAGATATTCAGACCGAGGTGGGGTCAGCCCCTGCATTCCTCTGATTTGGCACGGAGAGGGAGGCAGAAGGTGCTTTTAAGCAACATTTATGTCTCTGTACCACGTGTCCAGCAGCCCGAGCGTTTCTGGCTGTGCCTGGCTGCAGCAGGAGACCGACGGCCGCATCACAGCTGGCCCGGGCAGCGATCGCGGGCAGAGCCCATCTCTCCTCCCTGCGCAGCTGTAACCAAAGCGACTTATCCTGGGGCCCTTCCACAAGCTGCTTCCATTTCTCGCCCCCCTCCTCGAGCCGGGCGCGGGGAGCACAGATGCTGGCCCACACTTTCATTTTTCCTTTCACCGCAGGTTTAAATAGACACTTTTTTTCCCCCTCCTATATCCAAGCGGGTCATCATTTAGAATCTGTGATTTATTTAATGGTGGTTTTAACCCCACTTAGAAATAGGCTGCTTTCATGATTTATTGATTCCTTCTTCCCCTTGTTAATTTGACTCATTTCTTAGGAAATTATTCATAGTTAATCATGGTAAGAATAAAATTAGTTATAGTGCCCACTTTGCTGCAAGGGGAGCGTAAATAACTTTTAAAGCAAATCGGAAAGAAAAACATGCTAGAGCGAAAGCAAAAAAAATCCAGAAGAATATACATAAAATGATGATATTCCAAAGGGCGCAGTAAATTAAACCTCTCTCCTGCTAGTGGATAGGGTAACGCACACATTTACATTCTGCAGGAGCACGGCTTTTACAGCAGGCTCTCCTCAATTGAATTTCTCAATCTTTTGGGAAACGCACCATTTGGAAGATAAAATCTCCTACCACTCCACCACCACCACTGCCACCATTCAGGAGATTAAAAACCCCCGCCAACTCTGTTGTGTGCCTTTTGTGCCCACCAGAGGAATGTAAAACCATTATATTTAAGTATCATAATGGCCAACATATGCTTTTTCTTAGAAATGACACCGCCATCTGGATTAAGTTCTCCTGATCATTTCAGACAATGTTACGATTATTATTTTTTCCCCTTCAGGAGAAAGAACTGCCCAGAAAGTAACAACAGTTTCAGATGGGGGATTTTTGCTTCTCCTTTTCGACCACTGGCAACCTTAAGAGATGCGGTAAACTCTTTACATGTATTTAAACCTTTTGATTTCACTTGCTCATCAGTCACAAAAGCATGCTCAGGCAGACCCCAAGATGAAGCCTGCAAGACTCCTACCGCCTTTGGCCATGCAATGTAACCACTACAGTTAATAAAAGTATGTAATTACTGTAATGATAAAATTGCACTGTGTTACCGTTTGAAGCAGTCCCTTCTGCACAGTCGTACTGGTCGTTAAACACTCTGCTCACTGTTTGGTGCGCAGTGAACGAGGTGCAGGTTTAACCCTTTTAAGTAGGCTGAAGTGTAGAGGTCCAAGCAAGTCTTCTCACCTGAATGAATCCTTACTAGCCTCATGGCTGTTGTCATGAACATCGCAGACCTTCTGGGCCACCACATCCAACTGGCTCTAACTGGAAATGGGCACGCCGGGATAATTGATGTACTCAATCTGACCATGCACAGGTGGCACGGAGACAGCGTACAGCAGCTTCTCGGGTTTGCTCGTGCCATCTGTTGCCATAAGAACATCTGTCGTCAAGGTCACCCTGTCACCCTCTGTTAAAGTTACAGGTTTGGCGAGTAGAACAATGTCACCTAAAAAAAAAATTAAATAAAATGAAAAACCAAAGGGAGAGGGATTAAAAGGGGGAATATTCCTTTCTATTCCCCAGATTGGAAGTAAAAAATAGGAAGTCAGTCCTTTGGTTCAGGGGAAGGAGAAGTTGGGGAAGCAACAACATGGCATGGAAAAATCAAGGAAGAATATTATCAAAATAGCTTGTGAAAATATTTTTTTTTCTTCAGGTTTCACAGGTAAACAGGAAATTTACAACAGGAAAAGCCACAGAGAGAAAAGGTTTGTATAAAATATGCCCCATTCTGATTCACACTTGAAGGCTCTGGCTAAGTGGAATGAGAAGCAGTTTATTTAACCACAGCCAGGGTAAGTTTATAGAGGAGCCCTGGCTGCATGATTTCTCCAAAATATTGAAACCAGCTTTGATTTTCTAATTGGGGAGAGAGAATGACCCAGTTGTTTAGAAAGAACAATTATGTTAATAGTGCCAAATGAGCCAATGGCCAGAATGTGTTAATGAAGGAAGCATTAAGCACAAACACTGTGTTTTAAGCCGATAGTGATGTGATGCTGTAACCTCAGCAACAGAGGTTCTGTTTCCATGAGATTTATTTATAAAGAGCTCCATGCTATCACCCCAGGACCAACACAATTTCTACTTATTTTCAAAGCAGTGGCCACAGTAAATTAAAATCACCACAAAATCAAACAACCAGACTTCTCAGAAATAGGCAGGACTGCCTAGTCACAACCCTTTCATCCTTTCCTGCTGCAACTCTTGCTGGTTTCAGAAGTGCTTTTACTGCAATGGTGACACAACGGTTGACAACATGGTACAATAAAACCATGGAGAGTCACACGGGCCCATCCCCACGCTCCAGAGACCCGACCTTCAATGACAACGCGGTAGCCAAAGGCAGCAGCAAAGCCTAACTTTTTATCTGACAACGCTCAAAAGCAAGCGGGTAATGTCAATCAGCTTCTGTTGCTGCCAATTAACTCGCTGATGACAATACACAATAGTGGCATTTGTGAACATGCTCGGCAGGACTTTTGCTGTTTCTGGCTTTCTTATTCTGTTGCCAGCTGACTTTGAAAAACAACAGGTTTCTATTATATATAGCAGGCAGCCAGCAACATCTCAGAATAATGTTTTTTTTTCTTTTTACTGCAAACTCAGCACTAAGTTCTGCACTTTCCAACCCACTTGCGAGCTCACCTTTGCTGTTAACCCTTTGAACACCACTGCAGAACTGGTGAAGGAGGCCTGATGCAGCCAGGAGGCAACTGAGGAGACCAGTCTAAAGACCGTGTGGTTATTCACAGTATAAATAGTCAGTCACCTTGCCTTCCTAAAGCGAAAATGTTAATGATGTTTGAGAGAAAATTTGGAACATCAAAAAAAGATAATTATCAGCCCTCCACTAGCACAATGGAAACCATCAAAACTCACCAGTTTTGGAACACCTGCTGCTGGAAGTCCACAGTGAAGCCCGAGCTGATTAGAAGATATGGTGCTAGTGTTGACTCATTTTCTCTGCAGAAAGTCCAAACAAGTAAGATCAAATAAAGAGGCAACAACAACACCGGCAAAGAGAGTTAACCCAACTTTATCTTTCTCAGGTGGAGAAAAGTGCAAGATTTCCACAGCAGCACGGAAATCTTTTGATACTGAATGTTCAGCATGGGATGACAACGTCCACCTAAGCTGTCCCTTACAGAAAAGGGACACAACTTTCCATTACTGTCTGCCACCTTACAGTATTGCCCCTGTAATGACATCTTTAATGAAAGTCCATCATGCCCTCTGAGGATAAAACTGGCTTTGCAAGAAGAGGGTCCTGGCCTTGCTAAGCTCATCCAAACTGCTTCACGCAGATGCAACATTTCCCCCAAGCTCATGACACAGATGAGACTGTACTGATCACTCCTCAGTGCAGCAGGTTACCCATTTCCACCAGCACCAGCAGATCACTTGGCATCTGGCTACCTATGGCTTTCAAGACTGTATTTAAGTCACGTTGATTTCAGTGCCTTGTTAAACTGGGGCATCTGCCTACAGTTTGGTTATCATGGAGCATATATTATTTTAGATAACCTACCACAATAAATATACAATTGATCTCTTCCCACATTAGATTCTTTCTCAGAGCCAGGTGCACATCGTGGTGGGGTTTGCACGGTCAAGTGGAGGTGACTTGTGATAAAATAACACTAGAACACTAGAACTTGTTCATCTAAGGGCAGCGTTTGGCCTCGATGCTTGCATATTTGGGGGGATTTTAGGCAAAAGACACTTTCAGATTTAAAGGAAAACAGACTCAGACAGGCAAAGCAAGGCAACTGTTTTCAACTCCACAGCTTGGAGGAGCCTCTCCCGCACGCTCCTGCCGGGAGAGGCTGGAGAATTTGTTTGGATTTTTGATTTACTTGCTTAAATGTCGTGGGCTTGAAAGTTTGCCTTGAAATATAACATTAGTGGGTTTGTGGTAAAAGCAGCAGAGAGGATAGGATGACAAGTGGGGCAGAGGAGACTGATTAAAAGCAGGTGTGGAGGAGGAAGATAGGAGGAGGGAAAAGAGGAAAACATACTGAAAAAGTAAACTCAACGCTATTATACAGATTGAAAAAGAGCACCCATATATAAAGCACCCACCTGTGCTCGCTTCTTTTTAACGTCTATTTTTTCCAATGTAAGCCAATAGATTAACTTTAAAAAATTAAACCACAAAAAGAAGGCACAGGATGGCACTAACTGCTGCCTCCAAGGTGGCAGTGAAAATGGTACGTGGTAGATGTAAGAAAAGCTCGTGGACGAGTTTCAGACCTACAGGGAGGATGGAATAGGACAGGATGTGAGGAAGAACCCATGGAGATGTGCAGGTGGGCTTGGGCCTGGCTGCAGAGGGAGCTTTGGTGATTACGGATATATCTGTATATACATGGGTGGAAGATGGGTTGCACAGGCAGAACCCAGCCTTTTCCCTTTAAATAGTAAAATAATTGCTCTAAGCAAAAAAAAATCCCCTCTTTTGAGGAGAAGGGAGAAAGAAATGCCCAGGAAGGGAGAGAAAATTATGGAGCCACATTGAGTGTGTGTTGCTAGTTTAGTAAGAGAGACAGCTCCTTCCACACACACGCACACGGGCACCCGCACACTCCAATTCCATAAGGCTGGGCCTACTTTTTAGTGCATTTTTACTTGATTGTACATATTATTGTCTCATTAACTGCAAAGCTTTCCAGGGCACTGAAAAGGAGAGAGCATTAAAACACACTGAAAAGTCCTGGAGCTCAATTAACACACACCAGGGGGCTGGAGGGGAGGGGAAGTGGGGGGCTTCAGCTCCAATTATAAAAGGCAAACTTACCCTTTTTTTTTTTTTTTTTTTTGGTAATATCAGCTAATTAGACTTTGACAACCAATTAGCAGATTTTTAGCTTTGCTGAGAATCAAGTCAGCACGGAGAAAGGAGGAGGCAAGGAAACCAAACATGCAAAATGCTCCTCTTGTGCCACAAACGTGCCGTCTTGCAAAAAAAATACATCCACGAGGCCGGATTCAGCCACAGATTTAGGTCCTTTGCAGGTGACCATCTCGGCCCTTGCTCACGGGTGTAAATCGAGGGCACAACATGGGCTTGCTGTGACTCACACAAACCTGCCACCGAGCAGCGCTGTGCAGCCCGCTTGCAAGGTTACATTTTAACTTTTAATAACCCATTTTGCTATTTTTTTCCCTACCATCCATGAAGTACCCAGATGATTATTTAGGATTAATGGATTATCAAAAGTGCCAGTTGGCACACTCCTAGTAAAAAAAATAAATAAATAAAGAAGGGGGGGAGAAAAAAAAAAGTGTAACAAATGCAGCTGTTTACTAATAAATAAAGCCTCAGCTGTAACAGAAATAAATTAGATGCATTTAATTGGTCGACTGCAAACCTCCTCTCTTTATTACAATGCTGCTTCTTGTTATTTTATGATGTCAGGGTACATGGCAGACTGACAGAGTGTTTATGAATCACAGTTTGCAGATGGCACTCCTGGTTTTTCGGCAGTTATGAGCACAAGTAGCATGAGGACTCAATAGAGGGTTTTTGCCAGCGAGGACCCCCTGAGAATTAGCCGCCTTCATTTCTCTTGTGCCAATCTCTCCCTGACAGGAGCACTATTTCACAAAACCTACATTCAATAAATTACACCCGCCTGGCAAGAACTTAGAAATATTTAACACTCTGAGGACACCAGTGTCTCAATTTGATTTCTATTCATTTCTAGAGGACATGAGACGCTACTTGGAACAGAAGCGGCTTGTGTGCACGCGCATGTGTTTTCCCCCCCAGCTAAAAAAATAATGGTCTCTGCAGCCAGGAGTATCTCGCCCAGCCTTCAGAGTGATTTCAGGTCTCCCGAGGGCAGTTTACGGTCTTGTGCCCTGGTCCTGCCGAGCTGCCCTGGCTAATGACAGCTTTGTAATCCAGTTGGGAAATAATCTCACATCACTGCGCTCGGAGCTCGTGAGCTGTAAAACTTCTGGATTGAACTCCTTCTTCTGGTCACTTCAGTGAGTTACAAGCAAATGCATGAGGGATGTGGTCATAATTGTCAACAGATTTGTAAATTTGTGTCATTAGTTATGCGCATAATGGATTTTATTCTAATGAGCTTGTTCATAAGAATGCCAGGAGGAGTTGGCCCCTTTGGAGGAAATAAGCTACAAACTTCGCCCATGCATTTTAAAACATATTCGTGCCACATAAAGGGAAAAAGGACATTTCCTTTCCTTTGAATGCACCGGGGTTTTCACTTAGCCAACCCATCTCAATAAGCTACTGCTTCTGGAGACTTGTTCCCTACCTTGGCTGGTGTTTCTCACACAGACATGGACATTGTCCAATGGGGACATCAAGCAAAACTGGAAACTATCATGACTTTTTGGGTTCAAGTGTGGAAATAGCAGCAGCAGCCATTGTCCATATCAACCTGACGGGAATTTATTCCAGGATACAACCCTGTCAAAGCTGAGACAGCCTGAAAAACAATGCAAGAGAGTTGGCTCTGAAAATGGGCTCTTCCTCCCCCTGAATCCAGCCAGAAATCCTGCAGGGGGTCAGTCAGAAAGACCTGCTTCACTCAGTAGAACAATAAAACTGGTGATGATTAAATCTATTTTTATTAAATCTATTATTATTGAATCTACTTATAGAATTAAATTTATTCTCTAGAGACAGAGAGTCAGGCTTCTAAGCTCGTTCTTTAGGGAAATCTACTCTTGCTTTCTTAGAATCAACCTGGATATTTTTATTGAAAGCAGGAGCTGAGCGAAAAAACAGACAAGTCCATGGAAACCTACTGGCACCTTTGCCAAAATGATGTTCTCTGTGTGCCCAGTGGAGTCCTCTTCCCCTCATCTCCCTCCTCTCTCTCTCTCTGATCCTGCTTTTCAGCCAACCACATATAAAAATCTCCAGCATGTGCCAAGTACTACAGATGGGTCCATTGTAGCACACCCTAATGTTCATAGCTGACACCCAGGTGTTACAGTTTGTACTTGCTTGCTAGCCAGACGGTGGCTTTATGCCAAGGGGAAGGCACAAAGCACTTAGACACCATGCTGAAAAGCTATATAAGAGAAACTGCTAAGAAGTGGAAGAGCAGGTAAGAGGCAAACCAAAAGCAAAAGAAGACTATTCCACTAGCAACCGCCTCCTTCCTTCCCCCAGTCGCATGCCCTCCAACTCTCATTTTTTACTGGATTTCAAAGGAGAATCTCTGATCCTCCGCCCTCATCCAGAGTCACGCTGGCTTGCAGCAAACCTGCTGCTCTGCAAGTTATTTCAGGTCTGGCTAGCAATGAAGCAACTTATTTAAAAGGCCCAGGCAGAGAGCGAGTGCCAGTTCGGGATGTGCTCGGCAGCCTGGCCCGCGTGTGCAAACAGCCAGCAGCGCTCCCGAAATCCCAGCGGCTCCCATTTGCAGGCATTACTCACAGCAGCTCCTGTTTGCATGCATTAGCTGTGACTTTTTCCCTAAATACTCTCCCAGATGCCCTGGCATGGAAAAGCTCTTCCCGCTCGGTAGCCAGAAAGGGTTAACAGCAGTCGCCTTTTTCTCTTCCATTTTCCCCTCCCAGGAGCCTACTCCCCTTCCAGCCTAATTTCCTTCGGTTTAATTAATTTTCAGTAATCACAAGTCTAGACACCACAACCAGCCGCCTCGCACACCAGGTGACTCGCTAACATTTGTAGTGGACAGGCAGGGGACACAGAGCAATTTGAGGGCCGGGCTCTGCGCGGGGCCGGAGCCGCCTCGCTGAGCCCCGTGCGCACAAAGTGCTGCAAAAACACAGCCCGCACCCGACTCCGGGAGCAAACGCTTTTAAGGATTCAGGTGCAGGCAGCCCTGCTGCCATCTGTCTCCCTGGGACTTCCCAGATGTCGGAGCGCGTTCGGAGCAGCACGTACGGAGCGGGGTCCAACGCTCCCGCCACGTGCCAAACCTGCGCTGCACAGAGCGTCGAGTCTGCTGTGCCTGGGCTACACGGCCCCGTTCTGGGCACTACACAGCCCCGCGCTGGGCATATGTTGTGGCCCCTCCAGGACCCAGGACATTGGGCAGCCCTCGCTGACGTTATCAGAGGTGCTGCTTGTACACGCGCTTGGTACGCACCGGTGCTGCCAGCAGCCACGGGAAGGCCACACGGTGCCACTTTGCATCAGTCCAGGGCAAATCCCGACGTTCTTCAGTGTTTCTCTTAGGTAAAATGTCAGGAAGAAAAGAGAACAGCGCGGGAGCTGCTCGCACAGCCCTTAGCAAGGTGCTTTTACTGACCATTTTCTTTTTGACAGCTATTGCAAGAATAGAAAAATTACAAGGCAGGTTGGAAAATACTGGAAACCTCTTGGGAATACCTCTAGAAGGGACCACTTGAAACATATAGAGGAGACAAGGGCTGCAGCACCCCAGGAAGAACGTGAGCACTTGGTATTATCATTTGAGCACAGAGGAGGAGGAAGGATTTGGACACAGCTCAGCATAATAAAAAACTGCTTCATTTCCAACCCATGACCATTTAAACCAGAGCAGCTGGAGCACCTTCTAGAATTGCTACCATATTTCTTCCTTCTTTTTGGATATGCGTCTCAGTGAATTCATATTGATTAGTTCAAGTTGTGGCCCAGCAGTTGTTAATGGGTCTTGTGCTGGTCCCCATGTCCCAGCCACCCGCTCTGGCTCCTGCAGGACCGGCACCTATTTGGGGTGAATACACAAGAACCAACCGGTAACGCAATCGCAGAGCTAGCAGCAACCATGCCTAGAAGCTGCTACTTTTACAGAGGCTACGGACCAATTTTTAGTCCTATAAAAAGCACGCATTTAAAAACACATAAAATTGGACCAACTGAAAGCCAGCCAACTTTTAATATAATCTCTCTTTCAGTCTAACTCCAGTACAGAATGAAAAAGAATACTAATGAAGCTGTTTGACAGAAAGGACAGCTAGTTCATGCATGCATTAGTGAACAGTTACGGCGTGTGAAAAAAAGCCTTCCTCTCATTTGCTTACAGAATATCGCCACTGAAATATTCCCCCCTCACCCCAGATTTGGTCTTGATATTTATTGGGCATGGGCTGCACCGGTCCCTTTCCACGCCGTTTTGGTCAGCGTGCTCCCATGTTTACAGGGATCAAACAGGATGCAGAGGTGAGCTCCTTATTTCAACGTCTCCTACCGCACTTGGCTCGTCGCGTAGAAAGCCCAGTCCTTATTAGAGGTTATTACTAGCAAACATGTTTGCTTCTGCTCAGCGGGAAGCGGCGTGCTTAGCTCCTGGCCTTCACAGCTCGTATTTAACTCCAGCACAACCTGGGTATTCAGGACCGTAACACAAAGCCGCCCTCAGAGAATCGGCTCCTTCCTCTTGCAAAATCAATGACCCCAAAGATTTGTTGGTTGGGCACTTAAAGTCATACTTTGAAAAAGCAAACATTTAGTGCTGAAAATATATCACCCTGTTTGTGAAGATTTAGAATAATGCTGTTTGCTTCAACTAGTAGGGATCAGGAGCACTCCATCTTAGCCCAGAATGAATAAAGTGATCCTCATTGGCCCTATAACATTTTTCAGTTTCTAATCATTTTGCTGTTTTTACTGAAAAAATAATTGTCAGGAAAGACCACCTGACTCTTGAAAGCTTTTGTGTGTGTTCCCATTGAGCAAAGCAAAACAAAACAAAATGAAATTCATATAACAAAGCATATTAAAGTGTATTTGGGTGTTACGAGCTAGATTTTCTTATGCTCTCAGGATGCCAAAAAAATAGATGTTTGCTTTTAAAATCACCTTCTTCCCCTCTTGTACTCTTCCCCCTCCCATTCACTTTAGTAGATTATGTTAGACTCGTTAATTTTTATAGCTCTGAACGAAAAAAAAAAAAAAAGAACTTACAGTTTCTTACTAATATTATGCAATGACATAATGCCATTTGTAGAGGTGTCACACAAAGGGACTGACTTTTACTGGCTTCTGATGGCAGAGCTCTCCACTTTATATTCTGTTTTATGTAAGCTCTCTCAGAATTTATTGACCTCAAAGGATTTCTCAAGTTGCTTAATTATAAAAGGAAGAAGACAGCACAGTGGCTTAGCAAACCAATATAATAGTCAGCTAAAATGTTTCAGCACAACACAGAGATGGTGGAAGGAGACGCGTAGCTAGGAACAGTTTCTAGGGTCCCAGCTAAAGGGGCCAAGCTTTTGCTCTGACTTACACTGACGCAGACGCTCAGATGCTGCAGACAAGCAGGAGGAAGAGTTCTAATTCACCCAGATGTCCAGTAGATACGTCATCCTAGCACCAGACAGGAGATGTATAGAGAATAAGGATCTCTCTTCAGCCAAGAGAAACAGGAATGGAAAAAGAAATTTTGCCTGGGCCAGCTGACCTCAGAATAAAGTGCTAATTCTATCAGTGTAATCAGGAGCAGATTGGGAATTTCATTTGTCTCAAGGAAAAGAGCCTAGATCCTGAAGGCACTGCTACCTTCAACTGCAGATCTCCAGCTCTGGGAGCACTGTGGGTCATACCATGCCTGTTCCTTGGAGAATTTTCGTTTTCTGCTTCTAACACTGGAGAGAAAATGACTTTTCTCAGCTACTTGGGCTTCCAAACCTATATTCCTAGAAAATACAAACAAACAACACACAAAAAAACAAAACAGGAAAGAGAGAGAAAAACAAAACAGGAAAAATTGTGAAATAGTGAATAGTGAAACAAAAGAAAAATAAAACAAAGGCAGCTAACTTGGCCTTTAGTATGGGTGAGCTCCTCCTCTATTCATATTGCACAAAGGTTACTGGTTCACACAGTTTCTGTCCAAACATCAGAGCATAATTTATGTCGCAGAGCCTCCAGTGTCATCCTTTCTCCTTAGGAATGAAGTTGAAGCTCCTGGGAATCAAGAGACTTGTCCAAATTGGTGTTGAAGAAGCAGCTGTACTAAAGGAAGGGGCTGGGCAAAGAGTAGTTAAGAACAACAATACAGAAACCAGGTAACAATAATCATTACAATACACGTATGTGATGGAGGGAATGCCATTAGCTTATTTTGCATAACGCGTAGCATGAATAACTTAGATAAGTGCGTATGGCACTCAGCACAACGGGATGGGCAGCAATCTTTCCTGAAGCCTCCTTTTCTTGCTTACTTTTAATTTTAAAAAGGTGAGAAAGGACAGTGCCCTACCACTACATTTATCTAAAGATATTGCTTTGGTTTCTGTTAGGCTGCATGGTGCACTGTTCATGATTGTATCTAAAAGAGGAAGATCCAGCTGGAAAGACTGAATGTTGCTTAGTAATTTCCCTGTTACATTTTCACATTTCAGGGAAAACTGCACGAGTGAGGGATCTGTACCTAAGCCTTTCTAATTTGTGTGACCATCACTTACTCGGCATGACACCACAGGTCTCACTTCTCTTGGCAGCAGTACAGGGCTCATGCTTTCATATGGATGAAGAATCTTTGAGCAATTTCTCCAATTTATTAAGCACGAACAGGCTTCTCTTAGCATCGAGCAGATAGAATTTTTTAAAAACATTTAAACAAATATGCTACTGTGGGACTCACCACATATGATCATGCAATTTTTCTTATGTTGTCCTTCAGCCTCACAGGATTTGGTCAGAACATGAGTCCCTGAAATTCTCGTTTTCATGTGGGAAGAATAACACTCCCTGCTCAGGAACTCACTATTAAACGATAAAAGTGACATTTTCTTCGCTTACATTACCCACTACTTAAACAAAAGAGCTCGGTTTGTTCTATGGACTGGGAACATATAAACAACATTAGAGGCATGACAGTCATTTCTGATCGCCCAGAAAATAACATGGACGTTAAAAATTAAATAAGGGCTGTCTCCACAGGGTTGCTCATGCTAAGAATAAGTGCACATATGAGTGAAGTGACTCCAGCAAAGCCACTTCACCCTTATGAGAACGGAAATAGTGACAGGGATCTCCCCTCAGGTCAACAATGACACGGAAATCACAAGGATGGGAGCAAAGCAGGGGAAGACATGAAGCACATTAAAAACAGGAGCCAGACTGGAAGAGGCAGGATAAATGAATAAAATGTGTCTGTGCCGGAGCTCCAGCTGGAGCCAGGCACCCATGTGGCCAGCTGCCTTGGCTGGCACCTCATCTCCAGTGCCTGCCACAGTGGCACGGGCTATTGCTCCCCATCGCACAGCTGGGGTTGAGCCGACGGGGCCTGAGCCGATGCACGTCCTTTCCCTCCCTTTCCCAATGCCCCCTGGAGCCAGTGCCAGGATCACATCAGACACGGCACCAGGCCCAGTAGGAAGGGGCGCCCCGCACACTGGAGCCTGGTATTTACTGCGTCCATGTACCATGAAACATCAGATGTTGCAGGGTGACATTTAAGAGGGTCATAAATCTCAGATGCCCCCGGGGCCGCCTCACCTGAAGGCTGCGGATGGAAGGCTGGCACCGCTTCCCCTGGCGGAAGGAGGCTCGGCACAGCAGCAAGCCCCGGAGGAAACGCTGCTAGGAAGCAGGGACACGTGTCCATTTTGTAACTTTTCATTGTTTACTACTTCTATGAAAATTTTAAAAATACACACGCGATGTTCTGGGAATGCAGCCAAAGCCGTTTCAAGCGGGTGAGTGTCAGTACCCCTCAGTGAGGGCTGCAGGCTGCGGCTCCGCTCCGGAGAGGGGGAACCAGGAGCAAATTTCTCAGCTTTCCCCTTGACGAAGGACCCTAGCCAAAGGGCCTGAGATATCTAGGGAGAATAACATGTTATTTCATATGTGCACCAATTCACGCTTCGTAATGAAAGCTTGTATTTATCTTTGCAACTAGAGCTAAATGGGTATTTTTGATCAGATGGGGTTTCTTGTCCTCTAGAAATGAGGATTTGAACTCTACTAGTGAGAAGAGCCTCACCTGGGTAAACTTCCTCTTTCAAAAATTGAGGAGGAAAATGCAGGGGTCTGAACTTACTGAAGTGTTTCCTCTGCCAGTTTCTATAAGGACAGAAATGCACTTTGGGAGCCAACATGCCTTTCATTTTGAAAAAGAAATACACACACACAAAAAAAAAACAGTGCTAGCCATACTAACAACCACTAAGAATAAATGTAATTGCAAAACTGCAATTATCTGGATGTAAAAATATCAATGACATTTATGGAATATTTCTACATTTTACAGTGGATCAAGGTTGATTTTCTTCCCTATTTTGAACAAGAGTTTTGTTTAATTTTTGCAGTCACAAAACCTCTTCTGAGATGGAAAGAGAAATTCTTTTTCACTTCTACAATCTACTTTTTTGAATCCAGGAAACTCTGTTACCATCAGCAAACAGAATGCACATGAGTTTTACCCTCAGTGTGGTGGCTTTCAACCTGTGCCTCCCAAGATCTACAAAAAGCAAGAAGCTAAATCAACTTTGGTTTTTATTTTTATTTTTTTTAGTCCAGAGCTAGCATTTCTGGAGGGACTCAGCAGCTCTACAGGGTTTTTTTTTTCCAAGTTGTGAATTCTTAATAGAATTAGGCCAAAGCAGGAGCTGCGGTCATGTGAGTCCAACCACATCTCCCACATCCCATCACATAACCAGCCACCAGGCCAGGCTGCTCCCTATGTTCACCGAGCCAATAAATGAAAGCTCCTATCAGCACTCTCATGACAATTTGGTTTTGTAATACCACTCAAAAGCATTATAATTTAGACCTTTTTAATGGATGAAATCATGGCAGAAGGTCTTTACCCCTAGCGAACAGAGTCAATTAATGTGACTCTCACTGGAGCATTGTTGCTGCATGCCGGGTTCCCTCCCCTCTCTTTGAATCAAGGTCAGATTTTGAACCCTTATTTCCAGCGGTGACATTCTGACTCTCTTGAAAGGAATGTGAACCCTAACACTGCCTTCAGCAGGACTCGGTTTGGCCCTTAAATATTGAAAAAAAACTCCCATGTTCTTGTCAACAAGATTCGCTGTTAAAAGTAGATAAAAAGAATAGGGAAAAAAATACAGAAAGGAATGAACAAAAAGAGTGTGAAAAAGAAGCAATTTGGGCCCAGCTGAAGACAACAAGAATTCTGCCACAAACTTAAATACAAACAAGCCTCCACCCAGAGACCACAAACCAGCTATTTCTACATGAATGATTTCTGCTGGACCGCGTTGCAAGGCTTGTCTGTCTCAAGCTACAGCTCTGCACTACAGCCTTCTTACAAACTGTTTTCCCGGGAAAAAATAATACAAAAACAGAATGACTTTCCTGTTTACTGTTGGTGGGGTTTGAGGAGGAGGAGATAAGTTGCTTCCATTTATTTTCTTCTTTTTTTTTTCCCCCAGAAGTTGTTATGCACTGAATGTCACTTAAATAGCTAACCTGGAAAGATGAGGGATTTCATCGTTGACTGGCATGATGTAGATGTAAAGTGTCCCTTGGACTGTGCGCTTGCCATCTGTCAGCTGCACGGTAAAACTATCCTCTAGGCTTTCTGTGTCATCATGCATGTACACTAGCATCAGTCCTGCAGGAAAGAGGGGGAAATTAAAATGAAAACCATGGACACTACGAACTTAAAACACAGAGGTCATATTATTTCTTGGTTTAGATATAACAAATATCTCAATTCTCCTTGGAATTTAAGACATTTGTTGTGATCTTTAAACTATGGAATTAGTGTCCCAGTGAGCCAAAGGGACTATCCTGCTTCCAATGAAACACTCTTGTTCCTATGGAGATGCAGCCCTGGAGTAGGGTCCTCGAGGACCCTACCTTGCACAAACCCTAACAATTTATGGTCACCAACTAGGATGCTCCTCCTCTCACAGCATCTGCTGTGCACCGTGGCTGTGCTCACACATGGCAATGGCTGCAGAGCTTCAGATCCTGCCTCTGGTAAGGACCAGGAATGGGTGCCAGGATCGGGGGTAAGATCAGTGTAAGGAATTGGATGCTTCTCTCCTGTGTTCTCCCATGTTACAGTGACCTGTGCCTCAGACTCCTCCAGAAGCAGAACCTTTGTGTTTAGCAGCCCCAGGTGAATAAAATTAATTTTGCTGCTGTTCCTACAAATCCAAGACCAGAAGAATCATGGCTGGCTTTTGAAATCACTCCTGAGTTAACTTGCAGAGCAAACGGCTGTCCAAATTTTGCAAGCTTTGGAGCAGCTCCCATAGGAATCCATGATCACCAATTAAATACTGGCTATTTCTTCAATAAATTTTGGAGGCTCTTAAAAACAGAGAGTAACATATAATATATTCTTGAATATGCACACTTTGCAGAGCGAGAGGTTTTGTTAAATGTCCTGCTCTGTGGGCACAGACATAGCCCTTATCACCACAGTGTCCAAGTGTTTCACACTCAGCCTGTGGACTTGCTGAGCTTGCCAAAACCTAGATGCAAAGAGAAAACACAGACAGGCACAAGCCAAATTAAACAAGTAACCTAGAAAGTCAGTGACCACAGTAAGATTTCAAACAATACTCCTGGAAACTGAATGTAACTTCCTGACCTTACACAGACCTTTGGCCCATTTTAGGGTGAGTTAAGGAGGAAGCTCATCAAGCTGCTTATAGAGGTGCTTAACTAGAACAGGGATAGCCATCAGCTTGGAAGTATGCAAGTAAAGGGATCAAGTTTACTACACCTTAGGTGCTTGAATACATTGGGGAAAATCTTTGAATATTTCTGAATTTCAAAGACTGTGCTGAAGGAAAAACATTCCTAGAAATAATTAGCTTAATTCCGTGAAAATCATCCTGAGCAACAAAAAGAGACATAGACACAACATTTTTTTCATGTTTTTGCTCCCTGAAGATGGCTAAGGTGTCACCCCCAAACTAGGACACCCCAAAGTTTCAATTACATCTCTCTCCCTGCCCCAAAGCACACTGGCAGTTGCAGTCACTGCTATCTCCTGAATTCACCAGTCATTTTTGCCAGTTTAAGAGCTTGCACTTAAGCCCGATCCTCCCAGTCTAGCATGCAGCATTCCTATGAACCAGCACAGGCTTTGCAGGGTAAAGTGTCAGAGAAAGAACTCGACCCCAGCTGAGCCTGTAAAGGAGTTTTAATGCACACTGCAGAAGCTGGACAAGCTCCCGGCTCTTTAGAAGCAATGAGCAATAGGTTAGCCTGCCGAGCCTAAATATACAATTTATGCAGATATATTCCTTTCAAATTGGGGAGGAGGAGGTTTTCTCCTAATAAATCAGTACCAGTGAGACAATTTCCATTAGAATAAAATCCTTCAAAATTGAAAAATACATCCTGTGCAATTTCTGCTCCCTGCTGGAGAGCAGCACATGGCCTGGGGGATGCATTTGGGTCATCAGGAACGTGCGGTGAAAAATGCACCCTAGCAGCAGGGCTCGGGCTCGGAGACGGCTGGAGCTGCAGCACCTCTGCCACCAGCCTGAAGGCAGCAGGGTGAGATCAGGTAGGAGCTAAGAGGGCGGCACGCCATGCAGACACATTTTGGTTTATGCTGCAAAAAAAGTATTTATGGAAAAGTGCATTTACATAACTGAAAAGACCCATTCAGCTTTTAAGTCTTTGTTGGGAAGGGGAAATCACAGTAACTGACAGAAAAGATTCCAGAGGCTTCGAACACCTGCTTTGTATCTTCCTTCAAGCAGTGTGTACAGGCTTGAGCATTAAACAAGCGAAAAGGTTTCTGTAGCTGTATGATCTGACTGTCAGTGCTGAACCATCCCAGAATGCCTTCCACGTATCCTGGAGTGTCACAACTGCAACAGATAGTGAATGGTCTTCCTCCCTGCAACTACAACCAGTTTAGCCTGGACTCAAACCTTCCCCTCCCTCCCCAAAAGGCCTCTCTTTTTTAGGAAGACTTACTCTTCGCTGAACTCAGTCTGCAAAATTTACTTTTCTTTTTTTTTTTAATTTCAATAAGGTCTTTTCGCATTTAAAAAACACACGCTTTACATTAGCCCAAGTCATTTGCTTCCCAGCTCCAAACCAAAACCGTTTGTGGGCTGTTGGGGTGCCAAACAGCCCCCAGCCCCAGCCTCTCCCTCTGCCCAGCCCGCTGCCTCTCCCCGCTTGGCTCGTGCACGGCACAGATGCCAGGTTGGGGAAGGCAGTTTGGGGTTTTTTTCTCCCCGCTGCATCTGGTTCCTTAGCAGACTCTGCAGGCAGTTGTGTTGGCAGCGTCAGAGACGCCTCTGGGTCCCTCACATGCTTACGCCTGCACCCGGGCTGGCCAGGGCTGCTGTCCCCCGTGTGCCGCAGGCAGGGAAAGGTGCAGCCCGACAAGCAGCAGCTCTGCGGAAACCTCCGGTCGGATCGTGGCGAAGCTCCAGGAGGGCTAGAAGGAATAACCAGAGGGACTAGTGGAAGCGGGGAACGGGCATAGGAACAGGGTTTGCACAGTTGCGTCCCTTACGGTTGTGAAAATGTGGCAACTACGGGCTCTGCGCAGTGCTGCCAACACCGCGCTCCGCTCTGGAAGCAAAACCCCATCTCGCTGTGCCCGGAGAAGCGCGCACGGCCGTGCAGGCGCTGCCAGCGTGCGGAGGCGCTGCAATGAACGCGGCTCCCAGCAGAGGCCATCCGCCGCTCGCGCATCGCCGCGGCCGCCCGCGCAGCACTCGGCCCGCGCTGGCCTCAGCCCCCTGCAAAACTCCCTCCGGAGCAAAAACATCCCCAGGACGGAGCCCTGCGTCCTGCCAGGCGGGGTGCACGAGGGGCCGCAATTAATGCCGGGCGCCTCATGGGCTGATATTGGCCCAGTCTGCCCGCCCGCAGTCGTATATAACAGGGATGCAGCATGCTCCCTGATGCAGCAAAAAGCACATAAACAATAAAAGGCAGCGAAGGAGAGCGCGAGTGCCATTACTCAGCCTGTGCGTGAGTTCAGCCAGGGCAAAGCCGTGAATCTGAAGTGTCACTGCAGCTCTGCTGAGCTCAGCAACTTGCATCTGCCGGCGCTGCTGCCACAGAGTCCATTTAATATCAGTCGTGAGCGGAGGGGGGCAGTGACAGAGAGACTCAGCGCATCCGGATGGACATCAAGGTCCTCAGCACTCGAGTGCTCCATCCGTAACACACAAGTCATCTTCCACAATCTGTTAAAAGCAAGAAGCCGGAGGACATGAAACAAGGCAAGGCCAATTTTAAACATTTCTGAAAAGGAAAAGCAGGAACTTTATAGCACAGCAATGCAGGAGAGAAAAAATATTTCCTAACAGACTCCCTGTCTTTCTGATAGAGAGAAATATTAGGAGTTCCAGTGGAAATGCCTGCTTTCCTCATGCTTGTAAAATCTGCTTTCTGGAGAACAGGCGCGCATGAAGGAACTCGTTCTGCGAGCAAACTGCCTGCGACTGGCAAACATGCTGCATGTGCGGGGAGGCCCAGAGCAGGAGTAAAGGGGAAACACACATCGTGCCACTGCCCTCGGTACGTGCACGTGGGAGCCTCTTCCGCACAGACACCAGCCTGCAGATTCCACAGGTGCTCCCAGATCGGCTTTTACTTTTTTTATTCAGGGACCTCTCCATATCCTCATTAATGAAACCTCCGTTCACATTGCACAGGCCTTTCCCACTCACAGCATATGCTCACAGGAAAAAAAAACACCCTGCACGTAGCCCCATTACAGGATTTTTTTTGCACTTCAAACTAGTCTATAATACACGAGCAGTGCCAACACTCACTGACATGTCGCTTGTTTACTGGAATGTCATGAGAAAGCAAACAAGGGAATCCAAACAATGCCAGTAACTGGTTACGTGGCTAATCCGGTATGTCGCTTTGCTTTCATAAATAAATTAGTTTAGTCTCCTAAGTGGGGAGAGGAACATAAACCAGGGATCTCAACAGAATTGCTACCAAGGAGTCCTTGCTCCATCAGAAATGTCCTTCATTTTGATTTTAGGTTTTATTTGAATAGAATCAAACTTACCCAAAGACACAGAGGGAGTAAGAACTTGAAGGACCACAGCCAGAGATTGTTTCCAACTTGTGTATTGGAGGGAGGCTGTAGGAAGTTACCTGCGTCCCTAATGAGGGGGCTGCCAGAAGAACTGGGGCTGCTGCTGATAGCCCGTGACCTCCAGCTCAGCACTGCTGTTGTATCAGACTCCAGCACCAGTTCTGCCCAGGGATGAACCGCAGATCTTTTTTCCTTCCTGGAGAGAAATAGATCATTAAATATTTACATTTTCATTTAAAAAGTTATTTTGAAAAAACAAAAGTTAATATTCATTCTTCTAACGTATGCCGGGTTCAGAGCAGAGATGATCTTCTCACACATCAAAATCATAACTAGGAAATGAGCAGAATGTGTTTAAAACTCTTCTGAACTGAATGAATTTTTAAAAAAATCATTAAAAAACTATAAAAGCTGTGTGTGTCATTAATAGAGGTACTTTAAACCAGAAGCTTAATTCATGAAATTATGAAATCTTCCCTTTTGAGTCTCAATTTTGAACATGAAGTGCACAAGGTTCGCTTCTAGAGATGAATTTTGGGGTAGATTTTAGACCTCTGAGAAGAAGTAATAAATATATTTGTGAGCATATATCTGTAACACTCCGAATAGAGCTGACCAAATCATTTCATAAACATAGGCCAGCTGCAACAAAACCCTTTATCAAAACAAAAAATCACAAAATTGATAAAAAATAGTATTTAAAATAAAGACACAGATAACCCAAATGCATAGGCCTTATTTGGCCCAATTCTATACGATATGTCACCTAGACATAGTAAGTTGGGTAAATACCACCCAGAAAGATTGGTCAGATTCTCAAATTTGACTCAGCAGTTTTCCTGGATAAACAGTTGCACAGAGGAAGTCAGTTTCAAGCATCCTTCTTGCAGTGTCATCCTTAGAGCTTTTTGAGTACACGGCTGACACCCTCCTGGTATGGTTGAAGTTGGGCATACTGGTGAGAATGGGTTCCCAAAATTCTTGCAAAGACAGTTTAAAAAGTTATACAAAGTTCTGATCGTGATTTTCATTATCAGAGACATCTAGGCTGCTTCTATATAAAGGCAACAAAAGAAGGAATAAATTTAAACCAGTAGATGTTAACATACAAGTTTTTTCCCTCAATCTTTGTGCAAACTAAGCTGCTATGGGCACTGAAGAGAAGAAATAGTCAATACCTATGATAGATCTATGAAATGTCAAACTCTATCCTTATTTAATGACAGCAGTAATTGGGTGCTGAGACACTCAAGTGTCAAATACAAATCAAAAGTGCCAAGCTTTCTCTTTGTAAGCAGAAACAATACACTATCCAAAAGCTTACACATTTTATTTACCTCCTACTTCAACCTGAACTGTTGCATTGTAAGTTCCAGGGACTCCCTCCTGCCTGACTGCGGAGCAGAAGGCATGAGATAACCACCTAGAGAAGAGAAATACAACCACCTATTCCCTGCAGCAAATCAGCTAGAAAAACGGTTTAAATTCCAACTATAAAGTAGTGAATATTTGCAATTGTTCATGACTAAAGTATAGATTTTATATATAAAAAACCTGCCAAATCAATTCAGACCAAAGAATGATTGATTTGAGAGCTTCTGGCTTCTAGCCCCATTCTTGGATGACTACCCTAGACCTGCATGTCCCACTCAAATGCAAGTAACCTGCTGCAGAAGTAACACCAGGTATAGGGATCCTCAGCACAACTTCCCCGCATGCTCTCGGAGATCTGCAGCAAGGGGAAATACACGGGGGGAACATTTTCATTAGCTCATTTGCTGTTGCCCTCTGTTGCAGCCAAACATCCAGCGCTCTTCCCAACGCTGGCATTTCAAAAGGACACAGCTTGTTCAGGATCAGAATATATGACAGTTGTTGCCCTTTCTATTTAGGCCTTAAGCCTTGAGTCAACAGTAAAATCCCGGACATGGGAAAATACAACGCTGACAAATAAGTGATTCAATTAAATGGGTTGACATTGTTTCAGCAGCAGCCCTTTCCTCAGATCCATCTCTTTCAGAACTCTCTTTGAATACTATGGCCTGCTTGAGACACTCAAGCTCATGAATGGATTAAAGAGGGTTTCATTTGTTTTATTTATTATTTTTACTGCTTTGCTTGGCTTTTTACAAATGGGAGGCACAGCCCTCATTTAGAATTCATTATAACATGCACACTCTTTCCTCCTCCTCTGCCTGGATGAGAAGGGGGAAAAATGACCACGATAACAACGACAAGAAGATTGCAGCTGTTTCAAAAGCACAGAAACTCTTGGGTAATTTGTCATCAACATTTACAGATTAAAAAAAAAAAAAAAGGCAGGTTTACAGCAAAATTGCTCAAAACCTGTATAACTTACTCATTTTAGAGGTCCCTTCCAGCCTTATCAATTCTGTGATTCTGTGATTTGCTGCAACAGTAAGTTGTGGGATTTCAAAAGAAAGTAGATTATCCAATGAATTTATATTCAAAATGATGGTATTATTAAACATTTTATATTTATTTCTTATGTTATCACATATCATTATTCCTATTTTTCCTCTCAGTTTGCCTTCTGATTAAATTCAATCTCTGACTGTAAAAAGTGATTCCTTTTAGTAGTGATTCTACTCCTCCAAATTTGATCTCTATGTTATAATTTCTCACTGTGATAGCTGTATATCCCTTGAAATGCATCAATGATGCATCATATCAACAAGGACTCAAGCTTCCATTTATCTTCAAATATTTCACAATCCACTGCAGTGTATTCTCAGTTGCAATATTTGCTTTCAAGTTTGGCCACCATGTGTGTAGCATTAATTTCTCTGTTCACATGTAATTCATTCAGGGACTTACACCAGCTGAGAACCACATATGGAGGCCCAGATTTACAGAGCTTTTATTTTGTGCCATGGAAGCCTACAAGAAACAATTTTCTATTTGAATATTGAGTGTTTACAGAGGTCTTGTTGTTCACTAGAGACCGCAGATTATGAAATCATATTCTGCAGGAATTATATCCAAAAAAAAGACTGTAACATTTATTAACTCCGCTTTGTTCAAAGACTCTCGGGGTTCTTAAAGGCCAATTGAACACTCCTTTTTCTCAGAGTTTGTTGTTATTGTTATTCTTTACCACTTTTAAAAAATTTATTGATCTAGGTTTGGCCATTTTCTGCCTGGCCTGCCATTATGACAAATTTGAGTATCTAAGACAAGATAGCAGAGAGATGATCACAGCTGTGAAGTGGATCTCCAAAAGGCCCACGTGCTCTAAAGCCCAGCACATTTTGTTACTACTATTACTGGAGTTCAACACATTCACGGGGATCTTGTTTGATGAGAAACAGTAAAGAAATTATCTTTATTCACACCTTGCAGCTCCCTAGGCTGGGTACCTGTATGAGGCAACTAATGTTTGGGATTAAGGCTACCCTTCTATTTTATCAGAATTGCGACTCCTCCAAACGCAGATCTCCAAGAGCCTTTTGTGGCATTCATTTAGGCATTCATTCTTGCTTTGAGAACATAATGGCATAAATTGAGAAACTAATGTCCCACATAATTAATCTTGCAGTTCCTTATTTATCAAGATTTATAGGGGAGACAGCACTTTCATGGAAAGCAAGAATTTAGAAAAAGAAATTAAAACTTGTAATGCTGACAATGATGATCCTCAATGAGAGCGTTTAGGGTTAAATCTCCCTTTGTTGGAGATGCTCGTGAGACACCACATGTTTGGGGCTGGGGTGGGAAGGGGGACCTGGGTGGAGGTTAAGCATCATGGAGCTCCTGGGGGGGGTCTCACCCCTTCCTCCAAGATCTTCTGGTCCAGACCATTGCCAGAGATCAGCAGCAGAACCCAAGGGCACTGGGTCTAATCCAGGACAGCAGTTGAAAGCCTTCCTGACTAAGGACAGAAAGTGTAAACTGACATTAATTAGGGCTCATCCATGTGGTCGCTAATGTATCAGTTTAAATCAAATAATTAGAAACTGCCAATTTCTTCTTCCACCCAAAACCCAAATTCTGTAAACACAAGGACCATAACAACTCCCTGAAGCAGGCTTTAGCACACATATATTGAAAACATACTAAACTATAAATACTGTATACCATATGGCATCTAGATTATCTAATTTCACTCCATAACTGGTGATAAAATGACCAATCAACTGACACGTAGAATTAAATGCCAAGCCAACTATTCAGCTGGCTTTAAGACAGCTCTGAGGTTTGAATGCTTCCCGTTGCATCCCTAAAAATAAGGACACCCTAGTTTCACTGACACAAGTGTGTGGACATAGCGGAAATTTGTGCAAGACCAATTCTGCCAAAAACAATTTGTACTCATTCCTCTGCATGGATGACCTCTGTCTATCCAAAATAAAAAATATGCAAATTTAAAGGTGGGCAAACTAGATTAGGAGGACACCTATATTTACCAAAGGAGAAATTCTGCATTCTACTTGTATTTATATGAAAAATATATTTGGTGCAGAGACCCCTTTTCCTCCAATTTTTGCAGAATTCTTAAAACTGTAGTTCATCATGAAGGCTTCTAAGCAATACTGCAGAACAAATAACTGAAGGACTTCACTGTGCATTTGTTTCTACTGCATCTTCATGCTTTCTTTTACTTTTTCTTATAACTAAAATCAATTAATTTAATCTCTGCACAGATCACAGCTCTAGTGTTCTGCTTTTTTTAATCCTTGGGAAGCTCCTACTCCTACTCATCTCTAGTGTGAGAGATCAGCCCTTAGAAATATATTGGCTCTTTACCTCTGAAGATTAAGGTCAAAGTTACCATTATATTCCTGAGTTGAAGAAAAGAGGTTTGTCATTTACTCAATTCATGATGAATTCAAAGGAAAGGAAACACTGCACACTGTAGACTTACTGAAGGCCATCACTAACAGAAATCTCAAAGCAATCTGCAATGGACCCTGAATATTCATGCTTGGACAGACATAGTTAATATAACCTGCTTAAAAACATCATAAATTGAAGGAAACCCAGAGTAATGCAAAAGATTAAAAACACACAGTTTTAGAGCTGATTTTAAAGCATGTATCAGCTTATTTCAAAGTTAAATGCCAATGTCCTCAGCTCTGATTTTATGGGGGCACAGTCCCAGAAGCAGTGAGATCTGTCAGTTTACAGATCCATTTCCAGGAGAGTGCTGGAAAATGGCTTTGTTGGCTCATTTAAAATTAGCTTGGGTACAGCAGTTACGAATATACTGTGCAGAAAATTGTGCACTGAATGATAAACAAATAGGTTGCTATGATTTGATGCTATTTTAATAGCTAGTGATTAACCAAATGAATGCCATTTGGTCTAGCCTGATTTGCCAAACGGGTCCTCTCTCCTACCATACAAGCCATTGTAAAGTAGCGCCCCATAAAACCATGCACTTTTAACCATGTTAAACCCATTTTTAGACAAATAGCTGCCCATTGTAGGGTATATACTCACATCAATCCCAGCATAGCTCTCCTTGCAGCCAGGTGAGAGGCACATTTGTCTTGAAAGCCACACTGAAGGTTTGTCTGTAGCAAAGAGGTCCTTCTGGTCTTCCTCCAAGGCATTCAGATATTCCACAGGGATATTTGGCTTAAGATGTTCCATCCACCACACAATCCTGAGAGAACAAAGATTAAAATTACTCTAGACTGAACAAATCTTTTTCCCAGTATTGGTTATCAAGAGCTGCCAAGAGACTACATACACAGACAACCTCCTGATTTTATATGCAGTGGTGAGCAACTTGAAGATTGCTTTGTATTTGTGTTTTGTTACTTAAAGCTACTGAAAATGGAAACCTGCAAAGGGCAAGGTACCACTGGTATTAAACCAGGAGCCGAACAAGAAACAAATCCCTTCCTGGCTTCTTCTTCAGTCCAAAAGGGATTTGTTCAGTGTTCAACATCGGTCTAGACAGATATCTTTCCCCAGATACACCCGAGATAGCTGCAGAGCTCGAGGTCCCCTGGGCAGCACGATATGGAGGTGAAGGGACCCTGTGGCACTGCTCCCAGCATGCTCGCCCAGCAGCAGAGGTAGGAGCATGATGGAAAAGCAGGACAGGCCCCCAACAGCCAGACCCTAAAGCTCCCAGTGCTGCCATTTAAAATGTAGCCTGGGAACCTTCTGATTTTTTATTATTATTAGCTTTAAATGAATAATAATAAGAAAGTATTGTGCATGTGTACGAAAGAGAGAAAACAAATGCAGATGCTGTGGGAAGCATAATTTAGGAGAAGGGAAAAAGGTAGTTGGGAAGTATTAATGAATTAGGCACATTACTAAGTCTAGTTTACCTTATGTCTAAGCTTCATTTTATCTCTAGTATGTGAAATCTTCCTTTCCTCTTTCTCTCCACATGGGTTATTTTTATGAAAGGATGCTCTAACTGGCACCTCGGCACCAACAGAAATATGTTTCGGGTGTGCAGGCCAAGTGCCTTTTCTGTCCCCTGAGGATGCTTTAACTAGCACTGCTGCACTGGCTCGTATCTCTGCCCAGTATTTCTGCTGATGCCAGAGGTCAATTTTACTCCTGACAGCGTCGGTAGTTGGAACTCAGAATAGCTTTTCATATCCACAATGTTAGTAGAGATTTTCTTGTCTGCATATCTTGTCTGATATGCAGACAAACCCTTCACTGATACTGAAGAACCATGTTCACTCATAGCTGTACCTGAACTACCTCTAATTCCCATCTGGAGGGAGCCTGCTCTTGGAAGATCTCCTAGAATTGCCACGTTGACAGTGTACAGCTCTGGATCACACCTTAGCAGTGCTGTTCTTACATGTCATGCCCAGTGCAAAGCAGGACATGCTTGGTAAGGAAAGAACTGGGGAAGAGGAAAGGAAGATAGGAGGAAGAATGAGGCAGCACGCCGCAGAGAAAAGCCGTGTGTGATGACTGCCTGAGATTGAACTTGGAAGGTAGATAAAAGGTGAAGTGGAATATGAAGTAAAGGCTGGAGAAAGATGAGGAAAATGAGAGAAGAACTATGACTAAACAAGTGCATGAGCACAAGCAGCTTAAAAGCACTACACATTTGAACCACCAAGATATTAAGAACCTAAAAGAGGAACAGTACTTCTCATTCACCAGTAATACCAACCAGGGTTGAATCCCAGGAATTCATAGCCAGTGAGGAATTAGGTATTTCACAACAAAGTAAAATAAACAACAAAACAAGCCTGAACATTTCCTGTGATTGGCAGTGCAAAAATGTAGCATTCTGAGTTCTTTCCGAGTGATATCCTGAAGGTCTTTGTATCTTTGCTCCAACTTTATAGTTTCTTTTCACTATATTATTTAACTAGTAGTTTTTCTCTGTACGAGGCCTGAACTAGAAGCACGAAGCAACAATCTTAACACATAGTGCAAGAATACTCACTTCTTTGAAAACAGTCAAAAAATAGAAAAGAAAAAAAAATTAAAGGAGTTTCTTTCTTAGTAATTAATAGTCCTCACCTGAAAGTTCTCCAAGACCTTTACAAACCACTTAAATCCAATACATAATACTTCAGCATGCCTATTGCCCTGTGCAAACCTTTAAGGATCTTCTGGTATACTTTTTCAAAAAAAAAAGCATGTTAAAATGCTTTGGTGAACTGAAAACAAGAGCAGACTAATTTTTCTTGCTATTTTACGAAAGGTGAAACGGGGTCACGGGAGGTTTTAATGTCAATGTTATCAGAAGACTCCACAAACTGTGGTTTCTTCCACCTTTTGCGACTGGCTGTGAGCGGCACTGGGCACCAGCACCTTCTTCTGCTCCTGTCACTAGACAAAGCTTCCTTCTTCCACAGACAAGCACAGCTCCTGTGTTATCTGAGAAATTTGCATTTTGTTTCCCCTGTACATGAGATAGCCACGTTGTGTTGCTGCACAAAGAGGGGCTTTGTTTCATAACCAAAGGCAGGCAAATAACTAGCTACTGAAATTTAAAAGGAATGGAATAATGTGACAAAATGCCACGTTGCTGGAATGCTTCTGTTAAAGACCGTGCCTGCACAGATGGAGCAGAGCCTTGTCACCAGTGACCTTGTTCACTCTTCCGCACCAGTTGCATTTTCCAAGTTCCTTCCTCCTACTGTAGCTATGGACCTTCCATTCTCAGTGGTATTGCAACTTGCCAGCATGCGTCTCTGAAAGGGAAGCCTTAAGCAAATCATTTAAAAGAAAAAAAACACGCATAGGAAAATTATATCACATTTATGTACCAAAAAAACCTATCTCTGTGCTGTTGTAGCAAGACCACCTCAAAGCCCTGCAAGTTCAGATAGCCTCATCATCTCAGAGAGTTTCTCTAGTGCTACCAAACCACCATCATTAATAATCTGCTCCTATCCAGTAGTTCAAAATGATTCATTCATAGCAGGAAATTTTCTAAGGTAATCTTTGTAGGGAAAGGGAATTACATATCTAGTCTGATTCTGAAGCATTACTGATTCTACAATAGGTATGAATCTCAATGCCATACAGACTCCCGAAATATTGGGAATATCTTGAAATTTCCCAGAATTTCAGGCAGGACAGCTAAATGAGCTATCGGGACCTGCATGGCAGAGGAGACATGGTCACATGCACTAGTAAAGAAGCAAGATCACCGAGGAGCCCTAGATATGTCTGCTGTTTATTAGCCTGTACTGATGCTCAGCCTGCTTTGGAGTTATTTGTGATTGTATTTGCAACTACACTTGCCTCACACCAGAATAACACTTCCCTGATTGCAGTGCTAAATTATTTTAGTCCTTTTCTATTCTCGTTTATGTTTCTCCATTCTACTTACATCCTGCTCAATGTTTGGTATTTAAAGTAATTCACTTAAAGCTTAGATTACACTTCATCCAGTTGGGCGGCAGCAGGTGAAGGGTGAGATGCTCTCAGGAAAAGAACGGTGGCAATTCCTCAGCTGCACTGCAGAGAGGACAGGGATGCAGCCTGGGAGTGAGACCCAGCAGAGGCTGGCACACGCTGCCCATCAGTTTAGACGTAGCTGGCACTCAGGAGGTCCCTGGAGGTCTAGTGACTCACCCAGCATCACACAGGGGATCGCTGCTGCTGAGAAACACTCAGACATGCTCTGCTGCCACAGAGGAACTTCTGTTTAGGGCCAAAGCTCTTTACCAGTCTGAAAGGTGTGTAGGAGAAGAGCATTGTGACAACCACCATTGCAAAGAGTGTAGCTGGGCAGATTCCCAATGAAGAGGGTTCACCATCCAGACAGGTGCTCCAGTGCTACCAACCCACAGTCTGTGACCCCCTGCATTCACCAGGGCACGGACAGGGCTGCTCTGCATCACCTGCGGGTACCTCAACTCAAGGAGGCAGCAATGAAGACAACACCGTGCACTCGTGCAGCCTTACAGGCAAACTCCTACTTGAGCCTTCAGCATAGCAAAGGCTACAAGATCCCACAAATAGCAATTAACTTGCTAAAACGGGTCTGAACTGCATATATTGCAGAGCTGTAGTAGTTTGGCCATAAGGACTTCAAATATTTTGAGATGTAAACTGGAAACACTTAGTCAAATTAAGTGTTTTCTTTAAGCTGTCAGCATTGCCAGCATTGCCAAAACGAACAGGCTAAATTGGATTAGATGCTGTCTATATGCTTCAAATCCTAATGGCAAAGGATCCAAAATGTAAAGCAATGCACAGAGGCAAAGCCAATATTATATATTGTCTGAAAAGCAGCAGATCTCTCAGTTTACTGATTAGCCAAATAGTTTGAAATAGCCTGACTCCTCTAAAGACAAGCACAATGTTGCCGTTGGCTCCCAGGCAGCATCCAGTCTATGATGGTTCGGCATTTTCTGCCTGCTCCATGAAGCATGTTACAGCTGAAGAAACAGCATGATTTTGATTCGGTCCATGATAAGTCCTGGACCAGACTGTTCTGGCAGAGCACTATAGCCTAAGGAATTGACTAAAAAATACATATAGTAATTAAAGTTCAATATGAAAGTGAAACCGTATTAGATGACATACAGGAATCTTGGGCCACTGTTATCAGCAGGCCAGAACACAACGTTCATAAAATGGGAGAGGGGTAGAGTTGGTAGAGGTGGACAAAGAAAGAGGTTCATCAGAACCATTCATTCTACTTGTCCCTCTGTTATTCATTATGCTTGTCCCTCTGATGACATTTCCAAGTGAGAATGACGTCCTGCTTCACCTCCTAGGGAGGAACAGAGGGTACAGGTCCAGAAAGGACGCTCAGAAGGAACACATACACCAATCCAAGAACATAAAGAACATCACTTCTTCTTTGGGAAACCGGTCAAGTGTATTTGTGAACATTTAATACTTTAATGCAGACTTACCTATTCAGATTTTGATCTGAGTTAAATGTGATTTTCAAAAAAAAAGACTTCAACCCCTTCAATTATAGACTAAATGACCAGCAACTAGTACTGTAGAGGTAATACAAATCACTGGCACTGGAATAGTAAGATTTTACTAGCAAAGTAATGCAAAACTTGCCACTTCAGTACTATTTTGTATGAGGATCCTCAATGCTGTCTGTAATTGCAAAAGTTGCACTACTTAATAACATAGTGAAGGTCTCTATCAGTTTTATTACAGAGTTGGAAACAGAGTATGAAAAGGGTGGGTTGAGGGGCTTTCTTCAGAGGGAGCAGAGGGGGAAGGTTTGAAAAGAGGACCGAGAGAAAACCAGTCAATAAAGCAAAACCCTTTTCACACACACATTATGCTCCAATTTTGAAGTTTCTCTGCCTCTGTTAGAGAGCTGTTCAGAATCTTTCTACTCTACTGGATAGAAATTGTCCTTTAATTGCTAGCCTGAATTTCTTCCTGGTGGTTTATATCTGTTTGGTTTTGTGCCAATATCGCCTATTACCCTAAATAATTTAGTCTCCCCCATGTACACACATTTATTCCCTAAGGTACTTAGAGGTAATTCTGTCTCCTAATTACACTTGGTTTTGCTGAGCTCCACAAGTCAAATGCTCTCATGCCAATTCTCTCATACGATAGATGGATGCTCCATTCTTCTGATCAGTTTTTTTTTCTGCCCTTGGTTTGGCGTGACCTTGTCCTTGTGGGGCATGCCTGCACTGGCGATGTCTTACCAGTGCTCTGCAACTGCATTTGTACTTAAATCACACTGGGAATTCCTGACTGACTCGCAACACGAGGACTAAGCACCTCAGAAAGCTAAGGCTGGGGTGTCTCTAAGGGACTTCTACCCCATCTCTATACTTTCACTCCCAGATCCTACAGCGAAACAGGCAAAAACGGCAGATGTCTTGGAAAATTTAAGTCTATGGTTACACAGAAAATCAATAGCAAAATCAGAAATAAACTTCAAATAAGTCATTAACTAAAAGCACATTGATACAAATATCAAACAGGAGTATCTAAAGCAAGAATAAATCATGATAAGTAGCTAAAACCCAGGAGTTGTCATCACCATGTCTGGACAGAATTTTGACAAGTACTCAGATAGATTTTCTCTGTCTCTTTTTTCCACAGAAAGTTGATATTTTGAACAGAAATTCTCAAGTCAAGAGATATACATCAATTTTTAGTTCTAGCAAAAAAAAAAAAAAAAAACAGAAAACAAACTAGACACAGAAAGCAGATGCTTTTCAGTGAAGCTTTTCTTCATGTAAAATCTATTCCTTCAACATAGAGTTGGTTCAAAAAATTTCAAACCAGCTCTAAATAGTAAAGGTAGATCTGGTTCCCAGTGGAGACAGCTACAGATGCATGTTAACATCTGTTCATCTGACAGTGTACAAATCCTTTAAAAGCAAAAAAGCCTTCTCTTCAGTTATGTACTGCCACCAAGCACTATACAGGGAACAACTTCAGAGTTCATCTTAACAAAAAAAAGATGTACAGTATTAAAATAAAAAATGTAAGTTTTGTAAGGTGTGTTTTTGGCATGCAGGATTCAATGCTATAAATTGAGTGGCACTCCATGCTGTATGAAAATGAAAAAAACCTTTCTGTCATTCTCAAAATCAACTGCATCTTTAAGAAAATCAGAGAACAGCTCTAAGAAAACCTAGGGGATCTCATAGAATATATTTCAGAAAATCCAAGAGACACAGAAGACCTGACTTGCACAAAGGCTCAGTGCAGCTGATCTCAAGGCAGATATGTATTATTTAACAGCAACTTGGAGGCATCTAGTTAAAAAAACAGTACCCGCCAGGAACAGCATTCAGAAGGCCAGCACAAAATTGTCAGTGATTAGAAAGTCCATTCTGCCCACGGGATGAGGAACTGGGCTGCTGGCAGAAAGAGCAGAGCAGCAAGGAAGGCTGTTTCCTATCTCAGAAGCTGCTGCAGTCACAAATGGAGAGAGATATCTAAAGGCAGGGGGAGAAAGAGAAGCAGGTGGCTGTGAACTTGAAAGAAGGATTAACGTATTGAAGTAAAGCTCTCCTCCAAGTCAAAGGCTCGGGCAATTATCTGCCAAGCTTGATTTCTGTACGACGGTAGCGTAGCTGCTGTGGTAGAAAAGTGAATAATGACAGGGTTGCACCAAAACAAAACAAAAAAAGACCAAATATCAAGCAATAAGTTGCAGTTTCTTTTCTCCTACGTAATTAATGTGTTTTAAAAGATGATTGTCTTTTAATATTCTTTCATTTCAAAGCATACATGGGAAGAGCAGGGAGAAATTGTGTCGTATTACTTGTGGTACTTTGTGTAGCATAGTTTGAAAGTAAAGTCAGGGAAGTGGCATGGGAAAAAATGGCCTGAAAAAATACAACATTTAAATAATAGTTCCCCTTAAACAACAAGGACAACAGAGCAACTTGAGTTCAAGGAAATTTTTCCATGTAATTCAGTGCAGCAGCAAGAGAGGTCTAGGCCTCAATCCTGGAAATCTAAATGGTCTGAAATCACTCCCAAAACCAGACAATTTAGTATTTGTTTAGGGTGACTTGGCAGTAAGTTAGTGTTATGTCATTGCACAGTTGTGCACATAAGCCCAGAGAAATCAAGGTGAGTGAAGACAGCACAGTCTCATCCCAAGAAAGGAGCGTTGCTGCAACACTCAATTTCCCAGAAAACACAAACTCATCTCCAGAAATCCTTAACCTCAGATGAACTATTTGGTTACAAATCTCAAAATAATAAAAGCTCATTATATTTTTAAATTACTCTGTCAGACTATTAAAGACTGCGTTCATGATAGATAGGAAGTAAGAAATGAGCATTTAAATATAGCTGATTTTAAAAGTGTGATTTTTCTTTTTGAATATCTGTGCCAAAAGTTACATTTGAAATTAAGGCAGTCATGCACTAAACTGGTTTTAATCAATTTAAATGAAAAAATACTAAAGCAATACCTTTATGCCAAAGTTTTACAGAAAGTCAAGCCACTGAGAGAGATGATGTGATTAGCGACCCAGCCACTCTTTGCTGAAGTGCTCAAAATCAGCTTTGGACAAGTATGGCTGCTTCCCTAGCTGCAAAGAGAACATTTTCTTCATCTCAATTTATATTTCAATTCACTCAGTTCAGTACCTGATTCATTCAAATTTAGAAATTCATGAGGAGTTGAGATGCAGGAGTGTGTGTTTTCTCTCCTCCAACCAATGAGAACTGCCCAGCATAAAGATTTAAGCAACTCAAGCATGATATCCACTAGTTCGAAGACCTTGAAGCACAAACGGTAACAAACCATCCGATGGTTTAACTCAGAGCATTCTTCCTTTGACAACTTACCAAGCTTTAAAATACAGGATAGGCTTTACCTTATTATGTGATCCGCCTCGCAAATTTCACACACCTTTAGTTAGCAAATAAAATGTCTTTATAAAGCTACTGCTTTGCAGTTGTATTTGAACTACAATTCTTTTCCAAAAGTAGTTTGTTACAGATCACAAATGACAAAAAATCCCAACAAATGGAAAAATCAAGTACCATAGCGTAACTTAATGTGAGACAACCAGGAGTAGATAGAAGTACTCACGCCAATGGACTCCCACGATTTAATTCCACGCACTTGCTCAAACCTCTTTGGCTGATCTGTCGTGTAAGCCTTTAAAGCAAGAGATGAAATTATTTATTACAGGGGAACTATTACCTCTTAGTGCCTTCTGTACAGATCTATACAGCTTCTTACTGCTTGTTAAGCTGCATCACTATTTACATGCATACGCAGTGAATTATATTTTCCTCTTGTTTCTTACAAACAAGTACAAAATAGCCTGTCCTACTGGTGAAAAAACAGTGAGATTTAACCTCCCCTTAGGTATGTAACTGAGTACTACAGGGGCGGAACAAGCTTTAAAATATATGATTTAAACTAAGAATAAAAAGCTTAATGATTTAAATCAATTAATTCTCATAAGAAACAAAGAAACAAAGACAGAGAGAGAAAGAAAGATACAAAGAGAGACAGAGAAAAAAAGAAAGAGAGAAAAAAGAGGGAAAGAAAGAGAGAAAGAAAGAGAGAAAGATCAAGATTCTGTATTATCAGTATGGATATAGGAGATGTCTGAATATATTCAGTTGGGAAAATTTATCCACCATGACCCTTGTCCTTTGCATCACGTCACATGCTGCAGCTTGGGCAGGTGCAAATGTCATCTCCATGTCATCACTGCCAGCATCTGTTGCACGCAGGTATTTGGGGCTGATAACCCACCTCCAGTCTCGCCTTTAATCCCAGTTGCAGCTTTTGGGGATTGCTATTCACTAGCATAATCTGGACACAAGAAGAGAAGATAAAGGAGAGATGATTATGAAGCATAAGTGAAATAAGTGAAAACAAAATAAAACAAAAATTCTGGTTTGTTTTCTCGTCAGTGAGCTTCACATCCATGACAGGAATGGGGAAACTTGTACTTAGACAATAATCTTACTTGATAGCCTGAATGAGATATAATATCTAGAATCATTTATACTAACAGAACTTTATTTGATTGTCATGGTGAACTGATCAGTAGTACCTGGCTGTATCATTCTGGGATACGGATGTGTGTCAGAAAGAGGAGAGCATGCTAAATCTGAACTAGAAAGCATGTTCAACTGTGGTTTCTGGTCACGGTGATTTTACTTCCAGTCATGTTAAATTTTATTATCTGAATTCTTTTCCCTACCAGATAAAAAGGTAGGATTTTATTGTACCACCAAGTACAGGGTAAACTTTGCAGAGAGATTTCCAGTTTTTCATTATATTTTTCAGGGTCCATAGATAGCCATTTCAGCTGCAGACCAAAGCCTTCAGCCTTCAGAGTATTGTGTTAGACTTGTAATTTGGGTGCTGCATGTTTATGTTCTTGTCTAGAAGCCTAATCTGACCACATAGTTCATAGCACAGTATGGCTAAGGACACTCACCCAGAAAAGGAGAACATGTGAGGAAAAGGGCAAAGTCGCCTCACCAGACACCAAAACTCACAGGGAAGGACATGAGCATAAAGTATCTGAGGTGCAGCATCCGCATAAACACATTCAAGAGAAAATACTAACTTTTCAGGAAAAAATATGCATGTTTTATATTACTAACATAAAAAATAAAGACAAAATCTTCCACCATGTGTAATCTGGATTTTTTTTCCCAGTAGATCCTCAGGAAATACATTGGACCACTATCCAGTTTTCGATTGTACAAACTAAGTTTTGAGTATCATTCAGTATCAGGGTCATCGTGCCATCACGTATCACTGATTCACCTGATCTTGCATCCTGAAGTTCAGTAATTACCTGAGCTTCAAATACAACCTCTTGGAAGAGGCACATTTTTTTTAAATATCTGAATAAAAAAAACACATACAAAAATAACCAGCAAAATGCCAGGATTTATGGAAACAGTAGTTCACCATTCCCTGTCTATGGAGATTTCAAAAGGCCAATACTTGGGCAAAATAATGAAGAACAGCAAAGCCTAGTCCCCAGGTTGCCTGCTTGTCAAATCCCAGCACCGCACAGACCCAGACCCATGTTTTTTCCTCTATAAACTGAGCTTTTCAAATTGCCCACATCCTACCCCACACTCTGCCCCCGTAGCTGCTGCTGGCTTCAGTAACTCCCAGGTTCAGAGGGGTCCAGGTTTTACTACTGACTAGTCACGAGCTGAAACTTAGGCTGTCTGAACAGGCCCCATCTGACAACCTTATTAACACAAATGGTTTTGATTCTGCATGCCTGGGTAAGCCACGGGCACATGCCTGCAAGACCAAGGCCTTGGTCATTAATAACTTCTGCAATCATTTCACCTAGAAGCCACACTCTGTCTACACAGAAATCTTTCCGGGAATCTGGTAAAAAGATTGATGAAAATTAAACATCTACTTAGTGAAGCTGAAGTAACCAATATATGATTAATACTTTCCAATTATATTTCAGTACAGTACATTGCTGAGTTTGTTATTACCTGCACTCTTAACACTCCATCTGCAGTGTTAAATCCATCTGTTGCTGAAAATATGACTGTATCTTCAAGGGTTTCTGAATCATCGTGCTGGTACCTTTTAACATAATTATAATGAAGAGCGATATTCATTATCCAGCGGAAATTAGAAACCTATAAATATGAGGGGAGGGGACCAAAGGAAGAACTAAGGTCTAGCATTGCCCACTTTCACAATTTTAAGTGAGAGCATCACAGTGGCTGCTCTCACTTAAAATATTGCTCTGGGTTCTGATTAGCACAGATCTTTTTCCACTGACTTTACTGTTTCTCTG
>JAWLRI010000763.1:33223-81285 GCA_034781795.1 Crypturellus tataupa | reverse complement strand
TGGCTGCTCTCACTTAAAATATTGCTCTGGGTTCTGATTAGCACAGATCTTTTTCCACTGACTTTACTGTTTCTCTGATTCTGCCCATGGGGACCTGATCCCTGATCTTCATTCTGTCAGGCAAGAGAAGTGGGTTCGTGGTAGTCATCAGTCTACATGAGGGCACAGGGGCAGAAGAAAAATAAACAGAGCGTTCATCATAGCAGGAGTTTGGGGAAGGACAGAAAACACAGGAAAATCCTCATGTGTATGAGAAGAAATGGTTGTCCTGAGCCTGGAGGTCTTACAACATATATTTCCCCCCATTTTAGATGGCAAGAGAAAGAAGATCCACCCTTTCTACTTCTGGGCAGAGGGTGCTGTTTCTAAATGCTCAATAAAACTGAGAGAATAAATGTGCAATACTTTCATGCTTATATCTTAGATGCTAAGTGATTTAAAATGTCTCTAATTCAGCTGCTTTAAATGCACATGTAGATAACAGGAGCAAAAATTTATGCCACAGACTCCCCCACTTGAGACTTTCCTGATCTCTGATCCCCTAGATCTGTTTTCTTCTCCTATATTAGGATTCCACCTCACTAAATTAGAATACTTGTTGCTAAAACAGTTTTTAAGAAAATGTGCCTTATCAGATACTGTTACATATTTATAGATGAAATACAGGCTCTGTTTTGCCCCAAGTCCTGAAACAGGATGTTTATTCTTTAAATTCTGAGTAGTTTTCAGCAACAGAATTTTTTTAAAAAAGATGACAAATGCAAGAAATGTATGATTTTATAAGTCTGCAAGTCCTGAAGACTTACAGAAACATATCTCCTTCCACCACAGCAAGCCCATGCAGTTCAATGAGCCCATGCAGAGCAGGTTTCTTAGGCTGCATTTAAAACTCATTACATTTGGTGCAGGAACGTTACCATTAGACATCCTCCAATGTTGAAGGCACTGGAAGCTTTCTCTGTTTTTAGTTGATTGGGGAAAATCTGAAGCAGTGATAAAGCCCAAAGGTACATCAGGCTTTTTTTAAGGAGTTTTTTGTTTGTTTGTTTTTAAATCCGTGATTTTCAAGAGGTGGGGGGTGTTCTCCACGGCTGGCCTAGGGAAGCAATGAGGGCTACTGCCTCCTATTTGGAACTGAAAGAAGCCCCTTGAAGATAAGCAAGAGTAGCATGTGCTTTTAGAACCAGAGACCTCTTCCTCCACCCAAATCCTACCCTACTCAATCTATAGGAACATTATTTATGCTATTTTTGTCCCTCCTGTCCGTCTTACAGGGCGTTTTTGCACTGCAACAACTTCACAGCAGAATAACAACAATCCAATGAAATAAACCACATTCTTATTTTTGGAATTTATGTTTCTCTATAGAGTGCAGTTTCAGAGAGACTCGTCATGCAAACAGGGACTTGGGAAAAACACTGTTTACTGTGCTTCTCAGTAGATCCAAGGGCTCTGATATTCCCTATTTTAGAGCTTAATAGGACTGTCCAAACTCTAACTGGCATAAATAACAGTTATTTCTATTTCTCTGATGAAAAGCTTGCACTAAAAAGGATGTAGTCCATTTTGTAGGACTAAAATTTGATGAAAAATCATTCAGACTACCAGCTGAGGCATAATATTTTTGACCTGCCACCATGAATCAAAGCAGCAAACAGAAAACTACTTTAACAATATATTCCTTTCCATCATATTGCTCATAAAATTTAGTCAATTACATTGAGTAAAAACTGTAGATAAAGTACTGTTTAGTTCATCTCTCCCAACCCCTGACTTCTGCAAGAAAGTGGCACTTTCTTAATCTGCCTGCCTCAGAAAGGTCTTCTACCTCTGTATCCCTGCACTGTCATCTCCTATGGGGTATTAGGACAGCATGTGGCCCTTGGAAACTACAGAATATACACGGGGGCACAAGGAAGCTTACAAAGAAAGCTATTTTCCACTTTGAAGCGGAAAAGCCTCCCTTCGGCCCTGAAACATGGTTGAAATGATCTGAAAATTAGCCTTCCCTCATCATAAAATCTGTAAAAAAAGAAAAATGCAAGTTAAGTCTTTTCCTTTCACCTTACTCCTACAGGCTAATTTAGTTCATCAGCTTTGTAAGTACCTGTGAGAAGTGGAAGAGAAACATGGTTTAGTGACTGTACATGAGTTAATTATCTATCTGAAGTGTCTGTAAAGTGCAGATGATGCCTTAAGATGTGTACGAGTTACTTTGACAACAGGTTGCTGTACAGTTGCAGGAACTTTCTCTGGCAATTATTTTGCCACTGCTGTAATGCAAATCACTGCAGCCTAGAAGATCACTGAAGCATTTGGAGATCGAGAGCAGGGAATGTGACCACTGACTGACAACAAATCCTACTCTGCTGCTACCAGCTCAACTCGATAGTCATCAATTCATAATAATTCGCCGTGCTTTCTAGTGGCTTAAAATTTCAATTCATTTTTTATACTTTCTTTGGTGTTCTGAAGAAAAAAAACATCCGATTCAGGATTTAAAAAAAAAAAAGGAAGTACAAGAGAAAAAGCTCAGTCAGTATCTTTGCTTTCTCTCACTTCTTTTACTGCTGGTGAAAACCCAGAGCAACTTCTTAGATTTTTATCAAGTTACCAGGTACTGTAGTGTAAAACAGGAATAGGACATATGAAACATCAGGTTATTATTATCATAGATGAGTGGCTCCCTTGGTCCTATCCCTGCACAACTCCCCACTATACAATATTCTTCTTCAGGGTCTGTATCTCCTTTGAAGGCCAAATCATCTTTAAGAATACGGCTGTACTTCCTTGAGTATCTAAAAGATTAGGAGGTTCTTAGCTATCATATTAAATGAACTCATCTGCATCCTTCAAAAAATCTCCTCTCCAAAATGATGACAAACAACAAGGCCATACAGAAGATCCCTTTGCAAGGACTTTGATAGGGATCATCAATAATGATCCCTTAAAACACAAAACACAAATCATTTTCAGTAATAATCCTCCATTTTTCTTTTCTCTCTTTAGTCCTCTTAATTCTAGCCCATGCAGCCTCACTTATCATACCAGTAGGGACAATAACTTTTATACATCTTAAGCTGGTAGAGGTAACTTAGTCTCCGAAATGCTAGTCAGCCATCAAGCTACAAATATATCCTATCTGGCCCTTTGGGAATGGGTTTCCTGATAAACCCTACAGCACTCATTGGCTTGATTATTTTGAAGAGCCTATAATCATCATTTGAATTAAAATCTCAAGACATCATACGTGTCTTTTACCAAGGAGCATTTCCCGTTCCGCAGGCTTGAAGTTGATCCTGTTCGCCAGGACTGGGAAGTTGTCATGTTTAGGCAGGAGGTTAATGGGAAACTACCAAGTCTCTGCCTTCCGTCAAATATTCTTAAACCAGGGCACTTGGTTCTGCCACTATCATCATGCTGGTAATAGCCAACTGCATCCTTGATATATTTAACTGTGCACTTCCAGCTATTGCCTCCTGTTATATAAATGCAGGAGGAATCTTACCATGTGCTCTATCAACATAAATTATCAATAGCATTTGCACATGTAAGCAGATAAGACACAAGTCTTCTGTTCACTGTGTAAAGGCTGGACTTAAAATCAACAGGAGCTTTTTTATTCACTTCAGTGGACTTTAGGTCAGGTTCCAAAGCAGTGACATGATTATTTTTTCAGCCTCAGGTATATATTGGACTTCTCTGAGCAACCGTCCCTCTGCATATTCTCACTGCAGAAACTGCAAAACGTAAGAAAATCCCTCTTATTTCCAGAAGATCTTCTGTTATTTTTTTTTCCAGAATACATGAAACTGATATCTTATCTTCCTTAGGAAAATTATGGAAATAGGTTTTGCAAGAGACAGCGTGCTTACATTTTTCAGGTATTGAATTGCATCCCATAGTTTAATTCACACCTGATACAACATACCCTGCACTGTGATCCATCCATGTTGGGGATATTCCAACACCAAGGGCTGGACAGCATCCAGGGTATCATTATCAGCAATCTGTAGAGTACCCGAAGTAATAGGACACAACTGTCTTTTTAACAGGATAAGTCGAATAATAAACATATCTTTACAATTTATTAATTAAGATTGACCATTAGGATTTGTACCCTTCTTCACAAAGAGGTATTCAGAAAAATTCAAGATAGGAAATGTGCTCGCATGTCCAATTTAAGCAGCTCATTCAGAGAAGGGAATTTTTATATTTATTTGAGCCTGGATGAACCATCCTGTTAACACACAAGTCAAGGCTGAGTCTAATTCCACTACAACGTATTGTATCAAGGGAATTCTTGCAGAGGTCAGAGTTGTAGCAGGCCTGGGAGAATGTCACGTTTCTCAATTTAGGCAGCTTGTTTGCTGTGTGTCAGAACGGTACCAGCTTTAGGTTGCTCCAGACCAAGACGCTGACACAATGATTTGACCTGTGAAGTATAAATATAGATTCAAGAACACAAAAAGACAAAAGAAAATGTGTGCAGCCAGTCCCTAAACTGGCAGATTTCAAAGCATATATATGTATTTTTTTTTAATTTCTATGTTGCTAATTAGCAGAATTAACACCAATAGAGGTTGACACTGTCCAAAGTATGGCTAAAATTGCTCATCAGGCATCACACAGAGTCGTAACTTCACTATACTAAAAAGTACCCTAGCTGTATCCGTAACAACATATTACTATGCACTCAAAAGGACTGCAAACCAACACACTGAAGTAAAATTGGGTGCAGCCCATCAAATCTATGTTCCATGCAACCTAAGAATAGCAATCTTTGCATTTCTTATTGAAAAACAAACTGCAAAAGCAGAACTGCTCCTGGAGACATGATCAATTGCTTGAAACTCAATCTAGCAAAACAAACAACCAGTCACTCACTGGTCAGACTTTTCCACTTGATTTTTATTAGTTAAAATAAACCCCTGAAAACTTCAAAATCCGTCAACCTCTCCTCATTCATCCAGAAAACTCAGATTCTGATGGGACTATACAGATTTTCAAAATCCACAAAAGTGACCTTGTTTTGTACTGAATTGGCTGTAGCTACTTCTGGTTGAGACTCAGTTATCAGGGAGAAGTTAAGTTAACCTTGCATCATACTTTTTAAAACTATATAAATTCAAAGACAAATCACAGGTAATTTCTAATAATTTTTCTAATACTAGACAGTGACTGTGACTGTGACAGACCACTGGTTCTTACATACACCTCACACATGGTAAGGCATTTTAGACTTCTGCTGATCTGTGTGACAAGTACAGGTACTAGAGAAGCAACAATATCCAAGTCATTCCCAATAGCGCAACACTGGCCAATAAATCGATACAGTCTGGCTGCTAGGAAGGCTTTGCTACTGTTTGAGAGAAACACTGATTAGATGATGTCAAACATTCAATACCTGCTCTCATTTGAAATTGTCTGGTTTTTTTTTTTCATCTCCAATTTCTACCTGGATGGAGTTGCTATCTTTTTCAGGTGATGGAGGACCTTGGAGCTGGTATTATAAACCCATGTCCAGAAAATATTTATATTATTTCTTTTGACGCTGGATGGCAGAACTTCTCACTGTTAAAGTATCTTCTGATGGACCACTCTGATATGAAGATTTCATTTAGACAACAAACAGCTCTCGACAACACTCCCTAATAAGAGGAGGAGGCAACATAGGCGAAAATCGAGACTTCAATATGAAAATAACTTTATGCAGTGTTCTATAGAGAGTCTTTGGGAGTAGTTCAGTTTGCATTTTCGAACTTATGAAAACAGTTCTACTAAAACTCACCAGTATTAGTAGAAGATCAAAACTCCTACAGAGAAAAAAATTGAACAGAGGTTAAAATACATTATCCTGAAAGAAAAGTATTTTTTCTGAAAGAAAAATCACTTAGGAAACACCACCTCTCAAAACTATATCTCCTACCCATCCCTGTTTCTCTGTCCTTTATAAGGAAGCAATGACTTGGTGAGGAGGCCCTCACCAAGGCAGTTTTGATGTGAAAACTTTCAGCCAATATTATTATAGTGCTGTATGCAGGATAAGTGAATTCCTAAATTCCTTCCTGTGATATTTTGCCTATGAACAGATCTGAGCACAGTCAATTCTTTTATTTTTATCCCACAACTCAATGATGTGCATTTTTGTAAAATAAGTTTATATTCCCTTTGCAGACTTAGAAAGGTATACAAAAAATCTAATCCTTACTGAGGTAGTCCTCACTGTGTACATTTTTCTAATATATCCAAGATGTAAACACCCTTAGCAAATGTTGTCTTTAAACAACTCTTATGTGAATATGACTACTTGCTTTGCTGGCAAAAGATTGTACTGTCTAAGGAGAATTCTGTAATTGTTTTATGACCCAGAAACTGCTTGCACATTATTTTAGCCCTGAGGATTTACTACTGCTCTGTAGAGAGACCTGCAAGATGTAAAACAAAACTAGATGGAAGGGTAAAAAAAACATAAACCCTTGTTAAAATTCTATGTAACATTTTTAGAATAGTTTCAGATTAAAAAGCAAGCTTCTTCCGACACATATAGCTTGTTTTAAAATTAGTCACCTTTCCTTCTGCTCGTATTTCTCAGATGGTCAGGTAAACATCTCCTTCGTCATTGCTATTTGCCTAAAGCTGTAAAGCAGAGTTTCCAAAGACCTCATAGGACTTGATGAGATCCAAAGATCCTCACAGTGAAGACTGTACCCAGCCCCTCTGTATGCAAAAGTTAAGATACTCCTGCCTGCTCTGTCCGGAAACCTCCAGACATTTGTCCAAAGCAAGTAATAGGTTGCTCGGGTTCCTGATCTGTATGTGAAGAACAAGCATCTCTACAATGGCAACCAGGCCAGTAAACCTGCAAGCAAAGGATATATTGTACCCAAGATCAAGAAATAGCCTTTCCTTTGATCCTTTGTACAGGAGTCTGAATGAATGCATTCAGAGCCCGACTTCAGCACATTCTGAAATATTCATGGACGCAGCCAAGAACAATACCCTGCACATTCATTAGAGAGCAGGTCCTAGCTGGGGTAAGGCACAACGCTACTTTGTTGATTTCAATGGGAAAACAACAGTTTACACAAGCTAAGAATTCAACCTTCCTGCACACTGAGCTCTTCTCTTTAAACAGTACTTTAATACACATCTGTAAGCCAGATAATAAACACTTCAGATGATAAGTCACTGGGTGGCTTTGAGAGCTCTGCACACTCACAAGCATTCAGTTGTAGAGCAGAGGCCAGATCCCAACACCAATTACATCTCAATGGCAACTGATGGTTAAAAGTACCAAAGTCAGTCAAATTTGGATGCTTTCTCTCTCTCGCTATTGTATTTCTGAAGAGTTCTCTTAAAGCCTCTGCCTCTTTTATTCTACAGTACTTGAATGGATACTTACACTGCATGCTTGAAACAGGGCTCCATACACCAGTACACTGGACTGAGACGGGGAACATCAGGTAGACCTACTAAAATATTTCACCTGTTAATTGAATGGGTAGTTACCTGAGGCCTTCCCCACAGCAAAGAATGTCTATGAGCCTAGGTCTCATTCAGGCCTGGCTTATCTCTGTATTAAAACAGCATCTGCAAACTGCTATCACTTTAAAAGGAATCATTCACATAGTCTAAACACTTGCATTTTTTAATTGTATGAATGCCACAGACTAGTGGACCTACCTAGGCATGTTAAAATTTACTGAGGGATTTCTGTGACTGTTGGGTAAGGCGTAATTATGGACCGCTCTTTTCTTAATAACTACCACAAATAACAGCCTAGTTTTTGAGATGAACACGAGAAATGAGGTAGCTGTAAACTTCCAACAAAGGTCAAGCTTTTGAAAGTTCTATATAACAATTATGACAATCCCCTCTACCTCAGTATTAAAATATAAAAGGAAGTATTCTCTTAAAAATGATTTTGATTGATCTAACATAACCTATTGTGCTTAAAAGTTATGTCAGGTTATTATAACTGATATCTCACCTGTATATTCTCAGCCTCAACCGGCTTTCTTCCAAGTGGGGTCTGCCACTGTGAGTAGACTGGGTTTTACTGGTCAAGAATTGGCAGTCAGCTTCTAACTAGATATATGGTACTAAGAAGCTAGTAAAGAAAAACCTTGTAAAGAAAAAGAAAGCTATACAATAACTCATCACATCCTACCGCGCTGACTCAAGGGTCACCTGAAGATTTATTCACATCATAAGTACTGCAGGCTTGAGCTCACCTGTGGTTTTGGGATAAATTCTCCTGCTGAAGGGCAAAATAATCTCAAAAACATTTTAGGTTTAATATAACAACTTCAACATTCTAACTTTATTCAATTATGTACACAATAATAATTTATGGTAGGAAATAAAGAGGGAAAGATTGCTTTTGTAAAGTTCTTACATGACGGACTAGAGTGTTAATGCTGTTGAGTACATGAAACCCTGTGCAACCATGGAAACCATTACACGGGATCCATTCAGGCTCCAAATCTGAAATGGGGCCTATAGTTGCTATGAGAAGATTTAGCACACATCTCTCATCAGTTCCTATTAGAAAGTGACATTTAGGTTAAAATGTATGTTTGTCCCAGCATACTTTATCCCAGCATACAGTTACTTGTGGAATAGTGGCTTAGGAGAGGTTTGGAAATCTGAAAGTGTATCTTCCAGGTTTATCTAGAATAACAGCAATACAGGGATTATTTGTGACACCTTGACCTGTATATTCCCATGTTCTGATAGGAAAGGATATCACAAATGTAACTTGGAAACATTAGATTAATTTGCATTCTAGGAATATGTAAATACCCTGTGCAAAGTAACCTTCAGTCAAGATCAGCTACCAACAGCCTGCAAGAATTGGTCATAAACAAACACTTCACCTAGAATCTGGATTCAAAAAAGTTGTATATAAATTTATATAAATAAATATATATTTTAAATGCAAAATTCAAAAGAATCCCTAACTTTTCTGCAATCTTGCAGTTTCAACTTCAAAACTGTAACTGTCCTTTAATCTATTTTTTGTAATTGCAAAAAAAAAAAAAATGTTATGAACAATTATGTGGCAAACAAACTTCTAGAGTTATGATAATAAAAACTTTAAATCAAACAAGTTTTCTGCAAGGTTTATGAACTCTCATGGTTCAGAGGGTATCATCCTCTGAGTAATGCGGATTAGCAAAAAAAATTTCCCTATGAAGAACATGCAACATAGCTTAACAAAAATCTTTGCACTTTCATTTAAAATGACTGTTGCTGGTCACAGTCTGAGATGATACATTCACTCTTTTGGCAGAAACTTGTGTGAAAACAGCTATTTTCAAACATGTAACAAATCAGGTGAGAAAAACATCTTTTCTCCTTAAGTAATAACTATTTTAATGCTGGTAATTACTTTGGAAGCAGTGAGTTAGCTTAGTATAAAGCTTTCTGCAAATGAACAGTACTTCAGAAGAGCAAGTCTTTCATCCCTTCCCAAACTTTTTATCTCCATTGAGGTAAAGTGGTTTCAGAGACAAAAAGGGAGGCCTCAGTATTGTGTACAGCAGAGAGAGCACAGTAAGCTCAGGACTAATTTACAGTCCTCTTAAAAAGTTGAAATAACTCCTTTTTATAAGAGACAACTTTAAAATGAGAAATAAAAATAAACAAAGCATTAGCAAATACCAGTGTAAAAGCTACTGCCAGTGTTCAAAGCAAGCGTCTGAGTAGATCTCTCCAGCATCTTGTCTTGAATTCACAGAAGCTGAGCCTTCCTGACAGAACATTTCCCAGCACGGATTTCCAGCTTCTGCAGTGCTTCATTCTGCAACTGCACATTCGGGAGAAGGACCAGGTCTAAAATCTCTTGCTCTCATTGCAGAGTTAGGCTCCCATTAGAACGATCACTTACCTGAGGCGTGAGCTTTCCAACTTTCTGTGTCACCAGCTCATTTAAAACCACTTCTACCTTGCAGGGCCCTCTCTCTTTGGGAACAACAAACTGTAGTTCATTTTCGGTAACATACACCATCTGTCTCCTTTCAATGCTGTTGCTTTTATTCACTGAGACAAGTTTTCCTGCTTCTACATATTCAAGACGCATCAGAAATACCAGAATATCCAACTCGAGAAAACTGAGCACAGTGTCAATCCTCTGAGCCCAGGTGTCTTCTTTTATGTGGTAAAAGCACTGAATGGGTAACAGACTAGTATTTCAGTATTCGTTTCTGTGAATTAACAGTTCAGAGTCTGCTTAATAGAGGCTTGAAATTACTTCCACCTTCACAGCTCTCAGAAGGAATTTTGCTTCTTTTTTTTTTTAAGTATATAAAAAAGCGACCCAGTTTCTTTCAAGCTGTTTCGGATGCTTCTTGCTCCATGTCACTCAGTGGCCGGGTGGCTACGGTTGAGCAGTTCACAGGTGTTGCAGGGTATTACATCAGTGCAGGTCACTAGTTCATTTGACAAGTGTTCAACAGATGGTGATTGCTCCCCTGGCATTCAGACAGATTAAGGTCACTCTATATGGAGAGGAATATGCTAAAGAGGAACAATTCAGCAAAATAGGAGGAATCTGAAGTTGTTTACTGAGGTTGTGCTAAACAGATATAGAGCTATGGAAATGCTAATTTGGTAATGAAAATAACCAAAATTACAGAATGTAGTAATAAGTAGCTTACATGCAGAGCACAGGGCGACACATCTTCTCTCTCTTCCACTTAATAGCACCATTATTTCAGATCCAGGCTGTGTGCTGGACAATTTTCTCCTCTGTGCAAGGCTCCCACAATATTCATGCAGGGCCAAAGTGGTCCAAATCTCCTCTGCGCAGCAAAGACCTGCTTTCCACACCTGATTCACCAAGGAGCAGTGTCACAACCCCAGTGCCATGTCTTCTGCTAAGTGCTCCCCTACATTCGGCAGTGCCTCCTTCTGCAAAGACATTTTACAAATCATGACTGCTCCTTCATCATGCTTTACATTTACGAAGGGATCCTCATAAAAGTCAGTTTGGAAAAGTATAGATGAGAAATACCTGATAAATACTCAGCTCACGGCTTACACATGCTGGCAAATCCCTTGATGAGGATATTTGACTTAATTTTACAAAATAAGCATTCTTAGGAAGGGCAGAAGTTAAAAATGTGCACAGATATTTTGACCTTGATTGCACAGTAAGGTGGGAAGTTACTAGAGACTGTCCAGACAGATCTTGCATGGACTCACACAACATCGCAGGCCTGCACCACTGCAGAAAACATGGGCCTTGCTTGGGAAGCATCTCCACTGCCATCTCAAAGCATGCGGATTAAGGGGCTGTCAGCAATGATGATCCAGCTGATCATCCATGGTTTTATCAAATCATGCAGCTTTGGGATTTTACATGCCATAAACACCACTTTAATCCATACTAAGAAATAAGTAGGGAGCTTGTGCCCAGAAAGGACCACTCACCCAGGACCAGCACTGCTCAGGAGAGCTCGGCTGCCGCTTCTATTTACAGCACGAAGATGGGAATGTTACCAGATACAGCCTCAAGGTTTTGGCAGTGTGAATTACTGTGGTGACATGCTGAAACAGAGAGAAATGGCAGTGACCTGCAAGAGACTGTTTGTAAGGATGTTAACCCATCCATACTACTGACAGTGCTACATAGTTCTGGCTAAAACCAGAGCACACAGGTCCCTTAAGTCCTATTTAAGTCTTTAAAATTTCAGCACATTGATGCATACAAAGAAAAATACTTTCAAGCCACACAATTCAGGCACATAGAACATCATAACATAAAGGCTGTTTTTTGCATTCACATGTTTTTTATCAGTAGGGCCTTTCTCCTACTTTCTACCCTTGTCATATACCACACAAAAATAAAAAGCTTTCATGATGCATTTGTTTACATCTGATTGCATGTTTTCATCAAGATGACACTAGCAAAGAATGTTGTATTCAACAGATAAACTCCTATGCTTAAAGACAAAACAAACCTTAGCACTTTCATTTAAGCATTATGGGAACCTTTCTTGGTTTTCTGACTTACCAAGTAAAACTCACCAGAACTCATTACAGAAATCAGTGCAACTCTTCCTTCTGAGTGGCAAGAATTTAGTTCCACTGAAAGCAAAGCATCTTCCTCCCATTATATACAAACTGGACCAGGATTGTGTCCTCCAACATTAAGCTTTTGGGTCTAATTGGGATTCAAGCATGTACCTGAATTTAACTTTCTGAGTTTCAGTACTGTCCTGAAATTCCAATTTTCAAATCGGAATGAATAAATGGAAACTTTTACATATGGACTAGGTTAAGGTAGTCCAGATTCTTATACTTACTTCGCTCTGTGCACACATTCATGCTCTCAAACCTACACAGGTAACATGAAATATCAGTCACAGTGACTTAAGAGTTAGACCAGCATGATCTTGGCCTATGGAGCATCTTACAAATTTGATGCATTTACATGTGATAGACTGATATAATATAAAAAATGCATTAGCTCTTACTATATTTAATAAATGCTGAAAGCCAACAACATGAAGACAGATTTATGATTTTCCCCATCCTTTATTTTACTCATGGCGATCAAAAAAGATCCCATGATTTAGTTCATTTAAACTAACTCTTTTGTTCATTTTGTAGTTAAATTTACTGGATTTCTTTTTGGCTTTTACAGAATTCTGTAGATGTATATACACAGAAATTACAAAGTTGCTTTATTGCTTATTGCATCTTCTTAGGAACATGTTGGTATATCTCTATTCTGGAGAACATTTCACAGTTCAGTGATGGAAAATAGTTTGCACTTCATTTGTGCATGTACTAATTTTAGATTAAACAGGACCACATAAATCCTGCTGAAAAATGATGCAATTAAGTCAGACCTATTTGTAAAAAGAACAACATGTGGCTGTAATTATAATGGCTAAACATTTGGTAACACATTGACTTATTAGTGCAGTAAGAGGAGTTTGTGCAACATGCTGAGTAAGTCTTTACAAAAATAAATCTTAATATTCCCCAAAAAGCCATTAAAACAATCCTGTATTGCATTTCTGATCAACTCCCACAATGAGGTGCTTTTGCAAAATGGTCACTTTTGTTGCTAATACATTAAGCATGCTCCACACCTACTGCTGTGGTGTGAAGTATGCACAGTTGTAGTTAATCAATCAATCAATCAGTTTTATTTTCTGAGCAATACAACTGCCCAGGAATGACTGGCATATGCACCAAGGTTCTCAAGGATATATGTTTCAGGAGAGCAGTAATCTGTAAAGATTTACAGTACATATACTTAAGAATGCCACCGCAGTTTATTTGAAGATTTAGATTCTTTAGAGCAGTTTGGAAACCTTTGCAACCCCACAGAATTACCACAGCCTGATCAAAACTAGTTATAATAAAAATTGACTCCTGCTCACACATACATGCTATTGTGCCTATAAATCACCACAAAGACCATGGAATCTTGCAGTACCAGGCAAGGGAACAGCCCAAGCTCATTTTTTGCTGTTTATTGCCAAGGTCCTCATACCCCTTTGCACTCTACAGCTTAGCCATAGAAGTGCAGAGTAAGTTTGCTCCGGCCACAGGTCCAGCTTTCCCTTGCAGGAAGGGACACTAGGGAAAGATTTTGCATTCATGAGACACCACTACCAAGTAGACCAAGTAAAAGCATCTCGGTGAGCAAGTGGGCCAGCCCATCCACGTGGCAGGAACCATGGCTTTGTACCTGTGGGGTACAAAGCAACAGTGACATAAGATTAAAATTTCCATGTTTCACAAAGGCCTCTGCAAACTCAGCTCCATAAAAGGGGGACCAAAGGCCAGCCTGGAGAATGGGCTCAGATCTGTATGCAAAGTGCAGCACTGCTATACCAAATTCCCTGCACAGAGATCTTCCCACAGCAGACCTTCCACCATCTCCCTCACCTTCAGGTGCTATTTACTGTGCAGTGGGTATGAAAGGGCAACTGAGGCCCTCACCAGGTGGACCACGGATGCCAGGGCATTTTACAGCCCCTCCAGGGGCTGTCACATGCAAGGATTTCATTTACTGACAATCTTCCAAGTGCTCTTCAGAATGCTGTGCATGATAAACTAGGGGAATGAGCTGGCCTTGTGCATCAGCTATAGAATGCTTGAAGGTAGAATCAAAACTAAGTGCAAAACTTCTTTTCATTTTTCAATGCAAACTTCTTCTCATTCTCTTTATTCTCTAACATTACAGGAAAAGCTTATTTTCTTAGTTGCATGCCTTTCACTGAACTAGATCAGAAAAGTCTCTCATCTACAAAAGACTCATTTCCTTTAGAATTAAGACACTGAGTCAGTTGTTTCCTCAAACCCAGTGATCTTCTCTCACTACTAGCTAGGGGGCTTTTTTTCACCAAACATGTAATATAAACATCATCAGTCCTTTCACATCATGTAGCTTTTAGCTTCAGCAGGAGCTTCCTTTACTTAGCGCTTTTTTTCTGATGCACTCCCACTAAAGTAAGATCAGTCCATAGACCAGAAAATCTAATAAAAAAAAAAGGACCTAAATGCTAACATATTTTCTATACGCATAAAAATGCACCTGTGTCTTGTCGTTTCAAAATTAATATAAACCAAGGCATACAATCCCTTCTGTTAACACAGTGCTCTCAGATTCCCCTTTCTCCTCATGCTAATTAGCACAGGGGAAAAACTAGTCACACAGACAAACAGACAAAATATCCACAGGACACCGTTGTTAAGCAAAGCACTTGCAGGAGGAGAAGGGGCAAGGCTCTGTGTCTGTAATTTTAAACACCTGATTGCCTGAAGCATGCAGGTGTGGGAGAAATGTTGACTAAGTGATGCAAGCCTTTAAAAATGCCATCATGGTTTTGCCTCAAAAGTCAAAATCCTCATTAGTTGTATGAACAATTTAGCAGCAGCCCCACAAGCCAGAGGAGGGACATTTCTGCCTTTTGCAACAACAAAGGAGGTCAGGAACCACCGAAAAAGGAGGGGACAAAGGGAGAGCCAAAACTTTGAAAAATTAGAATTTGCACTCGAAGCATGATCATTTCTTGTCAAAACTTTTGTAGAGATATCATAAAGAGACCAGTCACTGAGGCACAGGGTAGTCCTTCCAAAAGAGAGAAAAGACTATTTAATACGCTTTTAAGAATTGCTCTTATTTTAATCCACCTCTTATTTGGTTCAAATAGCAGGTACAATATATGTTCTGGTTTGGTTTTTTTAAGTCCAGTATTAATAGTTAAGTATTCTTTAAAATGGATTTTAAATTAACTTGAGGAAGTTTGAGAGTACTGTGAGGAATAAATGTGTCTTTTAATCTTTCAAAGCACAAACTGAAGCATTACTGTTATCTTCTCTTGCCAAGAGTAAAAAACACACTGGTCTTTAGGCACCCAGCAGTGTTTCTTGGAAGGGCAATGAAAGAGTGAATGGCAAAAGCCTGCCAAAAGAAAAATCAAAGCCATACCTGCAAGCTGCAATACCGTTCTAGGAATCCCTTCAGACTTTTCTTTTCATGTATTTGAAACTGAAACTTTTCAAAATGCTGGCGTGCTTCCTCAAAATCACTTTTACTTCTTAAACCCAAACAAATTGGTGGGGGAAGAAAAGAAGGGGAGAAAAGAGTGGGTTAAAAAAAAAGGGGGGAAGAAGCAGCATTAAACGCAACCAAATTGTCCCAAAGCAGTCTCTTCAGAGGAAAAGAGCCTTAAAATGCAGGAAATCTGTCTAACCCTCTAACTATTCCCACTCAAGCTGCCCCGCAGTCACAGATGTTACTGATTCAGTTAGATAGCAATTCCAAGCTCCCAAAACAGATTCCAAGTGAGAAAATAGGAAAAGTCCTTGGTTGCTATTAGATACGCATTCTGAAGTAAAAAGAAGTATGGGCAGCGAGGAATTTGTGGCCTGGATTAGAGGTTCCACGGTAATTAAAGAGTAATGACAAATAGGATCTCGGCTGACCTATTGAACGGAAAGCCACAAGGCTAGAAGCACAGGCTGCAGTGAAATTTCTAGGGAAGTGTGTCAGGTTTTTTTCCTACCATGATTTAGTGATACATTTAGCAAAAATGAAACCAATACGGTTCTCTGAGAATGTAACAACGGCCTACAGAGATTAGATGAAAAAATGGAGTATTTAGCAGGGAAAACTAAAAGCTTTGTAAATTATGTATTTAACTGTGCAATTAAACTGTATAGTAGAGTAATAATTTATTGCCTCATTGTTAAAAAGCTGGAGGAAAGTTATTACTTCCTAAGAGACTGGGTAGGACATATCCCTCTCTGGCTCCGCGGCTTTCCAGCAGTTAACCATCAGGTCTGCAATGTGGAAAACACAGCACTGTCTGTAACAAAAAACAACCGTTATTAAAACAGAAGCAACTGTATAAGTCCTGCTACGACAAGTTTGACTTGGAAGGCCAAATATGCTCCCAAGCTCATGGTTTATAGGTTGACCACTCCAGTTGACACAAAGTCGTCTTGCACTAAGTATCAAACACAGAAATGGCCCCGGTCTCACTGACTTCATCGCCTGAGCACGTGGAGGCAGGAGGAGATGCTGAATGTTAAGGCTACATAGAAGAGATGTTAGAAGAGATGATGGAAAGAATTAGGACCCCAGCATCCGGGTCCATGGGGTAATGCACAGCTCACCTGAATTGAGAGGTACTGGATGGGAAGTGCAATCCAAGGAGTGATCCCATCACTCCAGCTGCTCCCCAGCTCTGCTTTTGCCCTCCCTGCCAGGAGGGATTATCCAAAAGCAATTAGCTAATTGTTTTGCTGTCCTCTCCTCCATGGGAAGCGCTGGCAGAAGAAGAGGAAGGGAGCTCCTGGGGCTGGCAGCGCAGGCACCGAGCCCCTGCCTGCTCCTGGAGCCCAGCTGGACAGAACAGAAGTGCACTGGGCTTGCAGCAATCAGGCATGGACAGCCCCAGCAGCTATTTACATTTTCTTATTAGCAAGAACATAAATAAAAATAAGATATATGAGCTTCCCAGGGCCCTTCAGCAGAGCCAGACCTAAGCTGCAGAAGGCTTGTGTGTGGCCTCTACAATTCCCTCCTACTGAAGTGCCAGCGCCCACTTGCACTGCTTGCCTGCAGCACCATGAGCAATGAGTCTGAAGGATGGGACGGTAAGAGGAAACCTTTAGGCTTGCAAGAGGTTTTCCTTTTCATCTAGGGGCAAAATTTTATGTAAAGCCCTTTTTTTTTTTAAAGGCGTTTCCCTTCCTCCATCCTCCTGAACAGAAGTAGTTCCCATGCACTCACCAGACACCAGAGAACTTGGAAGACAAAAGTCCTTGTCCTTCCACTTTGTGGCTTCCAATCAACAGCTGAAGGATGTTGTTCAAGATGCTTGGTGTTGTTTTGTAAATTTAGATTAAATTTTTGTTTTGTTTTCATAAAAGGTTATTCATAAGCTGTAGGTGAATGAAAGTCCTGGCAATTAGCTAGATTCACAGTCCAATTGGAATAAACACCTGGCCATGCAATGATCCTCCTGCACAACAAAGCACATTAATTTGACCAGCGAATAAATCAAGTGGCAGAGTATACTCCACTCCATCCAACTCCAAATCTCATGCCATCAGGCCTCCTCCAAAGCTGTTGCATACAGATGGTTTTTTACATCATGCCTGGAAGGGTCAGTAATATTGGGCTGTTCCACACCAATAGGGCTGCAGACAGTTTCAGAGCCAGCGGGCGCCTGCACAATGTGCTGCTGGCAGCTCTCCCCTCTCCAGCGAGGGGCTTTTAACTCAAGTAACCCCGTCACCATGGCTGCTGCATGGCAATGCAGGTAGTGCAACACCTTCAAATCAGTGGAGAGTAGATTCTTACAGGTTGGAGAGATACACATGCACCCAACAAAGCCCATGGTTCTCCAACTTCAGGATGGAGACTTTAAGCTGATTTAACTTTGCTGAAATATTTCTGAGATGCATCTGAAAGGGAGAACAAAAGTCTTGCACACAAATACTTTCCTGAGTGCCAAAACCAGCTCCCTGTGATTATTCTCGTCAACAGAATTTTGGTCTGCAAAAATATTAACACAAGACAAGTTTTGGATATGCTGCCAAGAACTTTAAACAATATAACGCATGTATTCATGGTTAAAAAAATAAAACAAAACTAGAAAACATATTTAATCCTTAAAAAAGAGGAAGCAAAAATTGAAAGGTCCAGGGCCAGAACAAAAGTTCAGCACTTCTATGAATAACACCAGCAATTGTAATATTCCTGTATCAGTAACAGAACACCAATAGCCCACAGCTAAACCACTCTTTTAAAAAAACAGTCCATGTACAGTAACAGTTTGTAATAATGAAGACATTAATCAAAGTTCTGTAGAGTGAAAAAAAACCCTACATACTTTTTCAGACAATTGTGGTCCAAAAGTTGAGCTGAACTTCTGTAGGGAAAACCCAGGACTGTATTCACTGTGTGCGCTCAGTCACTACCTCAGCAGAGCTCTGCGGATGCCGTGCACTGAACTCACACATCGGTCCCTTAGGACACCTTCCCAGAGAAGAAGTAATTCCACTGACATATAAAGAGTTAACTTTGCAAAGAAAAATAGGCTGGATTACAGATCAGTAGCTGCTGAGCTTCAGGCTACACTGAGAACCAGAACAGCATCAGAGCTAAATAACCTGCCGTACACTTTTTAAGGTAAAATCAGCTCCTTACATTTTTTTTATTTCTTGAAGGGAGCAAAGCTTAGGCAACAAAAGGAAAGAAAAAAAAAACATGGAAAATGAAGTAAATATCCTTGACTAATGAAAGACATGAGCCCTGGCAAACTTCAAATGACTCAAAGTTGTAAATGCAAGAGCTCACCCGGTACTCATGCATTTTTTGAATTTGTCACCAAAATATTCCTGATGCTTGAATTGAATTCTTATGCTACTAGTCTCTCATTAAATTCCCGGTTTTCTGATTTGGCGCAGAAATCTGCGAAGAAGGATCTTCCAGCAACAGCCTACAATCCATTGGAATCACACATGAGCTTCATTTGATGGGCATAGGAAGTGGTATTATTACAATGACAGGCAAGTTTTTTCTCTCATCCTTAGACAGAACACAGCGGATCCCTGACAACTCCTGAAGTATTAACAATATCTTCTTTTAAGGAAAAAAAAAGCACACAGTTAAGGGAGTTGGATTTCCAGAGGAAAAAGAGCTGCCAAAATAACTGGTTCAAATGCCACTAATTGAAAGCTCAATGCAAAACTCCAACCAAGGCAAGCAAAGTAGAAAGTCCATGGCCACCTATTAATACAATGAGAGCAAGTGTGAAGGCATTGGAGGCTATGGGGAGAACATGTTCTGGAAGTGTCCGTCAGGTAAAGAATGGGATGAGGAAGGAGCCCTGTTACTGAACTTCTGACATGGAGAGGTATTCAGCTGTAGCAAACTCTCAGGAAAATGGGTGGAAATTTGCTATTTCAATATTTTAGAAGTCAGGTTAGGTAACTGGTAATCTAGGTAAATTCGTATCATACCTTGGAAAACCAGGCTACAGTGCAGGATAAACCTGTAATGTTTTGTGTATCTCTGCTGTTGGCGAAGAGGACACCTAAAAACACAGCCCACAATACTGTAACACGTCCTGCACATTTCAGCTACCCTTGTGCAAGGCTGGACAGGAAACCCGTAGGAGTGACCCTCATCGGCCACTTGCCCATCCATCAGTCACACGAGGTCACTGGGATACCCGACACATCCACGCAACGGGTGCTATACGGCTGCATGTGCACTAGGGAGGCGCAGTGAGGACGTGAGCATCCCGCAACCTGGCCTGAAGCTTCTCCCTGATTATCGTTTTACACTTCCTCATAGGAGAAGAAAGGGGAATTTCCGCTTAAAGGCAAGGTATGTTCATACTGTGTTTTAGACCCTATGTGAAGGGAGTCATGCATGTTAATAATTACAAGCACCTTTACCATGTACCCATGACATTAGCACATGTTCGAAATAAGCACTGATGCCCCCAAAAGCTCAATGCAGACAGTGTGAGTCAAATTTTGAAGCAGGAAAGACCCGAAGCAAACCTGGGTATCCGTGATACCTCTTACAGCTGCAGTGGGAGCGCACAAAGTGAATGTGCTGTGTAACTCCAGCTGAGTCTGTCATCGAAGAGCAGAGAACTAAGGGAGGAACCAATATCTACTAGGGGATGGGAAAAACAATTTTCTGAGCAAGGAGTTTGAAAAGATCATGATTTTTGGCCCTTTAAAAATAAGCAGTCTGATTCAATCAAGAAATATTACTGAAATAATTTTCTATCAGTTTAATAACTTATTAATAACTACTGAGTGACCTGTCATAAATTAGTACTACCTCATAATACGGTTTGGGATGAACAGGGTGATTTACATAACAGATCATGTCATGTCTCTGCCTTCTCTGCTTCTTTTCATTTATTCATGCATAGAGCCAGGCAGATAATGGAAAAAGGAATTAACAGATTTGGCTTGAAAAATGTTTTGATATTAGTATATATTTTATTAATACAAACTAACTGTCCGGGACTAACTGACTCCAGGAGCTTGATGAATAACAGGGAGAAAATTCTTCACTTAGTGGAGATATAGCACGATATTTATTGCATCAATCTTCTGATAAATACCTTTTAACTGGTTTTAGTAAAGTGGCTAAATTGAAGGAAATACAGAAGAAACAGTGCGAAAGAAGGCAATCACGCCCAATTATTCGATCTCATAAAATGACTGAACGGCCGCTGGAAAGCCAAAATCTTCGCTGGAGAATGATCCCTAGCTAGAGACCCGGTTCACAGTGCAGATATTACACTGAGATATACCAAGATTGCATAAAAATTCACTTACCCGCAGAAGTGATTTGCATGCTGATTCACAGATATTCAGTGACTGCCCAAAACACTAATTCTACCTGCAGTGGATTCTTCAACGAAGATTTTGGCCACATGCTTCTTCGGGAAGAAGATCCAACTCTGTTTTTTTTTGTTTTTCTTTCTAAGCTGGTATTTTTTCCTGTGGCACAAATAGACTCAGAATATCACATGAAAGAATAAATGGCAGGGAGCTGACGTTGTTAGTGCTTATTTATTACCTGCATATTACCAGGTAATGGCTGACCTTCAGGCTACACTGAAGAAAAACACCCATCTAACCTCCAAATTACCAACTGTTTCAACCCTTATTACTTTTAGAAGCCTCAGCCTTTCATCGGTCAGTCTAGCAACCGGATTAGCTTCTTAGCTGCAGCTGAGGCAATCGCTGTATTGGATGGAATGAGTTATTAATTCAGAAAATGCATCAATAGTGGACAAATACCAAAGCTGTCTGAACTTCTCTAATGACTATGCTTCAGTTTAGGTACCCAGTAATATAGAAGAGTAAAAATCTTTTGCTCTAAAATAATGTATTTCTAAAACTTGAAAGCAAACAACAACAACAAAATGTACCCCTTCTAATTTACAGAAATAGCCCTGAATAGCCTCCAGGTAGGCTGGCAGTTGATGGCATATGTTCTTGCTCAGGAACATTTGAGGCTTTCCTCCCAGTTGTATTAAAGAGTTGGTGATGGCACCAGACCCTGCTTACACTCCCTCACTCCAGCCCTGCAAGGACTGCCAAGCCTCTTCCCTCCTGCCTTTTCCAGTGCTGCTTTCTCTACCAAGCCCTTTGAGCAGAGGCCGTCACAAGGACCTTCATCACCTCTCTGTTTTCACAGCAGGACTCCTTCTCAGCCCCGTGGGACAGCCAAAGCCTTGTTGCTTCCTCTTAGTCCTGCTGAAATTGCTGCACAAGAGAAGGGCACAAGGAATAAGTATTGAATGGCTTGGGCAAATACTTCAGAGCCTCTCAGGGCATTCAAGTTACTCTTCTATCTGTGCTGCATCCAAGTTTTTTTCTGGGGTCTTTGAAGTGCGGGTGCATTTTTTGCAGGGCTGCAGGCCTCTTCCCTAGGCTGGCTCTTTACTGTAACTATACAAGCAGGAAGCAGAGAGGAGCTCATTTGATCTAAAGTGGAGCATAAGGGAGAGCAACAAACAAACAGACTGTGAAACCAAAGCAAATAAAACAAGATCTCATAGCTACATAATTGACTGGTCTCTATTTCCACATCTTATCAACGATCTACTTTCAAAAGTAATCATAGCAAATTAGAGGTAGTTACGCCAACCTCTGCACCACTGCTTACAGGCATGTCAGAAATTAGTCTTGTAGAGACCCGCTGAAAAAAACAGGGAAATAGAGAAATATTGAGAACACTGAGGAAGGTGATCTTTACATTCAAGGGAAAAGCTTAGAAAGGGGGCACTGGAACAAAACAAAACAAAAAAAAAGTGCAGTTTAAGTGCTGTAAGATCTTAGAGATAAATCATAATTTCAACAAATGTTGCGTCTAGTGGGAGTAACTGTGTCCATCTTGGTTTCTTGCATAAATCTAGGCTATAAAATTTCCCTTAGAATCCTGTATCTAGTCTAACAACTGAAACAGTTAGCGACAGATCCACTAGAACCTACCTGTTGGGAAGAAAACTCTTTTTGGTAATGTCCTGTGTTTAACTAACCCACAGATTCTTCACACTTCAGCTTTTCAGCAGTTTTTGCTATGGCTTCCCAGGTTATGCAGACAGTGGAGAGGCTGTTTCAGCATGAGAGACAGGCCAAATTCTGCAGACAAGTGGTCATAACAAATAGGATTATTTTTCACTATAACACTAGCTGTTTTGTGAGAGAAAAGCTCTTTCTAGATCTGTTGCAGAACTTCACAGAGCACCTTATCTGTTCTTATTGGAGTGATTCAATTTGTTATAGTGCATCGTTGATTCAAGGCCAGAGCTTTGCTAACCCTAAGTGTTATATGATTAATAACCTCTTACTGCAACAAATTGCTGGTTTGCACTCTTTAACAAATCCATCCTCTTTGCAAAACTTGGTCTAATATTTACTGCAGAGCTTCATATTTTGCACAGGATATTGCTTCAGGGAAACTGGGCTTCCACTTTCTATACCATTTTAATGACACAAAAATGGAAAATCTGATTTTCCTTCAATTCAGGGTAGATCACATTTCAACTATCAACATGAAAGAAACATCCTGCAACTCACTTTGTGATTTATGACTACGCCTTTCAGAACAATTACTATTTATACATTCATTTATTGTATCTCTTAGTGTCATTTTTTTGGCAAAGTCACTGGACAATGTAGTGTGTCCTAATTCTCCCTCCATCAGAAAACATTTAGCAGAACTGCCTTTTAATAATGATACTGCCTTTTAATTTTCCAAAATGAGAATATGGATTGTACCACTTTACTCAGCTTTTTCTTTGATTAATGGGAATGCACTTCTACATACAGAGAACAAGACTGCAAGCATTATTGGACTGAAACAATTCCAACATCAAGGTTCAAAGATAGAAAAAAAACCCAGAGAAATTAGAATGTATTGTTTTAAGGTAGATTCAGGGTGAACCAAAAGATAACAGAGTGAAAAGGTGAAAAATAAACCTTTTCTGGAGGAAGAGATTCTGTTGGAAACACGGCCTTTTATGAGACCCAAGTCAGTATCTGGACATCTGTATTGCTTGAATAAGAACAGAATAAGAAAAGAAACATTTTGCTGATAATGATAATAGATGATCCTGCTTTGCTGCTGTCTTCCATCATAAACAAATAGCACAGCCCAACATCATCTATTTTAATTAGTATTTAAAGTATTTAGTTATCTTTATATTAAGTAGCTGCAACAAAACTTTGTTAGACTGCATTTCAAGGGAGGGAGTTTTGCAAGAAATCTGATATACTGCCTGACCTTATGGCCTTTATTTAGATACCTAAATGCTTACGTCTCTGAATTTCAACTGATAATTTTTAAAGTAAGAAAGAATGGAGGGGCCCAAAAGCAGATAATATGAAGGAACAAATTCTTTGGTCTTCAGTTTTTCAATGCTATGAGTATTGGCCAACTCACTGACTTGAACAGACCTGCACAATGGCATGAAAGCCAGAACTGAATGACTGCGGCTCTGGTCAAGCGAGTTGTCAGCTGAACGCTAGAAGCTAAGGAAATTCTCCAGCACCTTCACCATTAAAAGTGTGCTATTCTAAGTACCTAAGTTGTTTTTAGAACATTGTTTGCTCATAAACAATTTGTTAAAATCATGAGCACTCAGTATTCTAATTTTGGTAGTTCCTTTCGATGGTATAGAACAAGTTGAGTTTCCCTTGATGGGCTTAGCTTTGTCACAAACACTTGCAATAGTGAATCTGATGCTGATGAACAGCACAGAAGTGAAATAAGCCCTGCCTGCCTGCAATACAAGTGTCAACACTCCCGTGTTTATGATTAAATAGATATGTCTTTTGGCTCAAAATGTGCATTGATAGTCATAGCTACTGTAGTTGAGGTCCTTTGACACATAACAATTGTAAGGACTGGCAGACTACCTCTTCCCAGAAAATGCACCCATAAACTTGAGCTGCTGAGACTTTTGATTAACAACCAAATTGGAAAATCAGCCTGACAAACAGTAAGTTTTAGTACAACAGAACACAAGAGGGAGCTCACCAGTTGTGACCTTCTGTCATAAGGTTTATCTTGACATTGTAGCTGAGAGAAATAGATCCAAAGGCATTTGTGATCTCTTCACCCTTAATCACATGGAGATAAAGGCAAACAACTGCGTGCACCTCTCAGAGAAGTAAATAGGAACAGGGTCCTGTTGCTCTCCATTCCACTCCTGCAAAATCCATCTGCACGTAGCCAGGACACGAATGGATACAGAAATTAAAGAAAGCTGTCCAAAAAAAAAGAAAAAAGAATCAGATTTTTGCTCTACAAAATCACAAAACCGGTAATTAGTTATGTTATAACTGATGCAATTTTCGTCCTCAGTTTTAGAAGATGAGGACATGAAAACAGGCCTCATGATTAAAGATACCTATTTCACTGTCTGTTCTAGGTGAGCATATAAGGCCTTCTTTCTGCAGGCAGGATATATACATATGTGTGTACATGTACATATACATATATAAATATATACTAAGTGGAAGGATATTTAAGAACCCTCACCTGTGACACTGCCCTTTCTAATTCAACTACTGCTTCCACTCTACTTTGTGGAGAATTGGTGCGAACCAGAGGCTCCTTCTCGCCTGCAGGATCCTCCCTTCCTCCAAGATGATGCTTCCCAAGTGCCTCAGGCAGGTCCAGCAGACAGGAGGCTGTTCCAAGTGCTCCCAGGCAGTGGGCTCACACCAACTGTTCAGCCTCCAGATACAAACCTTGGAGTATCTTGTGCCAAAGCCTCGAGTGGGATGTTACTGTGTTCTCAGCATTGCCATGCAGCTTCTGCAGCCCCACTGGAATGGCTCCAGAATTGCCTTTATGGATTGATGGTTCAGTTTTGACTTAACTTCAGCTTAACTTTGCTTTTCATGGTGAGCTTCCCTAACTAATGGCCCCATTTTCAATGAGCTTGGAAAAAGCCTGAACTACACTTCTGAGTGCAAACCTGCTCTGAACAGCTTGCCCGGTTGTAGAGTCATTGAAAATGTTTACATATGTAATTATGTTGGAAGAATATACATGACTGTCTTTACTGATCACTTTCCTAGTTGCAGAAGTGTTTCACTATTTTAAACTCACCAGCTTGCCCTGTGACCTTTCTAATTCTGTCACGTACCATTTAATGTCACCCTAATATTAGCAAACTTGTATTTCCACAACTTGGATTTTCTATATTTTTGTCCTTGTGACCAGCAGAAAGCTGACTGCCAAATAACAATGAGCTCATCTCAAATGCTAATGCAGCCAGTGCCAGGTGAACAAATTGTCTATTATTAGACTTTTTTCATGCAGTAAGAGCTTTTGTTCCCTACTTGCCTGTCTTAACACCTGCTGTTGCAATGTGTATCAACTTTCAGAACATCATTCCCAGTAACAACAGAATATAAAATGTATTAGGGAATTGCTCATACAGAAAGTGATTAACTTTTGTAAAGGAGCTTTGACGAATAAAAAGGAAAATATAAGGCATGAGGTGAAGAGACCACAGTAAAAGTAAATATAATGCAGAAATCTGCACCAAATCAATGCAACAAAAGTTAGACATTCGAATGCACTAAATTCATTCAGTGGCATCCAGGAAAATACTAATAGTTGTGAGAAATGAATTTGTATTAGTAGTAGTAGTAATAAGAATTTTTTTCCTTCAGTGAGTTTCACACAAATATAGAGTGTTTGACTGGTGTGTGAAAGTGTTGATGGGATTGTGTGGGTTGGGCATATGGAAAAGGTGTAACCCAAACCCAGCAGCTTAAAAAACACATATATAGATATTTAAAAATATTTAGTAGTGTGATCCAAGTGTTAGAGAAGGAAATTATAATTAACAGGTTACAAGGTATGTTATGAGGAGGTCTGGTTTCTACTGGAGCAAAACCAGCCCTTGCTCATGGTACAGGAATGGACTACTGTTTTCTAGAGATGCCTTTTTTTTGATTATTTTCTTTTTTTGCTTTTTACTTTTTTGTTCAGAAAATGAGAAGTAAAATGTAGCTTTTGCAGCCCTGAAACACAGATGTGAAAAGTGGTTTGCCCTGTGGATGAGTCAAGGCTGGGAGTTGCCTGGGCAGCAGAATTCCTGTCTGTGACTTCCCCTTCTCACCAACTCTGTTGTCCATTTCCCTTTTATCCACTTCTTACCTGCCATGTCTATATAGATTTTAAGTTTCTAAGGCAAGAAGCTTTTCTCTGTATTTATACCATGCTTAGGACCCAGGATTTCAGTCTAAGTTGATTCTCTCATGAGTAATACAGTAAACAATGAAGACTTCCATAAAGAGCAAATAAACAAAAGCTGGACAACGTAATTATTTCTAAGATCTATGAGGATATGTCTAGTTTTCAAAATTACTAATAATCTAGAGAAAAAAAGTGACTAGTTACCTTTCATTGTTATGGAATAAATCTTGACCTTGGCTTAATTTCATTATCTATCAAAAAGAGTTAACAAAGGCCAATTCCTAGAAACAGAGTCCAGCTTTCACATGCTTTATTAAATATTCAAATAACTAGTTTTGTTTCCTTACCAATATCCCAATAAATAATACTTATACATTTTTTCCTAACAAACAACCTCTTTACTCTTCTTCCTCCTTCACATCTTCTGCCTTCCCTGAATCAAGCACTATAAAGACTGGATTTCCTCCTGCTCAGAACAATCACTCCTGCAGAAAGTCTTATCTGATTCTGGCTACATTTGGATTTTATCATCCTCAAACTGGGATTCTGGAGGGTCTTTCCTAGTTGTTTAGTTAAAAAATATGATCTGACCCTACCGGTCAAAGAAGAAAGCTACACAGAAATTATGAAGAAAATACTACTTACAGAAACAGGAGGATGCAGAGCAGAGGGTCTAGTGAACAAGGAATTATTCTGTCTACTGGAGTAGCTAGATCAAGTCCACTTCCTGTAAGAGAGGAAAAAAACCACAAAGTTATGCATATATGTACACCAGTTTTAAATTTAAGACAATTTTACATTTTTTGACTGTAAGCAGAAAAAGGGTACAATAAATCTTAAGGCAGAAGGTCAAATGCTCGGAGTTGCTTAATGCTACAGCTACCACTAGGTGCACAGCTTGACCATCCTCCTTTTCTCATCGGATCTCTTGCACCTGCAGGCAGGAAAGGCAGATCCTCTGTGGTGACCAGCAGTGTCATACAGTATTCTTTGCTTGAAGCTACTTAAGTGCCTTTGCACCAGCTTTGTACTACCAAGGAGAAACAAAACTGAAACTTGTATGAGCAAATGATAGACCTGAATCTTATCCTTCAAAATAGAGCAAAGACTAATCCACAAAGAAATTGCCAGATAGAACATCCAGCAGGAAACAGCTACTCTCTGTGTTCACCAAAGTCTACACAGAATGCTCTAGTTGTTTGATTAAGATATATATTCATAATCCCTCCGCCGACCTTTCAGAAACAGCAGCAGCTGCTAACAAATGCAAACATTTTAACACCATAAAACTATGAAGGAAAAGCAAAATCCTGCAGAGGCAAATAAAGAAGTAGAACTCTAATAGGGGAAATAAAAAAGAAGGAAGTTTCACTTAGGTGGACTAGAGGCACAGAATTTCTTGGCTACAATGTTTATTTGAGAGTTTACACAACCTTAAAAAATGAAGTTTAAAAAGCAATCATCCATCCATACAAAATCTGTTAAAAACACATCATGAAGTCTTGCTGTTAGACATAATAATCCCTATTTTGTGTGCAAGATTTATTCCTAGCATTTGTTATTACACCTCTGAACATAAACATAAGACACACATGAAACTTAACAGGCAGGACAATTCACTTGCATAGATCATCCAAAACAGATTTGACATGGTCCCTTGTGTCAGATGGCCATGCACATCTTTCCTGTAAGATCTTTTAACACACTATATATCCATCAGCATAAAAGAGACATTTCTGCCTCTGGTGTTGCATGCTGATATCACATGACCACTGTAAAATAGGTTCAAGGGGCTCATGAATCTGCCTTAGCCACCAAAGATAAACAAATCTGGAACTCATTAGTCTTCACACGGCAGTGTTTTGGCACACAGAGGAAAAGGAGTTATCAAGACTAAATTCAGAAAGGTTGATATATGTATCTACATCTCAAAATGTCTGTTAAACTGCCAACATGCTTCACATAGTCCCTGTGAGGTTTGTATTTTTTCCTGCATTGTTTAAGCTGTCAAATGTTAATGTGTTTCTGGCTTAATTTATTACACTGATATGACAAGTTATGAGCAAATGTATTCTTGTTTACTACTGTTAATATTTTGGTTATACTCATTAAGAGCAGTTTTAAGATTAGTCTTTTTTGTTATTCCACACAGTAGAAAAACAAGCAAGACTCTTCAGTGAGGGCTCTGTCTCCTTTACCGCCAGGGTTTTAAAATGCAATTGTGCAATTAACTATGAACGGTATGAGCAGAGGTCAGCACAAATCCTGAAGAAGGGGTCTCCCAGAGTCCACCTGATGCATAAACTGGCCTGTCACGCCTGGGATCTCATTTGGATGCAAGAGATGGACGGCTGCCACTAAGTGGAAATCCAGAGCACGGTCCTAATTGGAGAGCGTAACTTTGATCAGTAGCAGGAAGCTGAGATTCTTATAATTCCCTTTAATGCTGGAAGGATCATCCTGTCCAACTTCAGAATTGACAGAAACCACAAGGTATCTCCCGGCATTCCCTATGTGGGGCCCAGGATCTTTGTGCATTACTTTGGACCACCTCAGTCTCCAAGAGCCTGTCCGACACCGCAATGTGTGGCCCTGGCTTAGGTATGAAGCACACAGTGGATGTTCTCCCGAGCAGCACCTGGAGACCTGGCTCAGCAGGCCTTGTAATGCCTTCCTTCCCTTCAAATGATGCTGCCTCCTTGTCCCGTTGGTACAAACTCACAGTCAAAGCTAATCAGAACCTCTTTAGCAGCCAATTTCATCAGCCACTATGTCAGAGAGGCCCAATGCAGAGCTGACAGCATCTGTCAGCTCAGACATCTTTAGGAAGCAGTTTGCAGGGAATGTGCATACCAACCTCTGAATAAATAAACTAAAATTACAATAAGACCGATCACCATCAGATTCCAACTCCTATAAATACCACAGAAATACTAGATAGATGGAGACTACATTCACTGCCTGGTTCCTAATACTAATTCTGAGGTTTAGTGAATACATATTTTATCAAACAACCACTGGCACAGCTTTGAAATCCTTTATATATATATACATATAAATAAAGCAATATGATGAGCACATATAATGTCAGGCTGTCATTTATACAGCCTGATGCAACATGACATGGCTCAGTCACAAATCCTATTGTGACACAAATTTAGAAGTAGTGTTGGATGAAGATCTGCAACTCTGGCACAGGAACGATTTTAATATTCCAAAGTTTGTTTTCATTCTGATTTGGAAGGCAAAGAAGAAAATCTAGAAGGTTGGAAAAATTATCAAAAAATTCTGATAAGTTTCTAATTAAAATTCCACTTGGCTGCTTTTTATGGAGCTAGGGACTTGGAAATCTCAGAGGAGCTGGGAGTCTCAGAGCTCAGGAGCCAGCGCTTCTAGGCTCCTGGCCTCCTACAAGCAGATGAAGCCCAGATCTGCAGCAACCTGCCTGAATAGGCTGCTGGCGCTGCCAGGCCCCTGAGATCTCTGTGACTCTTCCACTCTACGTTCAACCACCCACCAGACCCATTTAGATCCTAGGACTTCTGACTTGGAGCAAGCGCCTCACAAAACAGTGTGTTTAGGTGGCGTCTATGAAATCATGATCTGACTGGACAGGAGCAAGACTTAATATATATGACCTCCCTAATCTGAGGGCATCCAAGTAGCTGGAAACAAAACTGCACAGTTTTGTGATAATCATGGACATGATCCAAAGTATATGCAAGACAATGTGAAAATTTCTGTTACCTTCGGTTACCTTTGGGCCAGCAGATTACATCTACAACACTTTGCAGTATTTACCATGTACTGCAGAACTGATTGCACTAGTGACATATTGTCTACAAAGCATTTGCTCAGAAGTATTTATTTATTTGGCAGGGTTTCTTAGCAGTTAAGTAGAGATTTTTCTCATCCAGCAGCTGAATAAGGCAGATGGTTTGATTCAGTGTGGCTACTGAAAGGGCCAAGACAATTTTTGGTCACGTATGCGACGTCTTCAACACTGTGTCCCAAGAATGGAGTCCCTGTCCCCTTGTTACAGCATTCAACAGCTCTCTCAAGAGAACGTAGCAAAGAATAAACATTGAGCATTTTTGAATGATTTCTATGGAGACAGAGCATATGGACTGTATGGTTCTAGAGGTCATTTCTATCTGTACGTTACACAGTTCATGGGGAAGGGAGGGAGTATAATGTTAACTTGTGCACTTACCTGTTTTTGTTATCAGAAATGGATTTTATAAAAATGAGTATTTTAATAAACATGAAATGCCTTATGGTCATATCCCCCCAAATATCTTTGAGCATTCTTATCCCAAGGACAGCATCAAAGGTAGGTAATGTTTAAGGCACAGCACATCTTGTCTTTACAGTACATCTGATTGCTCCTGTTGCTGCATCACTTGCTCAAAATGAAGATGTCTCAATGGCTTGACTTATTGCTAGCACCAGGATCAAATCCTTACCCTAGAATTATGAGGAAGGATAATACAGTATTAATACATATAGCCAGGTCCTTTTGCACTATCTCTCTCTGCCTTTCCTCCTCAGACCTCTCTATGAACACATGTTCACAGATATGATGTGTTCAGGCATTATTTCACATGGTTCAACCTCTATGAAATGCAACCCCCTTTGGCATAGCCAAACATTTGGTGAGGGAGAGCACAAGAGGTTCAATGTGTACATAATTCTCCTTTAAAACTGCATATTTGTTTGTTTGCATTTTGTCTTACACAAGGATGCAAACATTTTCATCATTTTTTTTCATTCTTTTCTATGCACATCTTTTTCTCTCCCAATACTGGTTGCAAGATCATAAACAGAGTAACAGCCAAGTGAACTCCAAGTCCTGTTTCAATCTATATGTGTGACACAAGAATAATGAGGAGACAGCTTTAATTGAAGGGACTCATTTTCCACATGGCTCCATCTCAGAAGCATGCAAATATGATCTCCTTTTTAAATCTATCACTATGTAACTACCTCTTTCACCGATAATTATAGCACTGCCTATATATCTCATTATATTCATGCAGATCAACAATCCTAAATAGTACTCTATCATCTACCAGACTCGTACACATATTTTTTCAATTCTCTACCATGCAATTCAAAAGAAGATCAAATTCCTCATTGCTACAAGCCAGCCCAGCGTCGCTGATAAAACTTGCCAATTTGCAGAGGTCATAGGCACACAGATTTGATACGTTTCAGTTATTTTGACCTGTGAGCAGAGGTATCCTGACACTCATGTAACCCAGGTTTGCACATTAGGACAAAGAGGCAATCAGGTTACAAACCTTCTTTAGGTACTAAACCATTAAAGATACCATTCTCCTCTCAATAGCTTGTAGTTAATCATTGTTACAGCTTTCATTCATTTTCCCTTCACCACCATTTTCCAAACTGGCCCACAAGGCTGACATTTCTTCTGTTTGAACATGCTTTCCCCCTTTATTTTCTTTGTCCTGGTTCTTGACATTTTTATTTTCTGGGTCACACCCCACTCCACTGCATATTTTGAGCACAGCAATAAAACTACTTTCATAAAAAACTGCAGGAAATGGGTCCTTTGCAGCGAGCTCTAATGATGTTTGATTGTTCAGTTTTGAATAGCAGGAATATGTTTTAAGGCATAAAAGTGCATTTTTTCATGCTCTTAGGAAAGTCAGTGATGACGGGTAGATCTCAGCCTGCACTGGAAATATAGTACCTCTCTAACAAGTTGTCAATCTCAATTAAGACATCAACATGTCAAATTAAGAAGGTACTGCTGCACGGTCTATTGTTGAACTGCATGTCAGGTGAAATAAGCACTAATTATATACTTAGCCAAATATGTCTATTCAATATTACTTCAAAACTAAGGTCACTGAGTTATTATGAAGTGGTAGTTTACACTATTTTGGATCCCACCAAATGGCAGGTGGCCACACAAATATGCAACTCAGCATGTTCTGTTTGGTCCCCACAGCTGTGCTGCCAATCAGTTAAGGATGGCTGCAAGTAAATGCTAATTAGCTTCTGTTGATCTGCATATTCCAGCAGCCTCCCAGGATTCCCATTTTGATATGCAAGATTGCCAGTTGGGTATGTGATTGAATTAAGAACCAGAAAAGATTTTATCTTCCATGCAGGAAAATGTGGGTCTGAATCCCCAGCAGAGGCTGTTATCACTCTGATTTATGTTTGGCAGTGCCTGTCATTGCAGTGGTAGCAAAGGCTCAGTGCTAGAGGGTGCTGCCTCCCTTCTTTTGAGCACCAAAGAACCTCCTAGCCCTATTAAGAGCACACACACTTACCATCTGGGGCCTGACCCAGTCCTGGCATTCACATTCGGGAGGATTCTGCATGTCTGCTTCCCCACTCAGGGTCCAGGGTCCAGCAGATGCTTTTCTGAGGCTTGACTGGGCCTGGAAAAATGAGGGGGAAAAAAAAGACAATTAAAGACCAGGAAGATTTTTCTTTTTTGCACATTGATAGAGTTGCAAGAGGCAAACAAGATATTTATATATAAGTGTTGTTAACAGTCATTAGCTCATTAATAGTTGGCTGCTTAACTTTGCAAGGACTGCTTAAGAAAGAAATGGTTGGAAAGTTGCACTTTGGCGACCAAAGTATTTACATTTTGCACCTGTACTTCATAAGGGAAAAAAAAAAGTATGATCTCATTATGTAAACATTACAATAACAATTTTCAGAAATTTTGCTTGGCTCCACTATTAGTGAGTTCTGGTTCCCTGTAGTGATGAAACCATATTTCTTAGAAACTGTTCACTGCATATGATGGCTAACTACAATTTACCTCATCTCTGAAACTTTTCTCTTTATGGCTTGATTAGACACCACAGGAAAAATGATTATTAAATTACAATCCCAGGGTTCTCTAGGTTTTTATCATATTGTTTCTTGAGTTTAAGATGTAAGTGAAAAAAAGATTAACTGAAGACTGATGGAATATTGTATGTTGCCTTACAAATGCCAGGAAACAGTACTTCCTTAGGGATTTAAAGTTATTTTCCTTTTTAAACGATGCCATTCTCTCATTCATAAAGCTTGTCAGCACTCTTGCTGTAAGCAAGACACCTAAGCAAAAGAGCAATAATCCAGTTTAGAGTCTACATGGGAAATTAGTATAAGAGACTTTATTTCAACTTTCAGTTGCATATTTAATGTACAAAAGCCTGAAAATGGGATTACAATCAGCAGTACTCTAAAAGGTACTTATGTCTCTAACAGTTGAGGAAGTCAAAAACACCCTCTTATCCAAAGGACATTAGAAATAAATAGGTTAATTAAGAAAAAATTCTACAGTATATGCCCTAAATCTTTTTGAAACTGCTCTATTTATGGAGTCAGAATGGATAAAATTATTATGGAAAATATATTTTAAAGGAGCTCCAGGAATTTTTCCCAAGAATTTTGAGTCAAGCGAGATCTGCTATCCCTTCTCCTCCACATGCCACTATAAATAAAAAAGGAGTCTTGGGGTCCAATGTGAGAATTGAAGAATAAACTTCAGTGTAGAGAAACAAAATCTTACATATGAGTCCACCTACTGAGAATATCATCTTAGAGACAAATAAAGCTAAATTCAACAAGGCCACAAAGCCCCCGCTTAACCTGAAGAATGCTAGAAGTCAGTGAGACTTGTATGGTTTATTAAGGCCTAAGGTTTCCAGAGTTATTAAAAGTATATATCATACTTCTCTTTGTTGGATAGACTGTAAGGACCAGGCAGTTTGGTTTCTGGTGACACTGTGGGTGTAAGAGTCAAGAGTAGGATTAAATTCTGCCCTGCAGTTGCTAAAAGTTCATAGCTGCTCTGCCCTATCTCAGGTGCAAGTTTCAGCCTTTCTGCAATATGTGCTACTTTAGCAAGGGTTATTTTTTGTGTGGTAGCACTTCTGACTATGCTAGATTAGCATGTTTGAAACGAAAACATGAGGGCACTTTGCTCAGCTGATAGATTAACTGAGAACATATATCCTCGTTTACTACTGACATCTTTGTCCTCGAAGTACGTTAACACATGCCTTAACACATCACACAAGCCCATACAAACACAGACACTATAAGCCAGAAAGTGTCACTAAAAATACAGTTTAACCCATTTTTGTATTTAAATTATTTTTACTATTTATACATATCATGTTTCCATGATATGGCTTTGAATTGCTCTGTTCCCTCTTCCCTGTTGTTGCCAGAACACCTCTCAGAGGCAGGCTACCTGTCCTAGCTCAGCTAAGCTTAGCCTGGTCCTTATACCAGGACTTTGCAGTCTGGGAAGGAGGCTTTGGGGAGAGAGGAATACATATTGTACTGCGTAAGATCTAAACCAATGAGAAAAAAAAAGAAAAAAGAAAGAAAAAAAAGCAAACACACACACCCCACAGAGAAACCTTATTTGCTGTTTCTCGGAAGACCAAAATTAAAGGCACCTAAAGAAATGAACAGGCAGTGTAAAATAAAGAAAATAAAAAGTGCCTTAAAAAAAAAAGACTACATGGTTAGGACATCACCACTAATTAACAGCAGGGCAGGTAGTGCACGGGCAAAGGCCTTACAAGCAGAAGGGAGCTCCTCACTTATCCTGTCCTGGGGGCCCTCGTGCTGAGCCCCTCCAGTGGCTGCAGTCTCACCTGCCTCATCTCTAGCCCCCTTCCTCTTTCCCAATACTCCACAGACCCCTAAAAAGCCCTGTCTGTGCTCCTGGTGCTATATAACATACCTCAGGGCTTAATTGCACACTTATATTTGTGAAAATAAACTTTGCTCCCAGATACTTCACATGGAAGTACTTCACACATGTGTCAAAGAAAGCTACAGACCAAAAATACAAACAGATTAAAAAGCAGGGAGGATTTATATAAATTCGGGGGGAAAAAAGGCTACCAAAGATGACAAAAATGATGCAAATACTAACTCAGCACCTTCAATTTGCTGAGTGCTTAGAGGTGGGAGGGAATCAGCCTGTGTGTGCTGCATTGCCTTGACACTTCCCGAAGGTTAGCAGTATTTTAGTCCAAACCTGATACAGCCATTGGTCGGTATTGATTCTGGAAGACCACAGCACAGTCAGAAAGCAAGAGTGCCACCATCTCACCCCCACTCTGCAAATGAAGCATCACCAGTTATGCCCCTTCAGCTTTAGGTTCTTCATTTATCTCAGAAATAAATAAATAAAATACACCCACAGTTTTCATCAGTCTTTGACTGGTTCTTTCTTCATCTGCCCTTTGCATTTCTTATTATATCCCAGGCATGTGAAATTCAGGTACTTCCTAGGTGTGGTTTTGCCATTAAATACCATTCTTCCCTACACCCCTAAAATACAACTTTTAATATCTCCTATGTTGTCAAGTTTTCACTGTTGTTTTCACTAGAAATAAGTAGTAGTCAGGGGTGGACATGTTATGAAATTATTCTGAAATTTCTTTTGTTGTTATACAACACATCTACCCACAAACAGAGTTAGCACATTTTGGCTAATGTTTTGGGGAAAAAAAATATTCATCTGTTCTTTATTTCTAAGTGGACTGCTGAAATAGTGATGAATACTGCTTGTAAAAGGGCTGAAAAGGGAAAAGAGCTATTAGAACAACTCATCAGTATATGACTCATTAAATCAAAAAAAAAAAAAAAGAACTCTCTGTGTACTCATTTCTCTAACATTTACACTTCAATATGGTTAGTAAATGACTGGATTCTCCTTGTAAAGCAGAGTCTGACTTTCATTCCTGTTATCTAACTCCACAAATGCAACCCAAGGTTAGAGCTGTAAACAAATAAAGAAAAGCACAAAAATAAATTCTAGAAGGTGACACAGTTAGGGTAAGTATTAAGAAAAAAATCTCTATTATAGCAAGAACCATTAACTCTTGGATCTGCCTTCCAGAGCAAATGAAAGCTTCAGTTTAGCTACAGGACACACTCCTGCCTCAGCAGTGAGGGCTGAGTGGGGACACAGACACCTTTGCCTGAGGGGTCTTAGTGATGGAAATACTGTCAGCTGCAAGCGGAAAAACAACTAGAAGAGAAAAGCCTTAAAATGGCAGCATAAAGTGAAGAGTTTGACTCCAACCATATCCAAGCTGTCTGCAGCTCTATTAAAACTGATAATTAATTTCTCAAGAGGTTGGACTACACAGCGTTCGGCAGTCTCTCCCAATTGAAACTGCTCTATGGTCTACGGAAGGATACAAGCGATCTGCTTAAGCTTTAGGACAGGCAATAATGTAATTCCTGTTCCTTGTTCCAGTAAATTGAACTGAAAAATAAGTCTACAAGCCATTGGCTACTCTACCCGAGCTGGCTTCAGTAGCTAAGAACTGTAAACAGGCAATACACAATATTTGCTTTTGTCAAAGTGACTAGAAATCAGGCATTTGCTATGAAGTAAAATACATAAAAGCTCTGTTTTAAAACCAAATGTACACTGCAACCATAAAAAAATCTATTTTTTCCATAGCTATCAGATCTTAAAGCTAAGCAGCTCAGCTCCAAACTTTTCTAAACTTTGAAGGCCTTTAGGAAGTTTAGCTCATGACCACACATGGGACCACGCGAACAATGCAGGAGCACGCACAGATTCACAGTTCGGGCGCAAAACTCCCATTCTTTCCTTAAACACAAAAATGACGAAAACATTTATTATGAAACATATTTTCCATTACTGTATTGTAGAATGTAAACAAGTTCTCATGACATATGGGGCCATGTGTTTCCTTAAAGAGGTGTTATGTATGTCAGAAGCAGCATATGTACCGTGTGATACAGCTACCACCATGGTAAGCATTTGTTATTGCCTAGTGAACAGGTGCATAAAATCCCCATGTAAACAGATGTCATAGCTGCACTGACATCTCTTCCTCGTGTCTCCTCCTGCAGGAAAACGAGGGGGTTTGTTTCCCCCTCTTGGGTGTTTAATGTGGATGGCCCAGACTTGCGTATTTGCGATTTCCTCCTCTCACACACAGAGCTTCTCGAGCACAGAGCGGCTGCTAGGAGGAAAAGTCGCCCAAGGAAGACGTGTATTTCTGGGAGCATCCCCACGATCAGGCTCCATCCAAGAGACTCCACACAAGCCCTGCATGGAGGCAGCCCCCAGGCTCAGCTCAGAGTCCTGAAAGGCACAACCAGATTATCTTTTGGTTCATTTGTTAGTTCTTAGAGGATAAATGAGCCCTAAGAAAAAGGGTTTCATGAACAACTCAATTTTGCAAGAATGGCACAAAATTTTTTAGAATATTTTTTACTGATTTCCTAAACTCTTTTAAAGACCCATGAGTAAAATAAAGGGTGATGCTTTATAAATATATGTTTTCCTTTTGCCAGAGATACATTTAAGACTGGTAAAAAGTCACAGTAATTGACTAGGGTATAGTTTCACATGTGTACCAAGGTCTTTCCTTCTGTTACTCTTCTTTAGAGCTAAACATTTGCTAGAACGTTTCGATACAAACCAAGGCTGTGGCTCTTCACTACTCTAAGATGTGACCCGAGTTGTGTTTGTCTCTGTCTGGTACATATTAAAATAATAAATTTTCTTCATTCACCCTTCAACAGCAAACTAGTCCACTTTTGCTCACATACTAAATTTTTAATGTATTTTTCATTTAAATTCCTTTAGCAAAGATTCTGCGGTTCTGGTTGCCTTCTTTTCTTCCCCTCAGCTATGGTCTCCTGCACAAAAGAAAAATAACAGCCCATTCTTGGAAAATATTAAAAAGGACAGTAACATTATGCTTACAAAACTGGGCCTGATCTAAAGCTCCCTGGAGACAAAGATAGTCTTTGCAATCATTCCTTCTGCAAGAGTCTATTGACAAGTATTATTTAAATTCTTAACTATAGCAAGCCTCTTCTCAGTGAAATCCAACATAGATTTCACCAACTAACCTATTGTAGAGACACCACAAAAACCTTGTAAGGTAAATCCTAGCATGCTCAACATCCTCCTATTTATGGTATTTTCTGACACAGCATCCAACCTAATGGATTTCCATAAATTCTGGAAAAAGGTATGGACTGTGTACAAAAACTGTCTGCAAGAGCCAATAGATGTGCTAGAAACAGCCAGGGCCACGTCCACATGAGGGTGGTCCTCAGCCCTTCCCCAGGCCTCTTGCTCTCATGCCTCTCCTGGTCTTTGAGCAAAACTCATCTAACATCATCATGGATCCCAACCAAAACACTTGTGCTTGAAACACAGCGAACATCTCAGGCTTAAGGCAGGACATAAAAGCAGAGAACAAACTTTCCTGCCACTCACAATAGCACCTGCAGAAAGCAACTGCATCAAACTTAAGCAGAACTCAGCACACCTTCAAAGTTGCCAGCAATCCACAAGCTCCTGCCCAACACGTAGAGCCATTAACTGCACACACACAGCCTGCACAGATGTGCCGCAAAATGCACGAGCACCTCCCCATATCCCACATCCCATCATCTCCAGGCCTTCCCAGGATCCCATAGCTTACATTTATGTGCCAAACGCACTGCTGCCAGCTGCTCTCTTGGTCAGGAATCAAACAGCTAGCGGGAAAAGGGGGGAAAGCAACAGTGACACCTCCTCCACAAGCCAGGGACCTAGTAACTCTCCTCCCACGACCCTTCTGACCATTAGCCCCTCTTAAATAGCTTCTGGCTTCTTTCTTTAGCAAGCCCAGGATCTCCTACTTTAATGCTGCCCAGCAACTGCCTCAGTACCTGAAATCACTTGGCTCTCCTGGTAGCCTCCCAGTAAATCTGGGTCCGGCAGTCTGTGCACGGGAGGGAGGAGGATTCTTCTGATCTTCCCTTTCTTCTGGGCTAGCAGGGAACATGGGACCGCACCACCTGTTGCCCTGCTACACTGCAAAGCCAGAGGCAAGCTCCAAAGGAAAAAAAAAAAAAAAAAAAAACGCTTATTAGTGAGAATTTCCATTCTGGAGTCATATAGCTTCATAGTTCTGAAAAATTTGGAAGCCTTTCTGGCAGGAAAAGCTGTACAGGAAAAGCAGCAATTAGTGACAACTGAATAAGGGGACTCAAAGAGCATAAAGCAAGAGAGGAAAGATGGTCCTTTTTCAGGATACTAGCCCAGGACATGGAAGACAGAGTTTCATGTTCCTGTGCTGCTAGAAATGTTCTTGCCTGGTCCTGATGAACATATGGAGTGGCTCCATTGCATCATTCCTAAGCTGTGAAGTGGAGCAAGAGCACCTGCAATGAATACTGCGAGGTGCTGTAGCACTATAATGACGGATAATGTCGACTGCCAGCAATTACTGCTATTTTTTCCCTGTGTAGTGCATATATGGGACAAGGGAGAGATGTGCATATATGAAAATATGAATGCCGACTCCTGCTTGTTCCTGAGTCACTTGGCTGGTTTGCTCATGTGCTCCCCAGGGCAGAGACCATGTTTTCCTGTGTCTGCACAGCACCGAGCCGCTGCCAGCTCCAGTCTCATGAGGGTTTGCCCTCGTGCTACTTTAAAATAGAATTTCTTGCATATCTGATATTTATCATTGCTCCTCACTAGGAAAATGGCCATTTCCATGTTCAAAATCCACATGCTGTCATGATGATGCACTTTCAACAGCTGACCTCTTCTCTCAGTGCCAGCGAAGGCGCCGGCTGCCGGTGCAGTGCTCAGAAGAGCAGAAAGCTCTTCCCTGACCCCAGGCCAGCGGATCCGGTCCAGTCCTGGCTGACAGAAACAGAACTACCTCAGTCACCTCTCACACTTCTTTAAACATCTTAGATTTTTTCCAGGAACATCTCTCAGCCAAGGACTGACCTGATGTGACACAGAGATCAGATGAGACCGCAGCCTAGAGTCAGTAGCATGGCTGCAGGCCATAGCAGAATCCGCTGAATGTCATGGGACTGGGAAAGCAGCTTCCTTTCTTCCGTATTTTATTTTGTTGCCTTTCTAACATGCTAAAGTACTGCTGCAGCAGGGAGAGAAAACACAGCCTGCTGGGTTACCATGATATTTAAATTTCAATTATTTAAATACCATTAAGAGCTCTAGAGATACTCAGAAGCTTCCCCGGGACGTTTTCTGTAAGCCCGTATTTCTGAGCAAAGGAACAAGCTACCGTGCAAAGTCTGGGCCCAAAATAAGAAAAATAAATTTCCATACAGTCCCACCTTTTTGCTCTCACACAGACTTTATTAAGCATGAACAAACTCATCTCTAATTGATCCCAGAAAATTCGTAGAGCTGTTTTAAAAAAACACTTTTTAGATTTAAATTCAAACTGAGATCTAAAACAAATATTAGAAATCTCCCTCTGCGCTGCCTATTTGAATTTGTACTCCCTTCCTGAGTGTCCTAGTGTTTCTCTGGGAACTCTTTCATTATGAAAAATGGATCCCTCCATTTTTAATTTGCACAAGGGAGAAATCTCTGGAAAACCAGTGGCTAGAAGCAATGCAACAGATTCCTACTAAAGCCAGTTCCATTTTCCATCCTTTTCCTCAGCTATTAATGAGCAGCAAGGCTGGGACGGGTGGATACAGAGCATGAGAAGACTTGTGAGACCACACTCCAAATAGATATTAAGGCAGCACAAAGAGATATCCTTTCAGAGAGGACTAAAATAACTTCTTGTCATAGACTTGGCTCAGTTTTTCTCTTTTAAAATAGGGATAATGTAACTGCAATTTTTTATTAGAGATACTAAAATAACTAAATAAATACTATGCTAATAAATAGCTGAATAAATGCTAATTTAAAATTATTAATTATTATTATTATTGGGAAGAGAACTTGTAGGATGGGGATTTGAGCTGTGTTAGTAACACGTATAAAGCAATGCACAAAATTCTGATCACCCTGAGAGGCTTTCGGCAAGGCCAAAGTGGAGATAACAGCAAAGACACAAGAACCAGAAAGTGCAACTACCTACAAACCACGAAGTGGGACTATCTGCAAACTGCTTTGCCACCACAGATCAGAAAGTAAATTGATAAGTAGTGTAATGCATTAGATACCAGAAAGTATTTTCAGTTTCATAAAACTACAAATTATTGAGAAAGGTAGAAGGATGCAAAGCCAAATACCCACCTTATTATATTAAACGTGGCTTTCTAGGGGGATTGAAATGATTATATGATACATTCTGAACAGTCTTTCATGTAAAATGTGCTGTATCACTCAAGGTCTGTTAACGGTACCTCTAGGCTTGACCCTCCTGGATCACTGTTGCTCTCTGTTCTTGCAAATTCTTAGTTTGCCACATAATGCCACTGATGATCAGGATCCCTTATGAGACCTGATTCTTCTGTTTTATTTTTATAGAGTTTTCTTTGGTGATTAAAAACATATTTCAACCTTGTAGTTTATAGTATTTGCTGCTCTTCACATGGCATGAAATGCAAAAGTGCATTATTATTTATTCATTTGTATGCTCTCCTCCACTCCCCCCAAAAAAGACTCAATCTTTGTTTTTCCTTTCGATCAGCATTTCAAGGGGGTTCTGCTGTGTCACCAATTTTTAGCATCGCAGCCCTGAAATGTGGTAAATGGAAATACAGTTTCACTGACCACAGTGGAGCTGCAGCACGCGTGTCCCCACCAGTGTCTGGCCCTGTCCCCGGCCCTGTCCCTGTGCTGTGATATTTCAAAGTACCAGCATCACCTGGTTCACTTCAACTGGGGTGCATCACCAGAAAACAGGGGAAAGCATCTGAAGTTCTACTTCAGATTTTACATGGTTGATTTATACCACTCTGTAAAGTAAAAACTCTAAAATACATAAAACAGAACTGGGGCAAAGCTGCATGACTGCTTAAAAAAGCAGGGGAAATAAGAGAAGTAAGAGGTACTCCATTTCCAAGCTCTTCTATGTCTTATCTTTCCGGAAGATCGGTACAGCTAGCTCAATTATTACTTTCCCGGGATGTCTTGCTTGCTTCCACCAGACGGAAGTAATATAAAATTATGTAAATCAGCTTACTTGATGTAAAGAATCATGGACCAGTCAATAATGTTTATGCATTAAGAAAGGGCAGCTCCTCCTGGAAGAAATAACACAGGGAGCCGATCATAAGTAAACATTTCTAAACAGACAAAGGGCTGGTCCCTGCAGCACAATATATTATCATATTTCCACATAATTAGTTTGTTTTCCACTTGAAATCAGGAAACGATTCGACATTGCATTCTATGCCTCAGGATGGTGCATACAGTAGAATTCTCATGTGCAGGTTCAAATGTTGAATAATTAGTAAGAATTAATCTGTTGAAATTAAAGTTTGGAATATTATAGAACTCATGAATAGTGTATGTAACAATCAAGTAAATTAAACCAGAAGCAGAATTTAGGAAGCCAGACAATAGCAGATGACTGCTGGCAATCTGTTTTTTAATCAGTGAGTTACAAGCCAGAGGGATGAATATTGTTACTGGCTTTAGAAAATATTGCAAAACGTTAGCAGGCACAACAAAGAAGATTTACTAAGTAAGCACATTTTTATCATATTTGTTAAAGAAGGGCACTTCAAAAGGATCTGCTAACTTCAACATTTACCTCTCTCCAGAACGCTCAGCTCCGAAGAGATTGTCCTTACCAAGTGTCCTGCACTTCTCTGCATTGCAGAGGCACTAAGGACTTACGAGAGCTCTGTCTCAGTATATTTAAATTTATACTTGCTTACCTGGAGCCAAAAATGTGTAAGTTTCTTTTTAGTTTCTTTAAAAATAACTATTGTGCTACTGTAAACCTCAGGCAGCATGACTCTGATGTAGAGACTATTTTTTAAATGTTTGAAACAGCAATTCTCCCTTAGTTTAATTTTATTTGAAATCCATCTAATCATTATAAAAATTGTATTTATCTTTGCTTGTTTTGCTGTGAAAAAGCACTGATCATGACTTGCCAAGCAAGTGCACATTTAGAAATCCTGAGAAAACTAGCTTGATTTATGCTGAAATATATACAATCTTCCCCTGGAAGGGAAGAGGTTTAAACCTAAATGCACACTTGCTTTTTTTCTATTGTGTATGATCCTGTTAAAATTGAAGAGGATTCCAGATCTATTTGAAAATGGCCACTACAGTTAGCTGAAACTTCAATCTTGAAAATGAATGAATGGAGCCAGTCCAGTACATTGGCTCTGGACCAGTCTTTAAAATACAGCAGAACAATGAATAACTGAATTCACAGCCAGCTGGTATCATAGTTGGGCAGTGAAAGTGTCAAAATATTAGTGACTTTTTTACATTTGTCAAAATCATTGCCAATACGGGAAGCATGGGCAGCTTGCAAATGTGAATCTTACACCAAAATAGTTTTTAAAATCTTGCCTTAAGAATGTGTGTTCAGTTCCTAGTTTTATATCACCCATCAAGGGAAAGGCGGAAGAGAATAAAATATCTTTTACTTAGAAGATAAAAGCTATTATTGATTTATCGAACATCAAGAACTAATGTGGCTGAGCGGTGCTATATGCCCTGCAGTAATAATGGATCAACCAGCATTTCGACTTCTTATTTTCTGGAATTTAGGAAGCCCATTCACTACTTTTTAACATGTAGCATGCAAGCTTCCCATGCAAGGATAAATACAAAATTTATAGACATATATACATGCACACACATACTCACATAATGTAAAGAGGAAGGAAACACTTTTTGGCCAAGTTTCAGTTATAGGAGAGAAAAAGAAAAATAAACATATGTTCATGGTGTCTGACATGTCTTTCCGCTCCAATAATTTGAAATAATGTTTGTTTTATTTTTAAACCAAAATTTTGCTGGCACTCACTATATACTGCAGATGAGTTACTGCCACCATTTTTGAAAGAAAAATCTACATAACTGAGTTATTCCACTGTAACAGAACAGCAAGCTGCTCTACCTGAGCCCTGAGTTTACTCTCCAGTGAGACACACTTCAGGATTTCTAACACCTGCTCTCTGCCTGCTGAGCATATTTTTATCCTCAGCAACACAGATCTACTCAGATACCATGATTTCAGAGGAGTTACACATATTGCCTTCTCTTTCATTTTGTATATGGCAGCCTAAGATCATTCAAACCATACCTGTCTCTCACTATATGTAATGTATTTTTACAGAAAAGGACAGGCAAAATTCCCACTAAAGCAACTAAAGCCCAAATCCCCATGCAGCTCTTCTAAGAACAGGACATATCTCCTATTTTTGTTAATCAAAAAAAGATTAATTTCAAAGACAACAAGAAATCCTACATATGTGGATGTACACGTTGTATAGAATGATTCATTGCACAGATTGAGAAGCTTTTTACCATTTAAGAAACCAATTTCTTCCTATTTTTTTCCTTACATTCCCTAGGTAAGTAGATAATCCATTCATATTTCCTTATTAGTTTTATAGTGGAAAACAAGGACCTCTGGTATCTGTTCTTGTTTCAGCAAAGTAAGGTTTGAGCAAGAAAGTTTCCCCAAGATTTTCATTTCTTTTCTTATCTGATGCAAAATAAAGAGTATGCCAAGTGCCACTGACCTTAACTCTCCTGAATCAAAAATATCTGATGTGATATATAGAAAACTTTGATGTGTAGATATGCTAATCAGTAGAGAAATGTCAAATTTGCATACATTTCAAGTGACCCAACAATATTTACCTTAGAGCTAAGTTTCATATTTTTCTGACAATTGCAGCATTGAACAAGTGACTCATTTAGCATATCTAAGTAGCATTATGTCACAGGGATTTACCTCAGAGTTGTTTGAAAGCATCAAAAAGATGAACATCACTGTCGGAAATTAACAACAAGCCTAATTTGATTTGACAAATGATGTTGATTTAGATAGGGTCACTAGCTATTGAAGATGTGGAGGACAAATAGTGCCTTGAAGCCTTGATAAAACTGAATATTTAAACAGTTCATTATGCAAATTTGCCCTCTACCTGTCAGTAGTGACTAAAGTATAGGGTTAGAGTGCTGGAGAGGCTCCGTGCTAAGGAGATGACTAGTATACATGTACCTGGCTCTTCTTAAAAATAACTCCTTAGACATTTACAAAGTAGATCTGCATCAGCACTGTCCTCTCAGCTTTGACAGTGACAAAACAGACAGGGGCTTGATTCCTAAAACTTTGGGCTTCAATGTGGAAAACTTAACTATATCAAGATAGCAGCTAGACATGGCCATTTGCCCACTGTAAATTCACAGCCCCATTCTGCAACCCTTTCTCATGATTTACATATCCTGGTGGCCCAGTGGATTTCACTGCAGTTACATAAATATTGCTGTTGCTCAGGATTAAGTGTCCTGAGTAGGAGTCCTGTGTTACATACTCAGACTTACAGATAGTCTCAGACCCAAAATACAGACTTGAAAACCAAAAAGGTCCAGATTGCTCTACGGTTTGTGCAAAACTTGCACATCTGCCTTGGCTGGTACTGCTACCGTCAGTAGGGAGACTGGTCTCTAATATGAGAAAGAGCAACTGAGAGAAAATCATGGTCACTGATGAATGAATAAGCCCTTGATTTTGAAAAAACATACAGAAATCAACAACTTAAGATCAAAATGATGAGCCAAAAGGAAGAGTAGATAGGATTTTTTACTAAATCTGAAGAAAATCTTACATAGTCAACTGTGTCATCCATGGGCAGGGTGAGGTGCAGCAGATATCTCTGCTATAACTAGCTGCCACAACGGTCACAAATGTACCAATGAAACCTGGCGATTCAGTATGGAGACCACCTAAGCCAGACCTGCCTCAGCTAGTACATGGCTAGGAGCTGCAGAGACACAACTGTGTGCCCAGACACCAAGACTAAATGACAAATGGGATTTCCGAGGGCTGTGGCATGAGGCAAATGTGTTATCCATATGTAGGCTTGGTCTGAAGTCTCAGTGCATTGTGTGGGCTTCCCAGCAAAACAGCCCATTATCACCTGTGAAATGAAGCCAGAAGTATCATAAACCTTTTCCATATGACGCCTTTATCGTAGAATCTTATTGACTAGTTTACATGTGTTTTGTAGTATCTGTGTTTTCCTTATCCAGGTTATCCCTCACTGGTTTGGCTAATTGAGATGACTATATTTACCATTTCACCGGATCTGGGAAAAAACATGTCTTGTGAGCAACTCTGATTTGTTTATAAACTACTCCTCTAACTTTGCTGAGCTTGTACGTTCTTGCCTAATTGCTCTCATGTCCATGAAACAGGAGAAGTGTAAGTAGGAAATACATGGAAGCAATTAGGGCATCAAAAAAAAAAAAAAAAAAAGAGAGATAGAGAATATAGGCTTTCCCTGTAAACAGATGTCTATGCCAAGATACCCTACCTAAAGCAACTGGCATGTGGCACGTTTGCAGATGGAACCACAGTAGGATCTAGCCACTTATACTGAGCATGCAGTGCTAGTCGTTTTAGCCAGCCAGCGAGCAATAGGCAGGAACTGGTAAGGGAAATTTTTGCACACAAGTGCACCAGTATCAACACCCTTCTAATCTAAAAATCATGTATCTTAATTATTACGAACATACCACCCATTAGAGGACCCTTCACTTTTTCCTCACAGGGACACAGAAACAAATTCTTTTGTCTTGACTTAGAAGAATGTAGCCAATATCATTCACTACGTGTTTTCTTGTTACACAGCTCTTTTGGCAATTTGGGACCTTCTGTGGAAAAAAAAAACCCTAAAACTCAGCGAGTGTTATAGCCTGTATCATTATGTTGGTAATTTCCACTGCACACATTTGCTGTAATCTATGGTTAGCATGCATGAAATAATTCTGTGATCTGAAGGCTGGAAGGGATCATTTGTTCATCGGTCAGACACTCCTCCATAACTCATTCCACAGAATTGCCTCCTCTTAGTCCACTATCAAAACACATGCCTTCCTACTGAGACAAAGACTGTATTTTAAAAATGATTTCAAACCTTGACTTGAAGCCTGCAAGTGCTGGGAAATCTATCACTCTCCTGGATAAGCTGTTCCACGGTCAAGATTGGTCACTGCCCTTTCTATTTTTTCCCTCTGTAATGAATCAATTCAACCAGAACACAAACACAAATCAGAATTCTCTCTGGACTGGCTATATACATAAAATGATGTGAAGCAAAACTTGTGAAGCAAAAGGCTATTGGTTCTTATGGGAAACATTACACTTGGAGAGAGTATAAGCACTGGCATGTCAGTGACGGACATGGTCTTACCTATTTACCTCCAAAAGTAATGGCTAAACTTTCATGACTTGGGCAAGATAATAGCTTTGACTCTGCTGAGAGAGACGTGGGCGTCATGGTGGACGACAGGTTGACCATGAGGCAGCAGTGTGCCCTCGTGGCCAAGAAGGCCAATGGGATCCTG
>JAWLRI010000763.1:0-33123 GCA_034781795.1 Crypturellus tataupa | reverse complement strand
ATGGCCACAAACTTAAACATCAAAAGTTCCACAGGAACTTAAGGAAAAATTTTTTGACAGTGAGGGTGCCAGAGCACAGGAACAGGCTGCCCAGAGAGGTTGTGGAGTCTCCTTCTCTGGAGATCTTCAAGACCTGTTTGGATGCGGTCCTGTGCCACATGCTCTAGGTGGCCCTGCATGTGCAGGGGGGTTGGACTGGATGACCTCTGGAGGTCCCTTCCAACCTTAGGCATTCTATGACTCTTCCTGCCCTAAAACCCCAATGCTTGCAACTTGTCATCTTGGAATTTTCCCCTTTAAAAAGTTATTTAGTGTCAGAACATATCAAAGATTGATTCCTGCCAGTTTGCAGGATATGATTTCCTTAATATTCAGTTTTATTTCTTGGAAAAAGATGTTCCAAACACTGGTGATCTCAAAGCTAAAGGTGCCTTTTCACACAGGAGAACATTAACTGAAGTAGCCATTACGATGAATAAACTAAAAGCCAAAAGTCAGTTATTTATATATGACTCCCATGTTGCTGAACAAGCATCTCTGCAATCTCTCTGCATGAAAGTGAAAAAGCTACTTTAAAACACCTCAAGAATTCAGAGTTATTGCAAATACAATAATCAAGTAATCAATAATTGAAACAACCTCAAGGAGTATTCATTTTGTTAAGATCAAACTGTCTTTTTAAAAACATTGTTATTCAAATATCATTAACTTTATGACTGACAGTAACTGCATGGTTTTATTTTTGTTAAGTCCTAATATCCTTCAAGTAGAGAGATTCTTTTGGACTCTACTTTACCATAGGCCAAATTCCCCAGGCCCTACCAGACTCAGACAGTATTCACTTAGATCCATACTCCTTTTGAACAGATTTCTGGGGTTGTTTGGTGTTCCTTGCACTGCAGTCCCTCTAGAAAGCTTGATATAACGTCTTCAAGCAGGGGCAGGGTAGGCAAATGTTGAGTTACTCAGGCTCAAGTAAGACTGGAAAAATCTGGTTCTTGGCCATCACTGCATCTCTGCACATGATGAAGTGTGCCTCTATAGAAATGAAACTATGTGTTGCTCATATGGGTGTCTTGTAAGGGATGAAGATTAAAATACATAATCATACTCTGACTTTATCTCTTCCTTCCAACTTGCAGTGTGAAGTTTCGAGGACTGTGATGGCTTCTGAATAAATGTATGTAAATAAATAGCTTTTTTCAGAAGAATTTATGTATTTCTATTAGAGTAACCTGAAACCAGATAAAATTTTTAAATGACAAAAAAGATGTCTCAATTGTAACAAGAACAAGAAGCTGAAGAATAGCGGGAGGATGAACAGCAAGCAGTGACCATAAAAATATTCCTGGAATGAATATCATTCTAGTGACTGGATTGCTGCCAAGACTTTTTATTCCATGTTTTTTAAAAATGCATGGACTAGGAGAGTCATAAAAGAATGTTTTGTCTCTGGAATATGCTGGAACAAAAGCCAGATATGATTACACTTTGACATGGACATTCATCATGTCCCAAACTGAATCAGTTATTAATTCTGAAAGCATTAAATATGGAATGGGTTGAGTGTCTAAGAAGTCTGTAGTATTATTCAATTACAACAAAAATGTTAGACTGAAGATTTTCAGAAGCACCTTCTTGTATATTAAGTTGTGTGAATTCAACCAAGCCACTGAACAGTATCCTCAGTCTTAGTCTTACAGAAGCAAACTCTGTGGGGACAAACCTCATTCATGACAACATGAAGTCAAAGTGCCAGGATTATTTTCATAGGGAATGAAAGGTTCTCACACACAGAACCTTCTTTTTTTTTTTCCTGGAAGCCAGCTATGCACTAAATCCTGCCTCCTGGACAGACTCACATCTTCCTCCAAAGGCTGACCAGTCGGATGGCTGGGACAACCTCATGAGGGTTCGGTGGGGCCCACCTGCAATGCTTTTGCTAGCTACTTACCCCTTCAGCATCTGTGCTGGTATTTACTAGCTTCCACATCCTGGCTTCTGGGTAGATGCTAGCATGGTCATGTTTCACAGCACACTGAATGGTGCCAATATTCATTGCAATGGGAGTGTGAGTAGGAGTGCTAGGAAGCTGTGAAATTACAGAATCAGGCCACTCCCGTGCATTCTGTGTGTACGATATTTCAGTTTTCATCACAATGTTTTGGCCATGGTAAAGAGAAATCAGAACACTCCTCCAGCTCAATGGTTTATCACCAATAGGAACTCCTCAAGAGACAAGAGTCTACAACTGTTGGTAGCCGAGTGCAAGAATTCTTGAGGACATCAGTTAAAGAGGGTAATCTTAGACAACTCTTCACCAGCCTGACATAACCTCTTTTTTTTGGACTTCTGAATTAAGCATAATTAAGCATCTCTTCTTATACATGAGAAAAAAGTACTTGATTTTTATTAAATCTATCTTCCTTTATTTCGAAGCAGAAAACAGAAGGAAAAAAAAGAGCAGTTCAGGTCAAGTCTTGACGAAGAATTAATCAACAGCTGCTGTTACTCTATCTTGGAATGTTCTTGATTTTCTATTCAATTTATTAGGTGATACGAGTAGTAGTAATGATATATATTTGTATCATTTGTGAGCAAAGTTTCCACTGCTACCCACTGCACCTGATGCTTCAGGAGCAGAGACTGTTCTTCTGCAGCCCTAACCAGGCAAAGGAATCGCACTGCATATAAAGCAAACAAGGAAAAGACAGAACTGGAAAACTATGGACATCCCAGGATCTGACTTGAGCTTGAAGGAGTCTGGAGGTTTTGCTTTTATGATGGATGAGGTCTCCTGTATTGCTCCATATTTCTTACTTAGGGAATTTCCTTCTTTTTCCTCCTTGCCAAAAGTATTTTCTCCGACTGGGAAAAACCATACATATTTACACTGCCTTGGACTCCATCACCAGAGGAAAGTGCCTTCTGAACCATGAATTCCTGATACTGAAGATCATTCAACAGAAAAAGGCCTTCAGCTTTACCTCTGACATTCAAAGATTTTGCTTATTATTTCAGTAAGTGTGCATGCAATATCTATGCCACAGAAAAGGAAGACTAATGTTTTCATATGTCCATCCTTTGTAATAACATAGACAGTAGAGGTTATTAGGATCTGTGTGGTTCTATGTTAAACCAGTATGAGAAGTTCTGATATTCCCTTTCAACTTTAACACATTTACACTAACACTATACTTGGAATCTCATCATCTCTCCTTTTTTTAGTTTTAGGTTGTGTCCATGCACAATCTTTCAACAGTTTAAATGCAGAAATGTTCAAAACCAATTTGACTGAACAGATGCTGGTTTTGTGTACTGTCCCTTACTTGTATTATCAGAAACTTGTTTTGTTTAAGCAAGAAAGATATGGGAGATGTTCGGCACAGCAGATGGTACGTATGAAGACGGAATCCTTATAGACTTTCTGCATAGCCTCTTGTTTATTAAAACCAGAATAGGCTGAAATAAGTCACCCTCCAGCCAAGTATGAGCATGTACATACAAATAAGCAGCTCTCTCCAACTAGGTTAAATTTACTCTTTATCAAAGCAGCGCAAGTTTGCTTCTAGACAAGATCCACTAAAATTTCCTATGCTGTTTTAAACTATTTTTTAATACTTTTGGACAAGCAGCTTATACACCCACTTTGTAGCTAATATTAATGGCTGAGCTGTAAATCCATCACCAGGGACTTCTTCGTGGAAATGCTGATATATCCATGCCTACCACAGGAAAGTGCTGCTAGGCTCTTCTGTAATTATAGCTTCTTCAAAGGACGAATGCATCATTTGGTCTGCAGAGAGGAGCTGTGGAAGCCAAAGCGAGAGCAGACCGGTTGATTTGTGAGAAGCCCTGGTGACCAGGGCATAAGTGTCTGGAGAACCTCACCCAGCTCCTAGAACAGCAGAAAACAGCAGCTATGTCTTCTCTACCCTCCACTACTTTCCTCCTCCTCTTTTGTGACAGCCACTTGTTTTTTTGTAATCCATGTTTCCCCAACACCCATCAGCACAACAGTCATCCTCCCTTCTACATAGCATTTCCACATGTAATTCTCCAAGCATTTTGCAAAACTCAATAAACAATTCGCTTCCTATGCCAAGGTCACCCAGGGGAACAACGCTGAGCCCAGAAATTGAATCTAATCTCCCAAACTCTGAAAAGAGGATGGGACATGCTGTCCTGCTCACAGTCACCTATTAGGGAACACCGCAGCCTTAGCAAAATCTGAGCTCTTATAGGGTGTTTGACACTAGTCCAAATCAAGTAAAAATAATGAAAACTATTTTCTGTCTATCTGAGGCACTTGCAAATTACCATTCACTGTCATATCTTAGTGCCAAACACTATCAGGCGTACTGACAGGCTCTGAAGGCTTCCAAGATGAGGTGGTATTAATGCAAGCCTGCCTCACTACAGTACTATGAGAATTATACAGTGGATACTTAAACCTTTGACCTTGTAAATACAATTTGATTCTCTGAAATCAGCAATAAAATAACAAATCTCGGTACAGAGTGAGACAGCTTTGAAAGGGTCATTCAACTCTGCACCACCATGTGCTTGTGGTGCAATCACCCAACAACGGGGCAGAATAAAAACCCAACCAGTGGACCCCATATGGGTGCCCCAGCCCCCATGTCCTCCACTGGCTGGGGCTGCTGTCACACAATATCCCCAGGAGTAGGTGGAATTTCTGGGGTAAATCTGTCTGGCTCAGGACAACACAAATTGCAGCTGTATCTCGGTTCCGATGAAGGCTGTATTACAAGATTGCTAAAGATGTCATATTATTGGCCTGTTTATCTTCTGTTGCAGTCTACATATTAATCAAGTGACAGAAAGTCTCTGAATGTGAAAAGAGATATGAGGTGGCTAATCAATCCAGGACAATTCCAATGGGAAATAGGGGCCTGTGACAGCTACATGCACCACTGATGCGTGATGACATCTGAAAGAAACTTATCCCTCCACAACTCTTACATGGCCAAGGAAAACCCCCTATTCAGAAAGACACGGACATGACCAGTTTTGAGTATCTAACATTTGTTTTTATGCAAGATTTTGAACATTTACCACTTGATTTAGCTCAGGTATGACCCTCTACTCTTGGAAGGGAACTATCAAATCCATCTAGCAAGCACTGGACTTAAATGCTGGAATAAGGAATTCCATCTTAGCTTCTGATCTAACTAAAGATAACAAAACTTAATCTATAATCTTTTTTAAGTACTAGATCAATGTTTATGCATTTTTATGGATTCAATAGCTGTATAAATTCAAAGTTTCCTTGCTCAAAAAGTATATGATTTTTTTCGCTAGTATGTAGGAAAATCCTGTAAGCAAGCAAGCAGACATAAAGGTATTCTATACATTGGTATTTATTACATATTTAATTTGTGACTTGCATGGAGATTAAGTCTCTAAACATCAGAAAGGCTTCTGCTTTGTAAGAATATGTGTGTGTGTTAGTGTAATTGAATATGTAAGCAAATCAAACAAAACTTCTGATCTTTTCCACTGGTCCAAAATCAATACAAGATCTGCTCTCTCAAGTATAAACTCTGACCAACACTATCCGCAAAGTTACAAAGATAAATATCAGGCTTTGTGAAGATGGTTTCATTTATACAGAGCAAACGCTAAACTTAAGAATGTGTTCTCCAAGAAAAATACCTTCAAAAATAGATCCAAATATATCACAATGAGACTGTTCCATTTACATTTTAACTTGGCTAGCTGTATGCACAACAAATTAAAAAGTCCTTTCAAAATGAAAATGTTTCATTTAAGTGTCAAAGTGGAACATTTTAACATTACTAAAATAATGCTTCTTCATTTACTAAAGGGAAGGGAGGAGATTCAAATGAGAGATTTTTTTCTGAAATAACTTTCTTCTGGGAAGTGTTCTGTTCAGACAGAACTGCATTTTTTATGGAGAAATAAACAGAAATGGTAGATACCTCCCTCTTCTATCCCCAACACTATCTAGTCATCAGATATCCTGCTTAACTGTATCTGTAACATTTCTAATTCTCTTTCCATTTCAAGCACTTGGATGAGAGGTGTTACTTCCAGTATCATTTGTTGGTCTGAAAAGTATAAACCTGTGGCCTTCCTACAACACTCAGTTACCTAAAAGCTTGCAGAGTGAAACATCACTAAGACAGTATAGTTCTATTTCTACAGTACTTTGGAGAGATTACTAAATACAGGACGAAAGGCAGACAACATGCAGGCCATAAATTCAGCTCTTCATTAGAACTGGAGAAAGCTTCTCGAAAGTCAAAAAAGCCAAAGTTCTGTCTGTGGTCAAGCCCATGTCTGAAGAAGGCAATGAAATTCTTATTGGTCCCTAGTGGGCACCTCTGTCAAAGATCCATGTCCCTACTTGCACTACCTGATGTCTCCAACACATTAAGCAAAGAGCGAGCAGAATGACAGACGCCTGCATGTTGCACAAGGAGGGCGCTAGGGACAGTGCTCGTGTCCCACTTGCTCTGACGCTGCCTTTAGCTCCTTTCATTTTCTGCCTGTGAAGCTGGCCCAAGAAATGGCAGCCTTCTGGGTTATACGGACAAAAAGCAAAACACACCCACACCAGGGGACTGTAACTGCTTCTACTTCTGACTATCCCTGGAGATTATTCACAAGCCCCACTTTGTCACTCCCAGAGAGCAGAGCAGCATGAGCAAACTACTCGTCCTGATGTGCGAGCTGACCTGCTTGTTTGCTGCTGGCCGGCAGTCTATCAACACAGCCTTGCATGGGTGGCACAGAGCTTCGTTATGGATCACTTCTCTCTGCACGCTGTCCCAACGCCCAAGCTCAGAATTAAATGCATCTGTTGGCAATCCACTGACTGCGCGTTTATGGAACGAAGGCTGATGCTTTAAGCAAAGGGTCACCAGATGGCTATTCTTTTCTGGCAGACTAGCTGAGCTCGACCTTCAGCGAGCACTGTGGTGTCCTACACAGCACAGCATAGCTGAGCTTCAAGGCAGAGTGCAAGAATTATTAGGTCAAACACTTTCTTGGCTGAGGAGCATCGTGGAACTATTTATTATGGCCAATTGGGGCAGATCACAGGCAGAGCAGGGACTGTCTATGCAAACAGTTCCATGTCACATGCCAAGATCTGACAAAAAGAGGTGAGGAACATCAGTTAGGACCCCAGTCAGTTGTTTATCCCAGACAACTGCACAAGAGGCTTGGAAAGCTTCTGCTCACACTTCATCTGACCTCCTGGAGAGCAGAGACCTCCATTCCGAGCCCAGAGCACTGGCCAAATCCATCCAATCTGCTGCTGTTGCAGTCAGAAAAAAATCCTAACTGAACTACATAGGGTTAAGCACTGGCCAAAATATCAGCAAAAGCAGGAGGCTTGGGCGCTTTGAAACCCTGTTCAACATATGTCTGAAGGATTTTTGGGACTGCACAAAACTGTAGCAAAAGAGAAGATTGGCAAGGCAGATGTTCGTTGTTTACTGACCCCTGATGAAACCTGCCCTTTCCTTTACCCATTTGAGATGTTCAATAGATACGTTGGTGCTGATTTTTAAACCATGTGCTGCCAAAAATCTGGTGTATTTCTACGTCCCCGAGAGTTTGAAAACAAGAAGTACACTAGACTAGTGTGAAAACACACTTCCTTATGGCAGGTTTATAAGCTGATCACTGGAAATGAATTTTTTTGCAAAGTAACATGTTGAAAACCATGACAGGCTCATTGACAACAAGCAAAGCCCTCACATTTCTATCTCAGGAAGAGGGTCAGTTTGCAGAGCAGGCACCAAACGATTGTTTATTGGAGCTTTTGCAGAAAAAAAAATGAAATTTTGCCTTCCGGGTATTTATGTGGAGAAGGCTGATACTGTCGCAAACACAAATAACACAAAAACAGGACTGTGAGAACTCCCGACTACACTCAAGCTTTCCTTACCATGCCATTTTCCTATATGGCCAACATGGCAACATTGGAGCCCCAGCCAAAGCAGTAACAGTTCCTTCCTTGGAAGAGGCCAGCACTTGGCTTTAATTGATTTTCCCCACCTGTCCAGCATGTCTTGTCCAAGAATATTTCCCATGCAGCTGAAGAGATGGAGGTGCAGACATGACAAACATGGTAAAATGAAGCCACTTCCTAGAGCAGCTTCTCAGAATCGCTTGGGCAGCAGTGAACAGTAACCCTCAAGACACTCACTAATAAGAAGCCAACATTGCGGTAGTCCCAGATGGAGTAACTCAGCATTCTTTAAGTCCCAGGCACTATGTCTATCATCCATTTACCTCTAGCATCTAGGGTCATAAAATTATCGTAGATTCTCCTTCCAAAATTTCTAAGCCTTGTTAGTGCAGTGAAATAACCTGTGAGCAAGCAGTGATGTAAAGCTACAGAATACCTGCACTTCGCGCTGTAAGGTTTTAAGTTGTACCCCTACACCTACAACACCCCATGTGTTGGTCCCTATGGGACCAATTTACTCATCCAAGTATAGAAAACTCTAGTGTAAGTATTAGAAGACACTGTGGTATGGCATGTACAAGGCTTTTGATTTCTGTAATACAGATTTGGCTGGTAATGAACTAACTCAACACCTGAGTAACTTCTCAAGCTCTAAAAGGACTATCCTCCTTGCTAAACATGACACCAAGGTGGAATTTTAAGCTGTGCGTAGTGCAGATAAATCTGCTTTCTTCACTAAACGCTAGACGAAATACACATACATAACAGAACTGCAGAAAATGGTCAGGAATGGTTTTTGAAATCAGGCTGGCTTATTCTACTGCTGACAAACTATCCAGTATATCCAGAAGACCTCCTGAGGTGGCTGAACAGGGTTTGCTTGTTCTAAGGACAGGCGGGATGTCAGCACGGCACCCCAGCTGGGCATGCCAAGGGATCCTGCACCCCGAAGCTGCCCCTCACAAATTCCTGCTTATCACACAGTCTGCTCTGCCCTTCTGTTCTGGCAGAAAGGGGGTGCAAGGGAGGCAGTGTTGAAATCAGAGGAAGCATATAAAGAATTATGAACAAATATGGAGTGAGGATACACAGAAGATTAAAGACAGCAAAAGAAATGTGATGCTTTGAGTGCCTGACCTGGCAAAATTGGAAAGATGACAGTGGAAACAGTAGTTCAGACAAAGAAGTTTTTGGCAGCTGTTATCACTGTTAATACATCACATGGTCTACATAAAAAAGCTGAAAATATGGCAAAGGCTATAAGCTTAACAGAATACATGTGTCATTAATAGTTCATGTGTAGTAAAGTGAAATATTGCAGGCCCACAAAAGGGTGCTAAAGTTGTGCAGAATGGAAAAAGATGAGACAAACAAGGCCTCTGTGGCAGAGGCATCAGCACACCGGAGAGAAAAGTCATTGTTGAGCATGCGCTTTCCCGCAAGAACGGCCACTGCTGCATCTGCACTGCAAAAATTAAACACGCCTCTTCATGAACACCAGAGACGCACGTGGCTTTGGTAAGAACCAAGAATCCTCTTTTCAGGCCAAAGGATGGAATCACCTCGCAAAAGGGGCTGCCCAGAAAAAGCAGCCTTACAGCAGGCCATGAAATTGGCACTTGGGGCGTATTTTCACCATGTTTCTTAGACTTGAATCCACGGTGAAGATCAGTGTTACTCTAAAGGCTCTAATAGTGGGAATATTTCTAAATGTTGTTAGGGAAAGGAAATGTAGGAGACAAAATGGAACCTATGGCATATAATTGTTTCCTGTAATCCTTGTTTCCATCTTCTTAAAAAGACTTTTATTTTTCCTGGACTAGAATAAATCTTTACTTTGAGACAGCCGTTTCCTCCAGTTTCTCTGTTCACAGAGTTCAGGGGCTTCAGACCATGAACGCAGAACTTGCCAAGCATCGAGCCACTCGGGCTAACCTGGTGCAGAGCTGATTTCTTTGCAGACAAAGACCATTTCCAGTGGGCAGGCAGGAAACTCACAACACCAGAAAGACACAAGAATAGTACAGATGTAATTAAAGAGCCTTCAGATAGTCCCATCTCAAATATAGCAAGTGCTTCCTAGAGCAAAAGGCTTTGAAACAGTAGTTAGAAGCACTAAAGGACCCCGTCCCTGTCCCTGTCCCAAGTTCTGTAACTTCATTCTTCATATGGAAGCAGTTGAGCTACATGATCTTTCCTGGGGAAGGATCTGCTCAAGCTCTTAATCGGGTCAGCAGGCAGCTGTAATACCCAGCTCACTGACGCGACACACAGGAAGCTTTATTTTAATTACACGATTGAAGTTTTCCAAAGAATGTATGCTGGGATCTGCCTTTTGTTTGGTGCTTTTCCTCCAACTTTCTACTTTACAAATAAAGTTAAGGAGTTCAAAATTAAGAGTTGATCAGCAAATGTGTGACCTGGTCCATACCAAATTTGATGGGAAATGCCATAAGTAATTTTGGCCAATATTCCCTGTTCTCTATATTATCTTTCCATTCCTTAACAGATATGAAGGAAACAAGCTACCAAATACCTGGAGCTGTTGTTTTCAAGCTCTATTAATGCACTCCTATTGCCATTTTCAGCTGCTAGTCAATGTCTTTGATAGCTGACACATCGTTTCTATCACATCTTATTTTGCTGAAGGCATTTTCCATTTCCCTTAAGCCTCTCGAATCCCAGCCCCTTTGCACACTTATGTGCTAATATTAATTTAAATGACCTATTTTTTTTTCCTAGACCTGCTTTTTAAATTTAATGAGATCCCAGATCATATCTGTACCTACCAGCACCCAGAGGGGTACAGTCCCACTAGGCAGATTGTGAAAGCTGGAGTAACTGAGATATCTAATAGCTGAAGAAGGAAGTCTTATAGGAAAAAGCCTTATAGGAAGTAAAGGATTATATGTATGCCCCACTGCTCTCATATCCCATCACACTTGGCAAGTTCTAGCTCCCTTTTTGTATTTTCTTTGTCTGGTACTGCTGGGAATGGAGAGATGGGGGGGAAAGAGAGAAAGGGGAAGCTGTGAGCTTGTCACCTAACCCAGGCACCACCTGCTTTTCCAAATAAATTGTCTGTGTTCTTGGTAAGCACACTGGTAAGCACAGAATCACTCCCCAAATCTCAGAGAGTCCAACACCCAGGACTCCTAAGAATCCCCTTCCCTTCATGCTGGAGCTCAGGGACCCCACATCTTCTCCACCAGCTTTCTAGGCATCACTGAGCAAGCAAAGGAGCAAATTTTCCTCCCCTCTGGGCTCCCTCAAGCCCTCCTTGGCAGTTGGACCCCAACAGCTTACTTATTCAACACCTCTCCACCTACTGCTTCAATTCTTGCAGGGCTCCAGCCTTTTATAATAGCTAGTTTGTGATTAGCAGGTTTTCATGGATGAGGGAGGCAACAAGGTCCTTCATTAACCCTTTTCGGGTAAATGCTGCCAAGCGCTGGGGGGGGATTATATGTCATTTTTGTTAATGAAGTGCCTGCTGGAATTGAACCTCACTCTCCTTTTTTACAGCTGTGCAGTTCAGCACATCTAAATGGAAAGCACCAACAATAAACATTCCTGAGCTTATTTATTGTCAGTAAATGAGGCAATGAAGCAGTTGGGTGGAAAGGCAACCTTCTGAACAGACTTTCTGAGAATTATAGAAGCAAGCTATGTGTACGGGAAATTTTGCTGCACTTCAATCACACAGATCAATATATAGGTTTTAGAGCCTGTATCTAGCATATAATTAAAAGATTTGTTAACAGACTTTTGAAAACAACCCAAGTATTTTGTCTCTATAGTTCTCTTCTTGGTTGATATTTATTTTGGTAAAATGATATAAAAACAAACCAACAACAAGGAAGAAATGAAGCAGCTTCCTTCCCTGCTTTTCCTTTATAACTTTCCTTCAAAGGGAAGTCTTTGGAGCTCCAATCTATTTGGATCTCTATGGCAGCACTAAACACATGTTTGCAGGATGAGCCTCCTTGTGCTGCAGCATGAGACAGAATGAGGTGGAGGATGTGGCTGCCTCACCAACGTCCTGCTTTGCTATCATTTGCTGTCCTTGTTCCTCACACTCCCTGGCCCGGTGCCTATGTGGGAGTTCAAACTCACAACCTGTTCCATACAAGACCTCCTGGTTCCAAATTACCTGTTCCACATGAGTCCTCCAACAGGGGCAGTCCTTCCCCGGCTCCTTGCCTGCTCGGTCTCTCTGCCAGCAGAACTGCTCACATCACAGCAGTGGGGAGCCCAGGCAGGAGCACATGAGACCCCGGGAAGAAGCAAAAGGATGTGCAGGAGAAAGGTTAGAAGGCAAGAGGCAGCTGATGTGCATCCAAGATCAGTCAAAGGAACCTGAAGTGCAGTGATGGGCTTTATGAGATCCGTTAATCACAGCAAGATCTTTCCCACCCTTTGCCTTTCTGCTATAGCAGAAATATCCTCGAAATTTCATCTGATTTCCCTCTAACCAGGGATACATATCTCTGTATTCACTACTGCTCAGAGCTCAGCTCATCTTCATATTTATTCCTACTGCAGGGAAAGTGCTAGGGACAAGGATGGGACCAGAACAAGAGATTCTAACTGCTACTTTTGACAGTGAAAGTTGGAGCAGAATTACAAAGAGAGGGTTTAAAAAAACCCCAAACTTCTCCATCTTCTTGGGAACAACTCAGGCATTCTGCAATCATGTGAGAAGTCTGATTACCTACGCCTTGAACCAGCTCTGTGGCTACTTCTGAAAGGCTACTGCATGCTTATCTCTCCACATTCAAAACTTTGTCTTCTATTGAAATATTCTCTGGCATAGGTACGACTTCTCAATAGAACTGCAAGCCATACAAAAAAGTATTATGTTGGCTTAGAAGCCCACGTAAGTCATTAGCACAAGAGGTCCGATCTAACCAGTTTTGGAGGGAAAGCATAACTATTAATTTAATAATTCTGCAAAAGCATTTTGAAAAAAATGTATTTGATGTTTTCTGCATGGTGATATAAAACATCAAAAATCTGATTTAAAACTTTCTGACAAGTTGCCCTAGGCGTAATATCAAAATTAGCCTTCTGCTGATGCTGATGAAAAGAAGGAGAAGAGGTGACAGCAAAAAATCATGCTGTAAGAAAATGAGCAAATACCTACATGAAAGAGGATGTTTGAAGTGGACATGGCCTCAGTATCCAGTGATTCCAGGGAATCCTGCCTATATGATATACTGTGCATAGACACAAGCTCATCCTGACCACTTTCCAAGGTGGTCAAGCCACCTTAACATCATGCCAAGCCTGAATGAAAAAGCTCTGCCAGGGACTAAATATATTAACTTGGGCTGAGTACTGTGCTAACCTGCCACATGGATCTTGGTCAACCTGGAACACGGGCAGCAAGAAGCTACGTTTGCTCATCATGTCCTGGCAGATGAACTCTATCTTCATCCATAAGGACAAACAGAATTCTTCTTGCTCCATATTGTTAAAGAAAACACTCATGAACTCCTTAAAAAATTTCACCATGCCAGAACTGATGCATAGGATCCATATTTGGACAGCTTTATAAATGGCCAAAATTGTGCTTTTTCCAGTCTGTGTTTATTGCAAAATCTTTGTGCATCATCTCTCCCATACAAATACTGCAATGGACATACACACTTCTACATTTTACAGATAATGTTACATCAGCATACTCCAGGGCTGGTGATTCTTAATCACCACCAAACATCTAGCAAGTACACACAAAGCCGGTGCTTAGAAAATAATGCTGATTCCCTATTAACTTTATGTTTATCTTTTAAGTCCTAACGGATCTGATGTCCTATGCAAAATATTGAAAGACTCACTTGCTGCCACTACACACAGTCATGCTGCCTTTGTAAGTCTATAATCACTCTTTTTGGGGGGAAAGAACACTCTTTCAGTTATGTCAATCTGGTTTATGCTGCTGAGCCTATTAACTGATAACACATTTTTTCCTAAGGTCTGCATACTGGGAATGGGAAAGCCATTCAACCTTCTCTAAGAACCAAGATTCTCCTGAGGTATCTAAGAGAGGGTTGATTTTCTCCAGCTTGATTTCACCTTCATCTCTCCAATGTAACACCGCATCTCCTGATTCTAATCAGGGGCAGGAGCACAAAAGCTCAAACAGTATTTATAACTATTTATTTTTGGTTCATCAGAAACAGGAAGTACCAAACAACTTGTGAGAGAACTTGTTATGCTGAGATTGCTCTACCTCAGCTTAGTTTATTCAAATGATTCTGAATAAACATTTGGAACAGCTGATGCTTTATCCCATCTTAACATTTGACCCTCTGCCCATCTCTAATACTAGAGTGGACCATAGTGGGTTGAGATCCAAAATACATTTATCTGCATTCATGAGTGCTGTGTTCACTGAAACTTCACATCCATGGACAAAATCCACAAATTGTCACAGTGCCCAGACAAGTTACTTGTCATTCTGATGATCTGCAAGGCATCCATATAAAGAAATCATTTTGACTGAGCTTCATTCCTCAAGGACAACGCCAAGGTTAATTTATTTGTTTTTTTTTTCACTTTTAGTTGGGGGTGGACAGTCCCTGGAAGAGTTGTGTTGTTTGTCAAATGCCTTTCGGTGAGTATCTGATTTGCTCACGAGCTCCTGCTTCTATTCCACACCTCCCCAAATGTCTCCAAGAACATAGGCTGCATTCAGAACCTCAGTTTGTTCTCCAAGATTCATTCCACTCAAGTGACTCCTAAGAGAATTTCCCAAGATTAGCTAATGCAATGACAACTAGAATAGCTGAATGTCAGGGACGTGTGACCCTAGAAAAAATACTAATAAATAGTGGATACCATGTTAGAGAGAAAGGATAGAGGTTTAGAGATGAGAAGCAAACAACAAAATTAAACTCTTAAAAGTAAAGCAGCATGATTCTGTTTGGATTGTAGAATCACACTAGTAAAAAAGAACTAAGTTGTCTCTCCCCTAAAGAACTCTCTGAGATAAAGACAAAATACTTAGTCTTACTCTACAGTTTCAATTGTAATATGACATGGCATCCCACTCCTTGGGAGTATGCACTGGTATTGGTGAATTTTTCTAAGAATGCCTCATCCTTACAGAGTCTTTCTATCTGAGGTAGTCTGCAGACCCCATATGCTATTCTATAACCTGTTACACAGTCAAATTCCATCTTACCTAAAAGAGGTTTTAAGACTGGAGTTAACTCTTCATTACATTTTTTGCTTCAGTTTCCAAGCCTCAAAGATTTTTTGTGGGAAGCTGCTACTACCCCAAGATGACAACTGTACATTTGAGAACAACCTTTCTTAAACAATCATTGCAGAAATTGTTTAGCTCTCAGAAAAAAAAAAATTACCTCCACATCATCAATTTTTTCTAAATGGATAAGAAAAGTCCAAATTATACAGATGCACTTACTTAAGGACAGTGGAAAGTACCAGTTAGGTTGCAGAAGCCTTGGGCATATTTTGAACGCACTGTGCAATTCATTGCAAAAATAAAAAACAAAGATCCCCATTAAAATAGTTATAGTATTATCTGAGACTTCACACGGCAACTAAGCAACAGACAGAGCTGAGGGGGTGACTGTCCTTCTGGACCTCACTGACACCGAGTCGAAATTTTTGAAGAATGACCAATAACCTCTGGAGGATGGTTCAGATGTCACGTCACAGACAGATCTATATCAGCAAAAGAAGATCTCAAAAAATAAGATTTGGCAACACAATGAGCTAGGTACAAATATAAATGATCCTGTTCAATGAAAACATACATATTGAGCTACATACACTTCATATTTTTATGTAGCTTGTTTTGCATGACAGCAATTCAGCTCAGAAACAGAATTCAGTGTCCCAAAACTGTCCTTAAATACTACAGATGTGTGTTTGGTGGAAAAAAAGGTCTTTTTTATTGACAATGTATGTCATATCCATTTATATTCTGGCCAGCCCTCCAGTATTGAAAACCATATGGCTGTTGTTTTATGCAGGCTGAACCCTTTTCAAAATCCATCACAGAACGTGTGCTAAACACCAGCTTTCTGAAACGAAGACAGAGTTTGTTTAGTCTTGTCTACACTAGGGGCTATGTGTTCATAGGGGGCCAACAGGAGCTCAAGAAAGACAAACTTCCCACCTCTATCAGTAGCAGGGCCTGGGGTGGGGGGAGAGAAATTTGAACAACACAGACTGAAATTAAAACTTTTCAGTGTGTCCACCTCTTAAAAAGGCTTGGTGAGGAAGCATCGCGTTACCATGGCTTTATGATCCCAAGCTACAAAATACAACTTAAAAGGAATATACTTCCTAGTATCCATTGCTCGCTCAAGTATTTCCCACAGACATGAACTAGTTGGCCACTGTTCCTCACTAGCTGAAAAATGTATTAACTGAGACAGGAAGAAGATGATGTTGAGCAGAAGAAACAGTTGGAATGTTGCCTTTTAGCCTACAGAGCTGCTTTACCATTTGGAAGAAGCACCAACTGTTTAGAAGTTTGACCGTATAAAATTCTAGAATGATGAGCACTTCTCTGCAGAACCATTTCCTTCTAAGTCATGCTGTCCATAGGTGGGATCTGCATGATCTCCCCATGATCACCCAGGTTCCCAAGCAATTCAATCTTCACAAGTTCTCCTAGCTCAAATCAGTCTGCGTCCCTAAACCTGTGTGTTTTTCAGTTAATTTTATTCAAAATAGGCCTTACCTGGAGCTTCCCTATGGCTTGTGTTTGTATTGTCGCATTGCACAGTGATAATAATTATTATAGTGATTTGTTATAATAGAACGCAAATACTTAACAGTGATACATGGCATCTGATCAAAGTCTGTCTTGAAAGAAGAGGCTGTTTTCAGATGAGAGTCTCCCTGCTGCCATACCTCCTTACTGCACTGCGAATCACACAGCTTCCCAGGGTATCCAAGTGGGAAATATGGCACCTCACAGCTCTAAGTAACAGCACTGTCACATTCTTGCAAGGTGAAATCATCAAGCTACTACTCCCAAGGTGGAATGACTGGCTGGAGCATCTTAAAAATGCTCTATGACTATTGCTACGCCCATAGAAATCTAGTATTCTGCTACATCCTGAGGAGATCAAAGATGGCACTGATTTACACAAGTCCTGCTGATTTCAATGCAATTGCTTTGCCATGCACGAGCACAGACTTTGGCCAGCATTGATTGTTAAAACACATAAATGGCAAAGTGATTATTCTCAAACTCTCACTCAGCACGTGGCCAAGTGATTCAGTTATTTTATTTACTTACATCTTTCTGCAATTAATTACAAACTGTTGGGCTCAGATCACAGCCACAGAAACAAATGAACAGCGCAGCCACAAAGAAAGCAGGTTTTATGAGGCTCCACAAGAACTATAAACTCAGGTTGGTTATCTCCAAATACTCACAGTGATAACAAAGAAAATAAAGTTTTGCAAACAAGGGCACAAAGCATCTTGGGGAAGCCTTGACTTCTTGCACCACATTATTTTGTGCAATACATTAATGTTAAACTGACACAGCACATAACTGGAGAACTCGAGTTAAATAAATGAAATCAGCTGTCTGACTTCTTTAAGATAAATGATGTTATTACAGCATAATTGTATAACCCTATATAGCTTACAGCAGCAAAAGGATGTGTATTTCACATGCCCTACTATAATTACATTCCCATTATAATTTTGCAGTTAGTTGCTATGAGCTCTGGTCATGAAAACATGCCAATTTTGTATGGGATTGAAGTCTGCCTAATTTTAGCAAATTGAGAGCTGCACAAAAGAAAAGAGATAAATACTATGTTGTTATTTTTCATTAGAGAATTGCTATATTAAGAGGCTGTGATCCAGCTGTGTTTGTTTAAATAAAAGTGTGATTTGAATACCTCCTACAGCTATGTTCCTGCCAATGAATAAAAGATAAAATGCGGCTCATGTTGGATGTGAGTCTCCGAGTTCTAGCTGACTCAGAGATTTATTGTTTAACATAAGGAAGTGAAAAGCATGTAGAGCAGACCACACACAGGGCTCTTTTGTGTATTGTTTCAAGCCATACCACTAATAGATTTGTTCCACCAAGGCTTGCAGCAATTCAGCTGTGCTAAAATGCTCCACTTAACTGTGAAAAAAATAATAATAAAATAGTAATTATGTCTAGATGGCAAATGCAGCTTAGACCAACACCATGAGTAATGTAAACAGGAACTAATATCATCCAAAGCTGTATGTTATCATCATTATGATAATGAAATTAAGCTTTTATTTCCAAAAAACAAGTCTTTTAACATACTACTCAGTGTTTCTATAAACACACTGACTTCCATTCATATTACTGAGACATTTATCCACTGATATTACTTTGAAGTTGCTGAGCTGATAACACCTGACACTATACACATATATGTATATGCAAAAAAAAATCATTTTCAAAATCTATATTGCACTGCAGTAGCCAATCTGAAACTAATCACAGTGAACTTGGAATTCATTGTGTCTTGGAAAAGCCTTTTACAATGCAAATAAAATGATGCAAATAAACAGTCCCCACATTGTATCTGCCTATTTTCCAGGTTGCTTCATGGTAATCTTAGACTGAGGCACATCATTCTCTGGGAGCTGATATGTTTGAAAGGATTTCATTATGGGCAAGTGCAGAGTGAGTGGCTGCATGCCAGTCTGAACTGACTACCGAAGGGCTTGGAATGCCAAAGGACTGACTTGAGCTGTCTGAGTTCATTTACAAAACACAGGAACCTCCAGTTTAGAAAAAGAGAGAGAGAAAGAGAGGAAAGAGAAAAAAGAAGAGAGGAGAGGGAGGGAGAGGGAGAGGGAGAGGGAGAGGGAGAGGGAGAGGGAGAGGGAGAGGAGAAAAGAGAGCCCCAGTCTCAGCTGACTGTGTTTGGGCACTGGATACATGCATGGGGCAGGATCTTCCCCTTGTCAGATGAGTGGCGCAGGTGTCAGGCAGGAGGGTGCCCGTGCTCCCTGGCGGGAGCCGTACCCAGCGCGGCCGCTCGGGGCTGAGGCCGGCGCACAGCTTGTGCACGCTCAGCTCGGCGCGCGCAGCCAGGACGGCAGCGCCAGCTCCCAGCGCTCCAGCAAGGGCTGTAGCCACCGCTCACCACAGGCCCTAGGCCCTGGGGTAGGTGCTTACACGAGGGAGCTGGTCTTCCTCACGTGGCTAACAAGCCATGAGAGTTGTTAGTGAGGGGATGGACAGAGCATTAAGTGAAGACAGGTACTGGGAAGGTGCTTCAGGAAACACTTCACAGTGTTGGCCTGAGAGACACCTCTGAGGCCAACAGGTGCGTGCGCTCTTCTTGCCACTGATGTATGCTTACTCCAGCAGGGAGGAACCTGGGTGTTAATAGAGGTGCAAAGTTTCTGCATCACTGTGTGTGGCCTCTCACTCTAGACAAACAGGCAAACATCTCAAAACATAGCCAAAAGGAGAATAAAAAAGAAAAAAGAAAAAAGAAAAAAAAGTGCATAATTTCTTATGAAAAATAAATTGTAAAATATTTGTAAATGCTAAAATATTTGACTTTTTTCATTAAAGCTACTTCCAGCTCAGTGTTTCTGAAATGATCAAATGGAGGCTATTTTATTACAGTGGCACAGAATAAGCAAAATGGCTTTGCCAGATCTGAAGCTCCTTTTTAACCAGTAATTTTATTTCTGAAGCCAATTTTACAGTGATGTGCTTTAATGAAGGATCATTCTTTAGTTTTTCTTCCTCTCTCCTCTTCCATTTTGCCCCCAGTCACTTCTGGACTCCTCACAGGCCAATAAATAAATAAGAATTACAAATGCTAAGCTTTCTCTCTTAATTCGGGTTCTTTAGTTTCCTAAAATCCTAGAAATCAGAGATTTAAAATATTCCTCAAATTTCCTCGTGCCAGAGCAGTATCTTCATTTTAGACTCTGGTTATGGACAAGGCTAATTATTAGGACTATTTTCATCTCAACAGCTAACAGAAGAAAACACAAGCTTTAAGAAAATGACATTTTTTACAAAAATATTAGTTGCTCTGATTAATCACCTACCAGAACAGCTCATCAGAAATTAAAACTATTTTCTAAAGCTGAGGACAGATAACAGACATAAATTAAGTTGGTTAAGTTTTCCTAAGTCACGGGAGGTCACTTACCATGATGACATACTGCCCTAAGGAGTCACTGAAGTTGGGATAATTCCTTTCTCTCTTCCTGACATGCTACTTTGCTGAAAAGCAGGTTGATTCCTTGCTGTCTTGGCACAACAGCACATAAATATCAATGGTCTTGCAGGACACAGCTAGCAAAGTCACTGTCTTCTTGGCAAAGCTCTCCAGAAACTTGTGTTTCAAGCATTGTCACTTCTTCCATGAGAGCTAATGTACAGTTTTATTTATGGATCTGTGAGATTTCTCCTAAGGAAAGAGGCACGGACTCCGAACCAAGCACCAACCGAGAGGGACCAATGGTGCCAGTTACTTTGTCAGCAACGTGTCCTGCCACCACCCAGCTCCTTGTCTGGACTATTTCATGGGTATTATGTGAGGGTGAAAGCGTAGAGCGACTGGATGCAGGGAGGAATGACTCCACGTTTATTCCTGCCAGCTCTTCCCAATATTGCCTGAAACAGTAGATGCCCCTTTCAGCTTGGGGCTCAAACATACAGGGTTTACAATACAGGGTATTGTAAAAACATAGCATATGCCTGTGATGCTCGACGCAACCTGCACATAGCCACGTTTCTCTGGTTTTAAGAATGATCTAAAATCCAGTGTTGAAAAGCTGCCAGAAGCAGATTTTGTGAGCAAAGATCAGCCAAACAATGAGTAATTTTGCTTAGTTCTTCCAAGAATGAGAACTGGCTTGGGGGTTTGAACAGAACTGTCCCTCTGTGAACATGTAGCACCTCCTCAGAGAAGGATCTTCTTCAGACCTTCTTCACCTCCTCAACCACCTCTTTCTTGTGAAGATCGCCTCAAGACATCTCAAGACCTTTCACCACAGCACAAAATGCACCTTGAAAATTGGCGTTCAAACTCACACGTCAAGCTAAAGCAGGAATTTCCTTTTTTATTTCCATTTTGGCCCAACTAATTTTCCCTCTAAGTTGCCAGTCCTTAAGTTTTTTTCAATACTGTCAGTACTTGTTTGTTTCACTACTTCTTCATTAAATCACAAAAGTTGGTATCTTAACCTCAGTACTAATGCACACAAGACCACAGTGTTAAGCATTTTTAGTAGTACCTAATTTAATAGCCATAAATGTAAGTAACCAAGAAGCCAAGACTGCAACCAGCATACATGCACTGGAATAATGGATGCACGAGTTTGTTAAAGGCCTTTGCTTGAATTTTACTTTTGACAGCTTCATAAGGACACTTTCAAACATCTATAGACAGAGCTGCATCAACGAAACATGGAAAGCAGAAGTGGCAAAACAGCATCTCACAGTGAGGAAAGGGCTCTCAGCATGACAAGTGGTGCCTCAAAAAGAGGCAAATCTAACATTTAGCTTTAGTGTGCAGTACTGTTTTCCCCTTAATTGCTTAGTTAATAAAAAGCACTGAGGGAAGTACAGCTTGCTCTCACCTCTTAGAACCTCATTAACTTGAGAAAGTTAGAGAGGGGAGGAAAACAAAAAGCTATTCTTTCCCAACTTCAGTTTGAGATAAAAAATTAAGTGACATCTCCTATTTTCAAGAGTCCTCAGTAACTTTGTAACGTTTTAAGATTTGCAAAGGTCAATAACAACAACAACAAAATTACTAAAGGTCAAGAGTTTTCTGCATTCTAGAACCTGGTTTTGTCCTTAATTTTACTTTTCTGTTTGGCAGAACATAAATTAATTTTAGATGCACTTCTTCACGTTAGAAAAAGGCTCCAGTAGTTACAGCTCAATAAATGTCTTTTCCAGTGCCCTGCCTTACTCTGACATTTATTACACTCGCACTGCAGCATGCAATGATGATGTACTTGCTCTGTTTCCTAGCTGCAGCTCACCAGGCAGTTTGCTTGCCTCCGCTAAGCAAACTGACAAATGCCACAAAGGAAGGAAAATCTGCAGCGCTGCCGCTGTCCTTTGGCAGATCACTGTAGAGAAGCTGCTGTACACTGTTGTTCAGCTTGGCGCACACACACATCACAGAATCTGCAACAGACTCACAGAGCTTACTAGGCAGGGGACAGAGGAGGGAGGAGAGTTGTGAAGCTTTTAAAGTAACATAAATGCGTAAGGTTTCCTTTATTCCACCCCCTCGTGGGAAAAATGCTATCACATTTGCTAGCTATTTAAATCCATACACAATGATACAAATTCCAACTTACTGTACATATCTACTGTTCCCAAAAGGTTACTGATTATAAAATTTCTTTAAATCCCATTAAAATAGCTCTTGTAGGAAATCAGTATTTTAAATTGGAAAGTTACATTCAGTCTTGTAAAACATTTGCAATATACAAATGGTTGTCTCTTTACCATCTCACAATCCTCTTTAAATAAATATTTTAACAAAAACATCTTACTTCTGATAACAGAAGTCACATCAAAGGTAAAGAGGGTATCAACCACGTTGCAGAAATGCTACAACAAAGCTCCTTTCACCCGCCAGTCTTGCGAAAGCAAGTCCTGCAGTTCTTCTTCATCTTCACTACCGAGACTTTCATCCTCTTTTTCTTGTGTCGCTGTTAATCTCATGGCTTCTTTAAGTTTCTCCTTCATCAGGTCTTGGCGGTTGCGCAGCAGCTCGACACGGCGGTAACACTCGCTGGTGGAAAGCAAATTGCCTCTTAGTGTTTGCAATTCAGAGCATTTCCTCAAGCGCTATGTTTTGCTTCCACCGCTCTACATGAAGGTTCCCAACATGTTAAGTACCTTCCAGTGCACTCCTGCACCTCCTTTGTATTCATCAAGTGCAAAAGGAATGAAGGAGAGGGGAGGCCCAGGCAATTCTTTAAAGATATCCAACCCAGACACAGAACAGCCACAGCCCCACTACAAACTGGCTTAAGAAGAGAGAGCCAGTACCCGCTTCCATATAGGAGGAGACTCATTTTTTTGTTCCACTTCTGTTTTTCATACATAGTAGAAAGGTGAGCATTAGCCATCACTTTTTACACCTTAAGAGATAGCACTCCTAAACAGAAGACAGAAAAGTAACACAGCTGCTCATAGCCTTGATCTGCTGATTGTGCACTACTAGGTCCCCTCAACTCATTCCTGACTTCTATTTTGCACTTACTTATTAAAGTTCTGTTCCCAAAATTTAAAAGAAATCTAAAAAATTTAATAGTATATTTTGTTGAAAACACCAAATAGGATAAGCCTCCGTGACTAAAATCCCTCTTTGTTTCATTCTTACTTGTTAGACAGAACCACATCCAGATCCTATTTCCCCTTGTAAATCTGCAACAGAATTACTGACAGGCATCCATACACCCGTATGAAGGCCAAGGAAAACATGAATTTCACTGAAATTATTTCAATTTGTAGATGCTTTATAGCTTTCAAGAATATGCAAGAAAATGAGGCTAATCAAAAGGAAATTCTAAACCAAAGGAGATCTGCAGGGCTAGAAGTTCAGAGACATTACACTGGCATAAGTATCAGATCTGAAAACCAAGAATGGCATTTTTATATAGATGCCTTGTGCTTTTAAATGCACTTTGTATTCTAGACAAAATTCAGCATGCCAGATGCTTTTAAAGAGCAGTTCCTAATTCCTCAATTTACGACACCATGATCTAAGAAAAGTTCTTGATTAAAATGGAGTGAAGCATTCTAAAATTCTTTTAAAGATTGGTTTATTTCTACTACTGAATGTACTCATGAGGACACATGCTTAACGGTAAGATTCTGGAGTTCAAAGAATATTTAAAAGTAAAGCAGAAGATGTTTTTGTCATCCTGCACAGAAGAGCTGATTTATCTTAAGAATTTCTGCTAGACACACAGTTGAGTTCTGAAATAATCTGTGTTCAAAACTCTCAGAAAGCTACCAAAAATGGTTTATAAAAGTCTATATGGAACTTTACTTCAGGGAAAAATCATCATGGCAACAAATTGAAGCTCTCTGAAAATATATATATTTATATATTATATTCCTATGTACAATAGCATTTGAAACTACTGATAAAAATGAATACTCAAATACAGTCTACTGTATCTCAAGTCCTCTCCAAAATGACATGATTATTGTTAAAAGACGTTCAGGTACCACCAAATCTAAATTTGAAGCATCTGCTAGTATCTCCTTTTAGTATCTCCTTTTTATTCAAAGTTCTGTTGAAGTGAGAATTCTTTTCTACCATTTGTACATGTTAAGCATCACAGTCACAATACTCTGTTTTCTTCAGGTAACTTGAGACTTTAAACTAATGCTTCTCCAATTGCTCCGACACTTTTCGAACAAACAAAATGTCATGTAATTAAGTGAATTACACAAAAAAAAAACCCAAACAAACAAACCCCCCCCACCCTTTGAGTAACTTTTGTTAGAGACAAGGAGAGATAACTACAGAACAGTACTTTTGGTCCAGTAGATGGATGATCAAAACACAAACCTTATTACAAAAATTTAGTTAGTTTGCTGTGAAGAAAAATCAGACCCTGTTTATAGGAAAATGGTTATTAAATATGTTCATATAAATTCACTCAGAATTCAGAGAAAAATACTTACAACTTAGAGAATTATAATTTCAAATACTTCATGTAGGCAAAGGCAAGCAGACTGTTCAAAGGATTTACATTTTATTGCTTCATTTTGCCCCTGTCTGCTTTCTATTTTCAGTGACTTTTAGTTCAGCCTTCCTCAGCAAATAATTACATAGCTTTGCACCAATACATGTTCTTATTATGTATTAACTTGATGGAATCTACCTTTGTCCTCCAAGTCACCAATATCTAAGTGATTAAAGTAGTATCACAGAAGATTAACAACAAAAATGTTTATGAGTCCAATCATATAGATACCCATTCCCACTGAAGACCAGAAAGCTTGAGGAAGAACTGATGTACTTACATCTGCTCGTCAATTTCTCCAATCTGGCGATCCAACCGTCCCTCCTCATCCTCTTCTGCCACTATTGCTTCTGAAATCTAAACCAGAAATGCTCTAAGAAAAATTATTTTTATCCTTTCACTGCTGTTCTTTTTTGATGTCCATGAGTCCTTCCCCACAAGAAAAGTGTCTTACTAGTGTCAATCTCCTACACATACACTCCTACATAAACACTCTTCGCAAAAGACTGTGGAGGCCTGTGCAGAAAAAGACTTTGTGATCTGGATTAATTTTAAGTGGAAAGGACACAATGAAATGTTGCATTTAAAAATAATAAATAAAGTCCTAAAGCAGCTAAACTATTTTTTAGCATTTTGAATTTTTCAATACACTACTATTTGCAATACAGTATAAGCAAACAATGCACATTCTAACTCCAAGGATGACACAGGATCTCTCAGAATTTGGGACTTCCTCACACACACTTATAGGAAGTAATGGTCAAATATTCCCACTAGATCCCCAAGTATTTCTAACCTGTTATTTTTTTCAGCATATACTTTCTCAAATCTGAAAGTCTGGGAGATGCTATGCAATCAATGGTCCACGCGTAACTGAGAAGATTCCTTCTAAGGTGAAGAATTACATGAATGGCTAATGCTAGCAAAATGTATCCACTACTGTTTCTGTATGAATGTGCACTCTGTTTATAGTGCTGACAGCTTTAAAGTGAGCAATGATAATTTTTGGCACCACTCAGCATTTGACGTATAAGCAATTATAGTTAAAACTGAAGGAAACTGGCAAAGGGAAGAGTATGAATACCAGGTATCTTTAATTGTACAAAAACCTATTTTGGGAAAATTTTCCTTACAATGTAGTAATGCAGTAAGAAATTAAAGTTGTGTCTAACTTGTCTTGTACGTAACATCTCATTTTACTGTCCCAAAGTTTTTGGTTCCTTTCTATCAATTTTAAATTAACAATCAAACCCACATCACCTACACTTTATAGATTTTGCTTCAAGAAGACAGGCATATGGAGGGTGGTCAGTTGCCTTGCTTTTAATGTTAAAATATCAACACATCTAAGCTAAGAAAGAACCTATAATTACAGTCCACTATTTGGATACAGAAAACTGATCTGAAGTATCTGCTATCTTACTTAAATGCAAGTTAACTAAAGTAAGTAAATACATTGATGACTGAATTCTCATCAGAGTGCTTTCCACTTAACACTGCTCCAGTGGAAAAGTAAGGAACCCTTTACTCATCCATCAGGCACATTTAACTGCACCCCGCAGTGAAACACAGCCGACAAGTGCAGTATGTCAGTCATTCTGCAGTCCTGCATGAAATATGTTTTCTCTTGTGTGTATTGTATTAAGAGTGAATAGAAGTAGATTCCACTACTTACTGTGTTGACCTGTCGCATTGCCTTTTGAAATTCATCCCATTCTTTGTCCATTTGATCTTTTGGAGCATCAACTTTTCGCACCTAAGGAATATCAGTAAGACAAGTGTGTTAACAATTAATATCAAATCACCCTTTGGGCAATGTAAACTGAAAAAAAAAACATTAAAAAATATTATGCCTTTTTCTAAGAAAAATCTAGTCAACTCATTCCAGTATAAGTAGCACAGAACAGGAGTACAGCAGGCATCTAGTGATTCTGAAGGAACAGACTCCACTCCTGGATAAAAAAATGTAACATTAAAGAACTACAGACAAGGAATGGATGGTGTGGGATGCCTGGACTGACAAAAGTAATAGAGCCTGGAAATTTGAGAGGTTTCACTCTATCAAGTTTTAAATTCTTCTGCGAACTGCCTGTTCAAACATATATAGCAACACATTTCAAAAGCCAGAAGTGATAATTATGAATTGTTAATGTAATAAAATATTAGAAGATTCAGTAACTAGTGGGGCTACTTCCCTGTATTTCACATCTAGTCTGATTTTGTTGAGCAACAAAAGAAATACTGCAGCTACCTACCACTTTAATACCTGCAAAGCTTTTTCTCTTGTAGCAGAGAGTATTAATTAGTAAGACAAAATGACTGAAACAGTAGCAGCTGTAAAAATGGGTCTAAAATCTGCAAAGATGTAATCAAAAACATACTGTGCTTTTAGCTGAGCATATTAGCAAATAAACCAAGTCATCTACCCATGTAACCAAAACTTCCACAAATAATGATGTATGTCACAACTTCCAATCTTTATGTTGGATGGCAGATATCTGGCCCTAGTTTGGGTAGAAATCACAAAACAGAGAAGCAAGCAGTCTGGACAGTAATTTTTGCACTAGTTTTTTTTTTCTTTATTCATTCCTCTTTTCTGGTAACACATCAATCATCACCACACTAAAGGCTACTTGTGTACATGATTTGTTTCTGAATGAGTATATGAAATCAAGTAGAATTAATTAGGTTTATAGAATAAATTAAAAGTTTCAAAGCAAACTGGGAATTGGAAAATAATACCAATCTCATTTTTCTGTTTTGTGATTATTTCTAATATGCGCATACGTAATATGTTATTATACACTGTGGTTGTTTCTTGTAATTTGTAGTTATTTATGTTTGTTATAATAAATTTAAGTACTACAGACATGACTTTCTTGAAATATTTATCTAATCCAGAACTGACGTGCTTTATAATCCTGAGGTAAACAATTGGTCCTTTTCAGTCCCACAACCTCCCTCAAAAAGCCCACTGGAATTTCCAATTTCTTTTTGGACAAATATATTTTTATTTTGTATATGATTCCAACATAAAACCACAGCAACCATCTCAGCATAACCAATGACAATCACTTTCCTTATTATTATTAGCTTCCTATTATACTTGAAAAGGGGCAATTGAAACAAAAAGCATCAGCAAGCAGTTGAATGATGAGCCTGTTGGAATATCTATCCATTTTTAAACTTTATCAGCTCAATAAAGATCTCTAATCAGGGTCCTCAATAAATAAAAGGACGTCCGCCTCTCCTGATAGAGGCTCTTGCTCTACCCTAGCCTTTCAGCAAAACTGAAGTCATACTTAGTCATACACAAGCAGAAATGGAAGTGCCTTTTCAGCTATATATTTCAATATACAAAAATCCATTATTCAGTAAGATTCTGAATGCATGCACATTTATATTTGCCACCAAACCTATATGCATGAGTGGTGCACAGAGAATTCCACCACAGCAAATAAAAGACACACCAGCTTATATCTATGCCAGCAGGACAAGGTATAAAGATGCCTCACTTAAAAAGGTCATCTAATTCAAAGCCACAGCCCGACCCCACCATCAAATTTAAATTTACCAACAGTCTTCCAGAGTGCGATCAAGAGACACGTATTCAACGAAAGCAAGTACAGCTTTGAAAAACAAAACGTTCATCCACAACACTTGCTTTGATAATGGTAACAAGCAAGCCATCAAATTTGAGGTAAATTTTACTAAATTTTTTTTTTATTTCAAAAAAATCAGTGTTATTTTGATCATCATTTGGCACTGTGCAAGATGTAGGATGATGATAACAACAGATAGATTTTGATCATAATTACAAGATTTTAAATGACTGTTTTTGACCAAATAGCTTGAATGCTCCCAAAATATTTTCTACTCTTTGCCTCCATTTTTTTTATTTCTTTCTAAGCAGTAAATAACAACCCATAGCAGGAAAATGACAGTGGGTTAAGATAAAGTTTGCTGTTGTAGTATGCCAGGACAAAAGATTAGAGCGTACCACCAATCTAGTTGCTTTCATTCTGCCAGTCTGTGTACGTGCAATACAAATTAATACCAACTCTTACACTTTTTAACAGAAACCCTATTACAGAAGCATATTTACACTCCTCGTTCAGAGGCAGAAGCAGACACACAGAAATGCCTTTCTCGGGGCCATTTATAGGAATAAAAACAAGTGGATCTTCCAAATTCCAATTTAGCATTTTAGTCGATCAATAACTTTGCTTCTTTTAGCCCACGAAGGAAACAAAAAGTACCGTCTCAGAGAGTCCTTTTTCCTATATTCTGGCCATTAATCATAACTAATTAGCTGGAAAAGTATCCTTACTACTCAGAAAATTACAATATTCAGCAGAAAGGAAATGTAAAACCACTTACTTTTGCGTCCACCTCAGGATCATCGAAGAACCCTTCTGGTAAAGCTTCAGCTGTGTTTTCTTTCCTGAAATGTCGGATTATTATCCTGAGTTAATATTTTCTATATTCTTTGCATGGAGATAAAAATAGGTAAGAAAAAAATCCACTTTATAAAAGGATCTAAAAATGAAATAAGCTCCTTGTGCCTTGAGTTTCACCTGTACTCATCAAAACTCATTTCTTCAATTTGGTCTCATCTAGCACAAAAGGAACTCACTGTCAAAACAGGAACTACAGCTTTGGCTTCCTGAGCTATCCTTTACATTGTTTCAAGCACTCAAATATTTTACCAACAGAATCTCTACTTTTGATAGTCTATGCACTTATTGAGGTATTGGCTTAAGTGGACCTAACTATTATTAAAAGAATAAGTCAATAGTTTTCTTTAAACAGTTAAAAATAGTAGCTGACACTAAACTTCAGAAGTATCCCATATAAAAACTTGCACATACAGATATCTAAAAGATCCACTGCTCCATTTTTTTTAAAAACGTGCCTGTAGGATGTCATATTCTGAAATTATGCTGGATGAAGAAATTATGCACAGATGGTTCTGGTTACAAGAACAGCAAGACAGACTTCTGAATGATCACCAAGTATTTTATGAAAGGGGAATATTTTGTTACAATTTCCCAATTTATCAATATTTTGTATGACTTCTTACCTTTCCACCACCTTCTCTTGTATCTCTGGCTTCTGTATAGATCCTGAATGGGAAACTATAGGTGCAGCAGTAGTTTTGCTGTCAAAGAAGTCTGTAAGACAGGACAAAAGCCAATGAACAACTAAACAAGCTCCTATACAAAACTTTGACTAGAGAGGAATTTAAATTAGTATCTTACTGAATCAAGCCAAAACAAAGAAGCAACAACAAACAATCAACCTTATTCTACTTAACCTCACAAAATGAGAAAAGACTATAAAATAAGCAACTATCCAAGAATCCCTCTTGTTACTTTCCCTCCACATCCTAGGCAGCTAGTAGCATTAAGTAAGAATATCAATCACTGCCCCTCCATCACACATCTGCTTACTGAATTATTTACTACATTCATCATTACCTGGAGGCAAAGAATTAGCTATTCCTTCTTGTCTTGGGGGTGGAATTTCAGTTTTATGTGTAACAGATTTGTTTGAGTGATCTTCCTGTTCTTCCTCCTCTTCGTCATCATCATCATCATAATTTCCAGACAATAAACTGGGAACTGGACTCTTTGCAAGATGTTTTTTTGCACCATTTTTCTCCGTTTCATCAAAAAAATCTGCTGGTAGACTAGTAAAAAATACAAGAAATAAACATTTGAAACCACAAAAATCAGTTATTGTCTATCATCTAAAGTCAATTTAATCTGTTAAATCTATGATGGTCTCAATATTTTGTAACATACTAAACTGCAGAGCAGCTACTGTAGCTGCTGTCCAAAGGCAGCAAATTATTTGCTGATTTCTTTAAAATTTCTTGAGAAATTTTCGGGTTTGTACAGCAAACATTCAAAATTTCGTTTTTTTTGTACTTCTCTATTCACTTTAAAACAATTTAATAAAAGTGCCTTATAGCATAGAAAGCTTTAGGAATGCAAATTCTTTAGATAATACAATGCTCACGGTCACAGTTAGGTGTATCTATGTGGCGACACAAACATCACTTAGATCTTGATATCCTTCATATAGCTACTCATTCTGAGTACTAATTGCAACTCAGAATTGCCAAGACACAAGCTAATTTTAAAACCAGGAATATCTGCACAGTTTCAGCAATGTAAAACTCCAGCTATTTTTAGGATATCTGCAAATCTCTAAGTTGAACATTTTTTCCTGCTAGATTTTGAAAGTTAATCATACTGACCAATCTGATGAAGAACAAACTTGACAATTGTGTAATTTTATACCCACAAAAAAAAGGAATTCCCACAAGGTAACAATGTTTTTTAGGGTTAAGATAATAATGCTTAACGTTAACGTAAGATAATAAAAATTTACCCCATGTAGAAGCATGCAGGAATTCTACAAGCTTTTGTGCTATCACCTATCAAAATATCCTCAAATGATACCAAGATGCATACAGGAGGATAAATAACTGAATTTTTTAAAGCCAAGTATACTAACATCTTTAAGATAAAGGCTTCATCTGGAAGATAGGAATTCACATGAATTTCAAGAAACGAAAATATCTTAATAAAAATGTGTTCATAAAATTTATTAGTAGGTTTTGAGACTAAATATTATTTGCATATGTAGTACATAATTTCTCTTCAGGTTCTCATGTTTTGGAGTACAACAGCATTACAGATCAGAGCACACACCATAATCTATTTTCATTCTAGTAAACCACATAATATCATCATACTAAACTTATTCTTGTTTTGTCACAGCTAGATCTAGAGTTATTACAAAAAAATGGTTCTGACAAACTCCATGCACCCACATTAAACTCTGAACAGAAGCAGAAATCCGCTGATTGGTATCTGAATCTTTACCCTTAGCTGGGAAACAGAAAAGCAAAACAACAGGGTAAGTGCACAACAAAGTTCATGCACAGTTATAAAAAACATACAAAATCTACTTACCCAGATGTTGACGTGTGTGGCTTATCATCTGAACCTGTATAACAGCCAAGAGTCACTTCTTAATCTATTCTTTTAAAAGAAATATCCTTCAAATAAAGTCTTGCTACAGTAGGAAGCAATCAAGATGGTGCCCGCTGTCTTATGTATGAAGCATGAACAAAGTATTTTGTCAGCACAGAGCTAATTCTTCAAAAATAGAGAAAACATCTGAAATGTTTGCACAAATGCATCACTTTCATACATTTACATATTTAGTTGTCCTAAGGGAAGAAATTTAACTACCTTTCTTCCTTTAGCAGAAAGTTTATCGAATGGTTTGTGGTCCAATGGCTTGATCTCACTGAAAAGGAAAGTGAAGTCCTCCTCATAGACAAGTGTTTCCACTGCTTAAGTTACACTGTTTCACATGCTATAAAGACTATCCCACCACCCCATGACCTAGTTTAACCCCATAACGCAGAAGAAAACCAGTTAACCTACCAAAGTAACATTTTTTTCCTGGACTGGCAATTATATGCATTAAAGATGCAAAATTACAATTCTGCCATGCACTTTGTAAGTATTTTCATACCATTACCTTTCAGTCTCTTTAATTCTGTACTTTCTGTGTCATTTTTTCGCTTGACAAGTTGAGATGATGTGCTAGCAGCTGGGGCAGCCGCTGCCTGTTTCGTGCCTTTTAACTCTGCAACTCTCTGCAAAGCACAGAATTCACAAGACCGTCAGAAACTTTCAAACTGCAGTTCAAAACGCAGCACACATGGAAAAAATCATTTACAGGAGCTAACGCCTTTTTCTGGAACAACATCACTAAAAAAAGACGTCACCGACATAAAGAAGGAGGCTTGGTGCTCGTTGCGTTACCCTCTCGCACACAATCCCCGGGATTGCTCCCAGGGAGCTTTACCCCACAAAACCTTTCCCCCCTCCACCCCCACCCCGCGGCCCCCAGCCCTGCCCGCCGCCGCCATTTCCTCCCCGCCCCCTCTCCTCCCTCCCTCCCCCCGCGGCGGCCGTTGGCGCGGCCGTTGCGGGCCCGCTCACCTCGCGGTGCTGCTTGCCCAGCACGTGCGTCTGCCACAGCAGCTCGCTCTTGACGGGCGCGTTGCAGAGCGCGCAGCTCAGGTGCCCCAGGCTGTTGTACCTGCGCCACCGTTAAGGGAGGACGAGCCGCTGCGGGGCCCCGCACCCTCCCCGTTCCCCTGCCCGGCCGCCCCGGGAGCCCCAGGACAGCCGCCCGGAGGGAGCGCGGCGGAGGATACTTGGCGAAGGGCGAGTCGAGGCGCTTCCTGCCCGCGCTCTGCCGCTGCTTCTCGCGCATGAGGCGCCGCAGCTCCTCCTGCCGCACCTGCTTCCGCGCCGCGCCCGCCCCGCCCGCCGCCATCTTGCGCCGCTCCGGGACGCGCGTGCGCAGGGGGA
>JAWLRI010000760.1:2426801-2460075 GCA_034781795.1 Crypturellus tataupa | reverse complement strand
GCATTATATTTTTATATAATTTTCCTGCTTAAAAAAAAAAAAAAAAAAAAAAAAAAACTCAACGTGGAATAATTTGTGTATCAAAAAAGGCTGCTTGAATTCTAGTTCAAATTTGTCTGTGAATAAAACTTGTTTAAGAATTAAACTAGTCATTTATTATTTAAGGTTTTTAAAGGTCTGGTCTGACTTTGATATGATATGTTTTGGACCCTGTTCACATAATAAATCCCAAAAGGTAGATCTAAAATGGGAGCCTGATACATTTATTAGTATATGACATGACTGCTAAACTGGAAAAAGAACTGAATTTGCTGACTCAAATATTCTCTAAATGCCCCATATTTTCATATTTTCTTAAAAAGAAGTATGAGGAAGAAATAAATGAATAATAATTATATTTTCCTAATGTAATAGGGCTAAAAGGAACTTTAAGAGGCCATATAGTTTATCCAAGACAAGATTATCTACATCTGTATCATTTTTGTGTGTCTGGGACTATGATTTGCCATAAACCGAACATGAATCTACAATGTCATGCCTTTGTCAAAATGCAAAGATTCTATTGAAATGTGTGAAAGATTGGCAAGGTCTCACTTAAGAACTATTGTCAAATTTGATCTGAATTTCCAAAGACCCTGGATGAAGACAAGAAATCTAGGATACATGGTTATTCTGACAAAAAAGGGAGGGAGGAATTACTATTATTCAGTCTAAAGGACAAAAAAGTGCCATGAAATTATGATAGCTATCTTCAGATAATTAAAAGGCTGATGTAAAAAAAAAAAAAAGAATATTAGACAATTAGAAAAAAAATTAAAAATATTTTCATTTATGTCATTCACTTTTATCTATAGTATAATACTCGTTGTCAGACAAGTCTTATTATATTACTAATGCTCTGATTTATTTGTGTTTGAAAATCACTGAGATTTGAATGGAAAAAATATATATCATCTCTGTTAACTGAATGGTTTCCTTATGTGGTTAATTAATAGTGTTGTAAACCACAGATGAACCCATCAAGATAGACAGACCAATTATTTTCTATGAATAAATAAGCATTTGAATTGAAAAGTACACAATGAAAATATTATATCAAAGCCTTTTGGAAATAATCACAAAGACAAATTCAACTTCAGAACCTATATATTTTAAGCTGATGAAATGTGCTGATGTTATAATACATTTTCATACTGTGTTTCATATTCAGTGAATAAAAATTATTCATCTGAAACCTAAATGTTTTATTCTTCTTTATCAAGCAGATAAACCTTTAGGATTTTCATTGGTTTCTGTTTGTTAGAATTGTTCTGTTGCTTAGAGTTGTTTAAATATAAAATAATTTTGTAATTCTCTAACAAGCATCAGAGTACCAAGTATTCCATACGGCACTAATGGAAATTAAAGAGAGCACCTCTTATTGGATATTCTCCTTTAAAAGATGATACTCCAATACACACATGAATGTCAACAGTACAGGTTGCTTAAAGAAATTAAAGAAATTTGTAAAAAATAATAGGTGAAATCACTATTTCTTCCACAACACAAAGGATAATTCTATAACAATGACTGTTGCATTTCTGGGCTAAAGCCCTATTAAGCCCTCCAGGATATTAAATTACCAACCTTAAAGCAAGCAGCCCGTTATCACCTACCTAAGTAAGTGGACAGGCATTACTGCTCACAGATCTATGCTATCCAGACAGAATTCAGACAAATTTTAATTTTCATTCTTCTTCCAGACTTTTTTTCCTGTTTTTTTTTTTTTCTACAACATTCGCCTATCTTTCTCCTACCTCACTCCCCCGAAATAACCAATCCGTTAGGAGCTACTTAACCAAGAGGAAAGTCCCATGGGTTTGACAGCTTCCTACTGCTCTCAAGATGCAGGAATGGGACTACAAATGAAGACATTTATGAATTTAAACACCATTGTGAACATGACCAAATGACAACAACCTCAGCATCATCTTCAGTGTAAACTAGAAAGTCCATAACTTTGACCCTAGTTTTACTGCAACAGCAACACATGACAAAGACAATGCTAATAAATCACAGTTGAGGAAAAAAAAAGACCAAAAGAACAAAAATGTTATACTGTACGTATAAGAGATGACATAGAAAATTGTAGTCATGGGAACCATATGAATGACTGGAAAACATACAAACTCTACCTTGCTTAAGCTGTTCTGTTGCAATCTACTATGCAGCTAAAGGCACATGAATTCTTTTAACCTATCATCTGCAGTGCTATGTTTCTTGATCCCTTTGCACATTTTCTCCTCTAAACCTCACTTTAATACCTTCTAGTTCTCTTTAGCCAGTGACTGATATTGTCCTAAAAATGTTTTGTGATAGTAAAATAAAAATGTTTTGCAGCACCCCATGGAAGTATAATTTAGATCAAAAACAGATCACTGGATTTTATTTTCAAACTGATTTCTCTTTTGTAAACAAGATGCATATGCTGAATAAATATTTACTTTGGGCTAGTGATAAAAGAAATACAACATAGTCACAAAATTTCACATGTATGCTAGCACAAGGAGAACTTCATGTTGCTACATGCTAGGCAGGGAATCTACAAGACTATGAGGCATCTATATAGAAACACTGTTGAGCAGAGAAAAACAAAGAGAAGCAAAAATATGTTTGACTTTGAATCTTCAGAATAATTTCCAAATCAAAATGACAAGCTTTAAAAAAATAAAAGAAAAAGGCAATATATGTCAGGAATGTATTTTCTCTTGACAATGTGTTTCAAATATTCTAATAACTTCTGGTTTAGTCGAAAAGTCTTCAACATTTAAGCCCTGTCTGACTCCAAATCGTCATCAAAGCATGATCTTTAGTCCCACAGGGCTATCCACTGATAAAGCAAGTAGGTAGATGAAGTTCTGAGGAAATGACTATGAATATCCACAGGAAGAAAAAAATCAGTATTGCAATGACCACAGTCAGGTGTAGGTCTAAGTCTAGGTGTTTCAGATATCACTAGATGGCACTACCATACATAAAGTCTTATGTCCTTTGTATGTGAGCAAGTGTTCAGCTTTGGGAAGATGATCTGTTGTGATCTTCCTGGTTGTTCAAGTGTTCAGGCAGCACCTTAGAAAGTTATTTGTGTATCTCAGTGGGAGTTAATCTTTTCGTTTGGTTTTGCTCAGATTGAGTTCCAGTTGTAGTTTTTTTATGGAACGTGGATTAGATGTAGACTGAGATTTCTGAAATAAGGCCATTGATCATGTGTTTTCTGACTATGTTTGATTAGATCAAATGCATTTACAGGTTAAATCCATGGAGTGATGTTCTTTAATGCTGTCCATATTCCCTGCACTTCTGTATTTGTTGTACTTGCTAGTGAGTTAGTGTCAACAGATCTTCTGCTGTCCTCTACATATATCATGGTGTAAAGGATTGATGTTTGGGTCAAAAATAATTTCTAGTCTTTTAAGACTATTTTATTTTCTTCAAGTTTATATATATATACATATATATATATATATATATATATATTTACTGAATAAAGAAGAAAATACTTCCTTTCCCGTTTAAGACATTCACCAAATGGGTTATCAATGTTCCGGCTTCATTGTATAACCCTTATTGTAGAAGATATGCCAAAATTAAAAGAATAACGAAAAAACCTTAGAGCCCTGGCAGTGTCCTTGGGAGGGGCAATCTGAGATGTAGGATATCTCAGGTCAAATCTCTCTTGCAAGTCATGCAGAAAGGCAATCTGTTGATTGGGGGATAATCTGGAATATTCTGAAGAATAGGTATTTTTTCTTTTAAACTATGTATCAGTGAGATTTATTTCCCTCTGACATCTACAGCTCTTTTTTTGAAAGTAGCAGAATATAATGTTTCAGCATTTCACAAATTCTTCAAGTATTCTTCATTTGTACTTAACAGAAATGATTAGCTGAGTTTAATCTCAGTGAAGTAACTCCAGTCTACAGATAGTCTGCCTAAAGTAGGGGATATACATTACCCATAAAATTGACAATGGGACAGAAGTACACAACTGGTGAAAGGTTCTCAATGTTTTTTTGGAGTCACAAATAACCAATTATGCTTCAGAGCTGAGTCTATTACAAACAAGATCAAGAAGAAGTGTGAAAGCTCTAATTATAAAATAATTTTACTGTGAAAGATGGAAGTGTCATAAAATATATACAGAGAAACATATTATCAACAATCTCAGAAATCAATAAATCTGAGGTCATAATTTGAAAGAGATTTCATTAACATGTAATAAGTGTGCCAACATGGGATAACTCCATATTCTTCAGATTTGCCTATGTTCTCCTGGACATCCTAATTTTCTTATATCCCCTGTTTCTAAATTAATTTTCTGTCCACAGTAATCTGAACATGAAGGTTGTTCATTTCATCTTTATCTGTGTAACTTGTACTTTGAAGGCACATCTGAAAGCAGTTACAGAAGACATTTCAAATGCTGGCATGATTATTATTAATAAATATTTATTCTGTATCTCGCCTAAAGAAATGACATCTCATAGCAGAAAGAAAATGATGAGCATGATAGTTGCAATCTGCAGTGATATAGTTTGTATTACTGAATTCAACTCGATTGTATTTTACAGGCATTAGTAGGTTAAATATTTGGAAGATTTATTTTAAAACATGCAAGTACAAGCCTTCCCCTTTATTTGAGTACAACCCTTCCCCTTTATTTGAATAATTGCAAGATTAATGCTAGACACAGTGGAATGCATTTTCATAAATGAAAATGTATATATACATTTACATTATATGTATATGTATATATAAATTATATATTGTGCATATATATCTATATACATATAATAAAGAAAAAGAAGAGCCCTGTAATCCAGTTCATGAACTGTATTTGGTTCATATATTATACTGGTCATCATTTATCCATCTTTATAACTGATAAAGGAAGAAAACAAATAACAATTTTTAAAAAAGATTAGACTAGTCAGAAGAGGAATGTAAGAAATTTTGTGCTTAAGAGCAGAGACAATGTCAAGGAATGATTGATACTTTGAACATGAGGACAGAGAACACTAGTTTGCTTTTTTCTAAATCTAGAAGAATTAATTATGTAAGGAGCTAAGAAACCTATGTGCTATGACAGACTAACAAGCAAAAAATGTGGGAGAAAGAATGCAAGAACTGAAAATATTGGAACAGCAAGAGAGAATTTAGTGCTTATTGATGTCAGCCTAACTCAATATTTCGAGTAGTTCAACGAAAAATTCTTTAAAGTAGGAATAGTTTGAAGTAGGAGGAGTTTGAAGTAGGAAAAAGTATTTAGGGACATGGCCTTACCTATGAACACATAAGCAATAACTTGGAGAAGTTTAATTTACTTGAAGAAAATAAAAGAAAAGGCGGTAAAGGATATATATAAAAAATGCAGTGGCAAACTGGGCACTCCAAACTTGAACTATAAGATAACTAAGATGCAACAAAATTGCACCTTACAAATACTGTACATTACAAATTTATGTCTTACGGTTACCACTTCATGAAATCCATGGACTAGAATTTAGCAGTCAGGTCCTTGCATGGACCCATGCATACATATATAACACAAATAGAAAAGTACACATATATAGGAACTAGTTTTCTCTTTCCGTCTATTTCTGACATGAATTAAGGTTCTATGCTTTGATGGAATTAATGGATGGACTTAATACAGTGTACAGAAAATGCTGAAAAACAGCAAGGGCAGTGGAGCCAGAAATGTGCTTGTGGGAGGAAAGGAGAAAATACCCTTAATTCATGGATTTCAGTATATTTACAGGGTTTCTAGGCATTTCGCTACCTCAAATACATATTCATATCCTTGACATGAATCCTTCAGCAGCTATGTGAAACAATAAAATTGCAAAAAGTGCTCCAAACCTTAAGCTTCAGAGAGCAAGGCAATCAATTAGGATAAAAAGAACGCAAGGAAGCTGTATGTGTTGGTCTAGTCCTTGTTTTTTCATCTGCCTCAGATACCGGCTAATGTCAAATATAACAAAATAAGTCCCTGGTATCACTAGCCTGATGGCTTACATACTACTGTAATGCCAATAATAGTACCCAAAAATAATCTTTATGTCAGACAAATACAAAAAGCATAGTTGAAAAACTAAGAGGTAAACAAATTGGTTTCACCTACAAAATTGATACAATGTCTACTAAATGACTTGTCCAGTCTGAATGGTTTAACTAGCATTTTATTTTAGCATAAATTAATGCAAAAGTTAATAAATTAATCTCTAATTACTATATCATAATCAAAGATTTTTTTTCTGCAAGAGCCGTTATCTTGAAATACCCATGAATTCACCTTTGAAAATTCTGTTTTCTATTTTGTGTTATTTCCTCTGTGCAGACACCGTGGATATTCTCAATACATATGTTGCACTCATCTTGACTCAGATTAAGGGAATTCTATCTGTCTACCAGCCATGGCAGATCATCCTGTCTTGGTTTCTCTAAAAAGACACTCATTTATACAAACTAGATAAAATTACAGCATCCAAAAGTAATGTAGATGAAGGTTCAATTCTCTGTATATATATTTTTTTCTGTATATGATAGCAAACTATTATGAGAAAGAAATGATGAATTATTTTGTGAGGAACTTGAGATGCAATTTTTAAAAACCAGAATCTTTGTAATTACAAATCATACTGCTTGGATACTTCCTCCTATTTATGCCTGGACCCTTTTTGCTTCTGAATATTGTTTAACTGAAAAGAGTTTAAATCTTGTCTTACAAACCAAAAGGGGAGAATTCTGGGCAGAAATGAAGGACCAGTACCACTTTTTACCTTAAGGGTCATGCCATGGACAGACTAACAGATATTCATCTTTTTGTGTTGACCTATCATTGGTGGCATATTCCCTCATATAGATGCAGGTCTTATTTACAGTAGTTACATTATTTCTAGAAACTTGAGGTAAATCTACTGCAAGGATATTCTTGAAAAGCTGATTTTTTAAATAGCTGAAATCAGGACCATTTGTAAGGAAATATTATAAATTCTAACTTTAGTTATATCTCAGTTTTTCTGTTAAAAGACTTGTTATCATATCCTAGGCCAGAACCTTGTTTTCCATGTTAGGAAAATTATTTCTGTCATTAACAGGAAAAGTGTAATCAAAGACCTTGAAAATCACAAAGCAAAATGCAGCACTCAATTTTATATATGGTCTAATATTATAGTTGCTGGCTAACAGCACTTCATTGCTCTTGTATTGCGAATGCAGCGAAATGCAGTCAGACATGACTGGATTTAAATTTGTAAAAGCCTCTGTTTAATGGTTATCAAATTTGAACAGAAGGTTTTCTATAAAACTCTTTATGAGTGTCACACCCTCAAGCTAGGGATTACAGATAAGCTGCTGTCTGTTAGACTACATTTGATACATTGAACAGTATGAATGTGAATCCAAGAAAAATATGATGGGAAATTCCAAGCTTTAGGATTAGGGATGCATTTGTTAGGTGCATGGTATTTGAATTCCAAATTATATTTTCTCAACAGACCACACGTTCTATTTATTAGCTTATGAAACAGAGTTGGTCAGTAGATTTTCTTTTTCAGATGCTGGTTTAATTTGCAACGATTATAGAATTTTGGACAGAAAATATGTGCCTTTTTGCTTTGAAAATGTAGTTTATGGACTTGCTTATCTTATATGAATATATGCAAATGCTAGATTCTGGTGGAAGAAGGACTTAATTTTTGAAGTTATATTTCTTTTTTTCAATTCTTTTTTTTTTTATTTCATTTTTTTCATTTCCAAAATTCTTAGTGTAACATGTCATGCATATTGAGCTTTTTTTAAAGAAATCTTATAATAAACGGCTTATGTGAACTTTCAAGGCAACAGTGAGAACTGGCTTATAACACAGGTCTACTCTTATTGATGCAGAACTCTTGCTGGAACCACGGACTAGGGTATTTTTCTTGTTTGTAGGTTTAATTTTAGATATAAGTCAAACTAATTATCCTGTTTATAACTAGCAGGAAAGGAATAAAAAATGAATAAAGTAGGACTGATCAGGTTTGAAGAATAAAATATATTGAGATATAAACATTATTCTTTAATAAAATGAAAGGTTTCATCAAAAGAAATGAATTTGTGTGCATGCCAGCACTTAGCAACATATTATTTGGATGATTTGACAGATCACAAGTCAAATGAAATTCCATTTTAAAACTGCTGCATTCCTTCTATTACTTACTACCTCTCTTCAGAAACAAAATCCATAAATTGGTTCATGACTACATACCAAAATTTCGCATTGAATGTCTTAAAGACTTTGAAGATATCATTTGTTTCAGAGAGGAGTCTCAGGGAGAAAATACATCTGAGGTTTCTTCAGCATTTCAAAGTAATGACATTTCAACATGCATTTAAGAATGTGGCTTCATGAGCAAGATAAGCCAAACTACACCATACTGTTGCTGAAAGTGGATATTCTGTCTGCATTGGGACACTTTTCTGCCCACCCTAAAACTACATTTCTGGTTCTTGCTGTTCTAATCAACTCGTGGACTGCTATAAAAGAGTCCTGGAAGTCTAGTGTTTAAATATTTACAGTTAATTTTCAGCTGGGTCAAAAAGTATAAGTTCTGTCATCTTCTTATAATCATGAGGCTTATATCAGCAAAGCTGTTGTAGATGGATATAAGCAACTTCAGTGTACATTTTCTTTGCAGGTATCCATCAATAAAGTAATATATGGCATTTATATCACCTATTATTTGTGACATCAGCTGAGCTTAATTGATTTGAAATCCTTTTTTTTTTTTTTTAAAACTAACTGATCCAATGATTTGATCATTTTTACCATATCTCTATTTTCAATTCTAAGAAAATAAAACATACTCATCTTGTTACCTTTGGAATTTTTTTTGCTCTTCCCTTTGTTTCTTTGGAAATATTAAATAGTATATATATTTTTTGTATGTGGAAGTAAGCTAGAGATTCATAGGAAAAAGGAAAATTAGCTATGCAATACATAAGAAAACCAAATCACTGTATTAAAATTTGGAGCAGATTTGTTCTCTTCAACAGATTGAGAACTTTGAGCCCAACAGCTGAAAGATCCACCATTACATGTAACTCAGGTCTAAATAAAATTATAATCATATTCAATCATAATTATCTATTTTCATGTGTCTTCTCCTCTGAAAGAGAATCACCGTAGCAGATAATTGCAGCAAAGAATCATTGCAGCAGAAAGATAATCATTGCCGCCTTAGCTATATGGCCTAGCTGTGTCTAGGCAGGCTCTGCTTTTTCCTGCCTGGCAGTCTGTGAAGCCACAGGCTCCTAGAATGGTCAGACTTTACTATGAGGCCAATTCAATATCCACATCCTTGTAAAAGAGCTCTGTTGCTGCTAGCCGAGACAGGATCCAATGAAAACTTATACATATTATTGCAGCTGTCCTAATGCTACAGATAGAACTTTCTCACCCACAAGCTGTTGACTAAATTATCTGCAAAAATCAGTGCTCTATCTACTGAAAAGTGTCTCCTGCATATTTCTCATAAATGTAGGAATAAAAGGAATTTCTAATCACAATTAAAACACATACAAACGTTAATCCAAGCACAGAGAATTCAGTCTGAAGTATTTAATACGTGCAGCTGATGAGAGGACACATTTCTTGCCCTCCACTTAGAGCAAGCCAATGTTGCTTTGAATTATAAGTTTTTAAGGAATTACATTTTTTTTTTTAATTTGGCAAAAGTCAATTTGCATGCATCAGTAAAATCTCTAAAAAATTCTGCCTGCAAACAGATTTCTCAAGCTTACTAGCACCAAACCATGCATGTGCAATGCTGTGATTTCATAAAAACTTTTACAATTAAAAGCTGGAACTGCAGTGGGTACATAGGTAAGAGGGTGATGAAAGGTTGCGGCAGCATAAAAGCAGATCAGTGAACTGGAAAGGAAACAAGAGACTAGCCAAACAAGAAGGGGCTGGAGGATTTGTTGGGCAAGGAGACAGGATGTCTACAGGGGTGAGGCAAACACTGGAGAAATTGAGGCTGTGGAAAGAGACCTCTCAGTATTCAATTCCTAAGGTTTAATCAAAGCTTGTAAAAAGTTGGATGAAAGTTTTTCAGATTGTCTCAAGGTCCCTATTTTTTAACCCAGCACTCATTTCTTAGCTTCTAGTTCCCCCAAGTTAATGTGCCAAGTTTTTGTCCCTGGAGAGACTCTTTCCATCTAAAGAAATATATGTTGCTTGGCTACAAGAACTGTTTTAGAAAATGAAGCTTTCCACAATTTAGAGACCTTCCAAGATGTTGGGATATATCCCAAAACATAGTTCTAGGAAGTATTATCATATTCATCTCCTTACCATCATCAGATTTATGTTTTACACTTTCAGCCAGGACAGTTGTCATCTGGGACAGTCCCAAAATGTCTTGGAAATTCTCAGTTTCAATGTGTCTGCTTTGGCAGAGCATGTGTGGGCTAGTCTTAATCATAATCAATAGTAAAGGTTTTAATGTCTTATAAGGCATTTCCCCATTGGCAAGAGTTCAATGACATACACAAATCTTAGTTCCAGGACTGTCACCAGTGATTTAAAATGGGAAAGTTTTTTGGACAAGTATTTATAAGAGGCTGTAGCTGGCTGCTTTAACCTTACTCACTTTCTTCACATCTAAAGAAATTCCACTTACTGGTATTCTCAGTCCTGGATGAAATAAAAACAACAAATCCTTAAAGAGACTTTTTTTTCTGCAGGTTAGAAAGTATGGTTAGACCCATGAATGTTCTATAGGTGTTAATACAACTAAAGAGACTGAACTGGAACCTCTGAAATTAGCTGAATGACTTAATTTTTCTTTTTATTCTTCCAATCTCAAATAACTTTTTTTTTTTCCACTCTACTAAACCAAATATTTAGAATCATTATCTGAGAAGAGATTATATATACCCCAAATTTGTGCATGCTCAGTTTGCCAGTGTTGCAGAAGACATCCCTGCAGTCAAACTTGAAATGGGCTAACTCCAATAATTCTATTAGTGAGGGAGCAAACTTAACTCCTGCAGTGAAGGCTTAGCGCTGCTGCATTCTGAAATTTTCTGGAACTATGTGAAGGCTCTTCTGACATTGCAACATGATGAAGACTCCAAAGTTTCCAGATCAAACTAAAGTTTCAAACTGCAACAAATTATTTTTATGTCAACTACCTGCAAGAGAAATACATAAAAACTGAGTCCATTTTCCTGAAATTAGGAAGGGTAACCAGCAGATCTCTTAGGACATGTAGAGTTAGAGAAAGCATGTTCATTTTGAGAAAACTAATTTTGTCCTTGAGACTGATGGTAAGGATTCTCTGTCTGTCAAGGTTTGTGAGGTGTGTTCTAAATTAATTTTGAGCAGATTTATCAATTCATTGAAAATGAATATCAAAGGAACATCAAGTTTGTAAAATCAAGCACGTAAAAGGTAGAAAATGCCAAAATATGATGTTGCATATTCAGAAGTGTCTGAAACTGAGATTGTTACATAGCCTTAATTCAGTCCTTTGTGCTCCGGATGCCTTAATTGGGGCCATAGAAAAGCTGCATCTTCAAGCAGCAGAGAACGTAGTTTCTAGTACCGAGATTTATTATTCATATCCCAGTATGTAAGAAGCAAAGGCTTCTGCCTAGCGTAAACAACAGTTTTGTTGAAGTAGGCTTTCCAGGATCCATTTAGCCACTTTGTCCTCAGTGTTTCCTACCAAATCATTTCCAGTTTTACTGTTGCTGACATATTCTTCTCTCTAAATAGCAGAATGATCATACTTAAACATATTTGTTTCATCAGGGAGGGAAAACAATCAAACAAACAAATAATAAAAAAAAGAGAGAAAGTCTGCTCAGATTTTCCATCTGGATACTAAATTAAATTTTAAACCTTACTTTTGTCTGCTGTCATGTTGACTGCAGAGAGTTCCCACACTAGTTAATTTATAAATGTCTTCTCTCTTCACCTAATAATTCTAATTTATCTTGGAGTAACATAAGTTTAAATGTTAATTTGAGCTCTCTTTGCTGGTCAGAATAGTTGCTTATAGGTTAGCATCTTGTTTAAATCAAGGAAATGATTAAAATAGATAACAAGATTCAAACTACGAGTCATGTCCTGAGAAGTTACAGTACAGATTAACAGAATCACAGAATGATTGAGATTGGAAGGCATCTCTGGAGATCATCTGGTTCAACTGCTATCCTCAAGCAAGCTTAACTATAACACATTAGACAAGAACCTGCCCAGACAACTTCAGAATATCTGGAAGGATGTAGACCCCACAACCTCTCTGAGAAACCAGTTTCAACACACAGTTACCATCACAGAAAAAAAAAAAAAAAAAAAAAAAGAAAGTTTTCCTCGCGTTCAGATGGAACTTTTTCGTTTTCAGCTTGTGCTGGTTGCTCCTTATCCTGTAATTGAGTACCCCTGGAAAGAGTATTGTCCTATCCCCTTAAGCTTTCCCTTCAGATACATATATTCATTGAAAGAAATATACTCCCTGTTCTCTTCTCCAGGCTGAACCAGAGTCCCAGTTCTCTCTCCTTTTGCTCATATGGGAGATGCTCCAGTCTCTTAACCATCGCTCTGCTGGACTCACTCCAATAGCTTCATGTCTCTTATACTGTAGAGTCCCAGATTTGGACGCAGCACTTGCCAGTGCTGAGTAGAGGGGAATTTACATCTCCCTCAACCTACTTGCAATGCTGTTTCTTATGAAGTTCAGGATACCATCAGTGTTCTTTGGTAAAAAGCATAATGCTATCTCATAGTCAGCTTGCCCACTACGACACCCCGGTTCTTCTCTGAAAAGATGTTTTCCAATAGGCCAGGCCCTATCATGTATTGGTGGCTGGGTTATTCCTCTGGAAGTCTAGGCTTTCACACTTCCTTCTACTGAACTTTAGGATGTCCCTGAAGAAATCAAAATTTGCTCTCTGGAAGTCCACGGCTGTGATCCTGTTTTTTGCCCTCCTCTCCCATGTATGATCCTGCACTCCAGCATCTCATGGACACTACAATCATTTCCAACCAAGTCTCCTTTTTTTAAAAGTATGAGATCTAGCAGAGCACCTCTTCTCTTTGACTGTTCTATCATTTTCAGCCATCAGTGCTCTCCAGGAATGTTGTCTACATCTCTGTATTGTCCCTCCAGCAGATATTGGGATAAAGTCCCCCATGAGAACTAAGGCCTGCAAATATAAGACTACTTCCAGTTGTGTCCAGACCTCTTCTTCTTCTTCTTGATCAGTGGACCTGTAGCAAACACCCATAGCAGTGTTACCCATGTTGGTCTGTCCCTTAAGTCTTCTCCATAAACTCTTATCATCCACCCCTATGTAAAGCTCAATGCATTGCTGCTGCTCTCTTGCATAAACACTGACTCCCTCTCCTCACCCTCCTTTCCTGTCCTTCCTAAAGAGTCAGTATCTACCCATTGCACTATTCCAGTCATGTGAGCTGTCCCACCACACTCCTAATGAGGTCATACCCTTGCAGCTGCACACATATCTCCAGTTCCTTCTTTTATTCCCCATGTTGCAAGCATTTGTTTTCAGGCACTCCAGAGAGGCAGTTAAACATGTTGATTTTCCAGAATTGATGCAGGAGGTTTCCCTTTTATAGCAGTGTGTGCTTATATACCTACTACTATGATATATTTGTTAAAGTATTGTATTTTGAATTCTGTGCCTGGTAGATATTCTAGTAAGCTTCACTGGTTTATGCTTATGTCTTCCTAATACTATTCAATTAGTCAGAAGCTACTCTTGTAGTTAGAAGTACAGAAATTTTCTAGTGACTGTTTGTATGGCTGGTAAGGTCAAAATAATAGAGCTGAGTATTGTACAACTTGATAGGCAAAGACGGTTTTGGATGTGGGAAATTGGCTTGAGTCTGACTCAGGCAGGGTAATGATCTTACATTATTGGTCATTATCCTGCTCAAAAGTCCTAAAATAGTGCTCTTTTCTTTGACTTTTACTGCTGTATTCATTTCATTCTGACACAAAATAAAGCTAAGTGCTGAAACCTCTACATTTTTTTCAGATATGAAATTCTTCTTTCATTTTAAATCAGTGCTAATTTTTATCTTTTTCCCCCTCCTTGAATAAAACTTGCACAATGTGGAGTGAATGCTAGAAATGTGCCTTTAAACATTATCTTAGTTAAAAAAAGAATCTATTTTGTAGTACCAAGCCATCCAGACACATTAATCAATATCAATGTTCAACACATTCATAACTAATGATATGACAATAGTGCAACTCCAGCTAGAATATTGTGTTATAATCCGGAAGCAATTTATCAGGAAGATAGACACATTGGAGTGAGTTCAGCGAAGAGCAAACAAAATCACTGTGGAGAAGGGAGTGGCAAGAATGGACTAGAAGTACTGACACCATCTACCATCAAAATACTGACATTTACACTTTGCAGATAATTAATCAAAATTTTACTACTACAGAATTTTAATGGTCACCACTGTAGTTTAGTTAAATAACAAATGATAAAAGTCTTTACCTTAGTAGTGTGTAGAAAAGGAAGCTAAGGAAGGAAAATATTATGAATTGCAGGGTATATTATACCAAATACAGCATGATATGATTCAGACCCTATATTTTTAAATAGGAAAATATATGTTGAGTAGAAGAAGTAAATTCTGGAAACTCAATACTGTCAACTTTTCCACTGAATTCATAACGATGATGATAGATTTCAGCTTCCAAAGCTACCCTTCATTAACTGAAGAACACACATAAAACTCTGAAATTAAGATAAAGTGACTTATACTAGCATAGATGCCCCCTTCTCAGGCTACTGGAATATTTTTTATAATGTTGGGTGAAGGGTGGGAAAGGAAGATCTAACTGTGATATGGATAAATATAATAATTCTATTCTGTTTATTTATTTGTTTTTGTTCATTTGTTTATTTTTCTATGTTCTCTTCTATCTCTGCACTTGGATTTCTGCATCCAAGCACTATGTCTGAAATATAACAAAAGTTCCATTCCATTTTATCAGCAACTACTACATATTTTCTGAGATTTGATTGATGAAATATAAATATAGGAAAACTAGGGCTCGGAAAACTTTATACATACATATATACGTAGGTATGTATATGTATATGTGCATACATTAATGTGGGGTTTTATAGTTTTAGTTGATTTATTCCTAGTTGATATAGTCATAATATTAGTCAGTGTGGTATGAAATTTTATGAATGTCTGGCTAAATATAGTTGAGACAAAAAGGTATCCAGCTACATGAAAATGTTTCATGCCCTATCTGATTCTACATTCTGTATGGTCTTGTTTATGGACATCTTAATAACAAATAGGAATACCCAGAAGTAGAAATAAATCATAAAAATAGACAAACAACTAATTTGGGGGCATTAAATTTTAAAATAGGAAGCTAAAAAAAATCAGCAGTGTTAAAGATTCTGTAAAGACCTAACTTGTTTATCCTTCAGTTTTTGGAAATTGCAGTTGAATTAAGCAATTGTACTTAGATTATTTTAGATGTTTTGTTTAGATGTTTTCAGTAAAATTATGAAACAAACATGACATGGCGTGTGCCTAAGTCTTCACAGAGCCTAAATCAAGGATTCTGAAAACTGTGACCTAGCACAAAGTATGTTCACTTCAGATCCTGTCCATCAATGACCATGCAGTCATAGGTTTAGCATATTTCCAAAAGACCTTCAAAATCAATATTGCTGCTACAGACATTTTTTGTGGTTTACAGTGGTTAAGTATTTTTAAGTGTTTTGTATTTTATTAGAATTTTCTTGTCTCTGCAACTTACTGCTCATGTTTCCCTAGCATCAACATTCTGATATGGATAACCAAATGTTTCTTTAAAAAAGATAAATAAACTTCTGAGGCTAGTAATTCCTGGCACATGTAGGATAGCGAAAAAGATTTTACGACATGCATTATCTAGTAAGTATCACCGCTATTGATAGATACAGGACTGAATCTTCTGGAAAACATACTACAAAAAATGCTCTATTATCAAAAATAAGTTTAACAGAAAATGCTATTGATGAACATATGGATAAACAGTACTGAAATTCTTATGGAATTGTGCCGGATGGGCTCTGGATTCGGCAATCCAAGGACAAAAAAAATGGACTTAATGAAAATGACTCCTTTAATTAAAACAACATAGATACAAGTACAAAGAATAAGAATCGGTTAGTACACGCAAATGCAAAAAGGTTACTTACTGAATAATACTTGCCAGTATGATTACGAGACCATACATCTCTCCAAGGTAGCAGACTGGAGGAGCTGGCAGGTTCCCAATCTTAGCGGGCGTCCCCGCGGGAGACAACATTGGCCTCGATATTGGGAGTCTCTGTCCCTCAAATCTGCCCTACTTGTTTTATTCCCTGCGGCGTCCAATCACGTAGGGCCAATACATGCCAGGAGGTCACCCAGGGGCGGGTAAATCTCCTCCTCCCCGTTGCATAACCCTTCTAGGACTGTGCCTGCGCAAATTCCAGAAAGGGGTCTCATTCCTCAATTCGGTGGTGTTGATTTTCTTATCCTTCTCATTCTCACAGTGTCTTTGGCCTTCAAACCTCCTTAAACAGCAGTTTGTAGTCAGGCTGGCAGTAAACCAGCCTGAACAGAGTTCTCGTTTCTTCTGGACTAACTACTTCTTTGTTGGTTTCGATAACATGTTGCTTTCCTTCTTCTTCGGAGATGTGGGTATTACAGCCTTCCTTTGTTAGTGGCAACTGCTGAGCATATTATCAACGTTCAGTGTTTTCCCTTCAGGGTCTGGATTTTGTTTCACACAATGCTTATTTATGACTCTACAGATCATAAAAAAATTTACATCTCCAATACAGGAATGCAATGCTGCTTCTGACAAATTTGGGTTCTGCTTTGCAGTAGAAAGTATATGGTCCAAATACAGTTTTGCAAATTTTTAAATAGACTTTTCTAAAGTCTATTTCTGCAAGAAAAAGTAAGTAGGTGAGATATAGAAAAATCCTAATGTCTTTTGACAGGCCTGGATCTCAGGACAATGTAAATGTTGCTAAGTGCTAAGCTGGAAGCTAACAGCGAAAACACACTGACTGTGATGAAAGTATGAACAATAAAGATACATTGGCTTAAAATAGCATCATATTGCTGGAGAACTACTGTTACTAATAGCACATACACGATAGAATTATCCATGTTTTTTTTTGAGAAACAAATAACATTCTTTTTCTAGCACATTAGATTCCATTACAATGGAGAAACAAGGACATTTAGCATTTACAATAGCACTAGAAAAGGTGCAGAGACGAAGGTAATAAACTTTCATAACTGTTGCTTCCTGCTGGCCACATCAATCATCTACATAGAAAGGTGGTGTATTTTAAAACTCTGAGGCTAATTTTAACAGTAAGAGCAGTTTGTATTTAAACCGGTACCTTTATCTTTTAGTGATACTGGATATGACACACAGATGAGAATTTCCTTTTCAATGTAATTTGAAGAAAGACTGAGTGAGTGAGCTGGGCCTGCTTAGCCTGGATAAGGAAAGTCTGAGAGGAGATTTGATTGACATGTTCAAGTATTTGAGGGGTGATTGTAGGCAGGATGGGGCCAATCTCTTCTCAGTGGTGGCTGGTGGTACAAGGGGTAATGGGTGCAAGTTGAAATACAGGAAGTTCCACCTCCATGTGAGGAAGAACTTCTTAAGGGTGACAGAGCCCTGGAACAGGCTGCCCAGAGAGGTTGTGGAGTCTCCTTCCCTGGAGATCTTCAAGACCCGTTTGGATGCTGCCCTGTGCCATGTGCTCTAGGAGACCCTGCATGTGCAGGGGGGTTGGACTAGATGAACTCTAGAGCTCCCTTCCAACCTCAACCTTCTGTGTTTCTGTGATTCTGTAATTTCAGAAAAGATTAATGCTGTTTCCCAGGACTATATTTTAGTTCTATACTCCTTCAATTAAAAATTACCACAGTTGAATCTTGATGTTAATTAAATATTGGTGTTTCTCCCCTTAAATTGTTAACAGATACTACATCTACAAAAACATGTGGCATTAACTCAGCCCATAAATGAAGCACAAATTAAAGAAAAAAATATAAGAATCTTATGAAATCGTGGTTTTATATGGTATTAAAAAATAATACATCTTTACCATTACACATTATGCTAAATGGCTTCACCCAAAGCCACCTATAAAACTAACAGAACTAGTGCATATTCTGTTGTTCTCATCTGATGAACAGAAATTAGTTCATCTTTTATCCAGATGTTAATTTAAAAAAAAAAAGTTCAGCAAATCTAAATGTGATTCAATGTATGAAAGAAAATGAACAATCTTCTAGAAGAAATATGTGCTTCAGAGTCATAGAATAAAAAGACAAATGCCAATGTTACCAAATCTGGCTTATACTCTACTCATAAAATGTTCAACTTGAGTGATAAGAAGCAATTTAAATTATCCATGTGTTAAAGAGCAAAACAACTGTATGTGACATCATTTAATCATACATGTCCTTTTTATGCTTGGTGTTACTGGAACTGAAAAGCTTAGCAGGAAAAATTACCTCCTCCCTTAATTGGCCTGTACTTGCAAGACCAGAGCACAAAGGACCAATCTAAGGAGCACTCATTTCTCAGTAAAGTTCCTGACACACTGGATTTTATCAGGACAGCCTATCGTGATGGGAGGTAATGAATAAAAGAACAAAACAGAAGAAGCCCATCAATAATTTTGCATCTTCATTCACTGAAGTTTCCTGTATCTCCTCAGATCCTTTTAGAGAAATGGAGATAAACCGGAGGATCTTTTCCAAACAAAATAAAAATTGAAGGATACAGGGTTATTTGGGATCAGGCTTATGACCATATCAAGCACAATATTCCTATTCATTTCCACAGCTAGCAGAATTAGTATTAGCATACTGAAAATCTTTTTACAGTGCTACTTTCATCTTGAATGCCAGAGTAAGTTTCAGATAAAACAAAGCATTTATTTGTCAGGCTTTGTGTGTGTGTGGTCCCATTTGAGAAATCTTACATTCAGTGACCTATGATTCAGTAGAAGTATTTTTTTTCGTACTGTAATATCCAATAAACAGAACATTCATGCAAAGACACCTCACAGCACTCTGCTTCTTTTAAGACAGTTCTTAAGCAGACTAACCTGGCTGACCTTCAAGGTGCCTATTACCTTCCTTAGAATTAAAGCCTGCAGTTCATAATCTCTAATGGCAAGCTACATGAGGGAAGTGAAATGATCCCTAATTCAGAATCACCTCCCCCCTGACTGAAAACTGTTAGCACATTTAATTTTGTCAATACAGAATTACTGCAATATGTTAGTCCAACCTCTTTGTATATTTACCAAACAAGAAAGCTTCTGCCAATTCCACCAGTAAAATGTTTCTTATGATATGCTAATATCATACAAGGATACATACAATGACTAGCTAAGTCTAGGTAAAAATATCCAAGCAAATATTAGATACAAAATCCAAGTCTTTGAGGTTACAGCTGGCAGAAGCAGGACTACAGAAGCCTGAACCACATCCACTGCCAATATTGCAAGCCATCTACATGGCAAACCAACAAGAAGAATTTCCTTTCTACTTTACCTGATTCTGGATTTTCCTTTTATGTGTAACATCTATGCACAAACTTATATTTCTGGTTTTAATCCAAGGGAAGGTAAACAGCTACTTTACCATCTGTGAGCTAATGTACGTGAAAGATTAATTTCATTGCACCCTTTATAGCAAGTCATGTGCATTTCTCTATTTACTTGTGCCAAGTGACTGTTTCCAGGATCTGATTCAGCCACTGGACATTTCCATCTTGCAAAGGGCACCATTTATAGAACCAAAGAATCACAGAATGCGTGAAATCAGAAGGCTAGAAAACAAGACTAGTCCAAACCCACAGCTCAAAGTTCAACTAGAGCAGGATGCTAGTTCTTACATTTTAGTGGAATTTTACGTACTTTGGTGTGTGCCCATTGCTTTTTCTCCTATCACTGTACACTGAGAAGAGCTGACTCTGTGTTCTTTACTTACCCCCATGGCATATTTATACACGCTCCTCTCAGTCTTCTCCAAGCTGAACAATCCTCTCAGCCTCTCCTAATTTGAAAGATGCTGTATTGCTTAATCATCTTCATATTTCTTTATTATTATTTATTTATTATTTATCTCCAATATTTCTGTGTGTCTTTCTCTCTCTCTCTCTGTCCAGACCAGGAGAGCCCTGGCCTGGACAGAACACTCCAGTGCTGAGAGGAAGGAAGGAACAGTTTGTTTCACCTGCTTACAGTGCTTTGACTAATGCAGCCCAGGAGCCCTGTTGTCCTTCTTTGCTGCAAGAGTGCACTGCTGGTTGGGACCACTGGGACCCCCAGGTCCTTCTCCACAAAGTTGATTTTCATCCAGTTGGCCCCCAGAGTGTACTGATGCAAGGGGTTTCTCCACAGTAAGTGTGGGATACTGGATTTCTCTTTTTTAAATTGTTGAGGTTTCAGTTGATCTATTTCTGCAGCCTTTCAAGGTCCCTTGTTTTAGCTATTACCCTCCCAGTTTTGCGTCATGTGCAAAATGGCTGAGGGTGGATTGAGTATCATCAGAGAAACTCTATATCTCTATAATGAAGATCTTAGACAAGAGTGGCCTAATTACTTACCACTGGAGGACATCATTTGTGACCAACCTTCAGCTGAACTTTGCTATTGATCACAACCCTCTCAGCATGTCAATTTGACTGCCTTTCAGTCTATCTCGTTGTTCATTATCTGGTCTTCATCAGTTCACCTATGTGGATGGTATTGGGAACTGTTGAAAGCTTTACTGGAGTCAAGGCAGATAACATCTACTGCTTTTCCCTAATCTATCTAGATGTGACAAGTCATCTAATCACAGAAGGTTGTCAGGTTGGATAATCAAAATAATCAAGAGTAGATATTCAGTGACATCATCTATATTTCTGGCTTGTGAGGGTCCTGCTGGGTTGCCCCTCCAACATATTTCCATGTGGTTAAAGTTTCCCCAGAGGATGAGGGCCTGTGAATGAGAGGCTTCTTCTAGTTGCCTGAAGACTTCACTCATTTACTCTTTCTGATCATGTGATTTGTAACAGATACCCATCACAATATCTGACACCCACGTTGCTCTACTCACTAATCCTGACTCACAAGCTCTCAGTTGGCTCATCGTCCATCCCAAGATAGGGCTCCATGAATTCCCACTGTTTCCTCACGTCAAAGACAACTCCATCTACTCATCATTCTAGCCAGATCTTCTTGGAGAGTCTGCTTTCACCAGTGAAAGCCACCCAGTCATGTGAGTTTTTCCAGCAGTGTCTCTGGGATCCCCATACGATCCAAGTCCGGGATTTGCATAAAGACTTTAAATCTTTCCTCTCTCTAAGCTGGAGACCCAAAGCATCTCTGAATATCTCTCAGTCTTACTGGCATATAAACTGCAGTATTTAGTTTGAAGTACAATACAGAAAGCCATCTGAACGCTAACTACATATCTGAAAAGCAAACATTTTATCAAGTAGTTATGTTATCCTATTCTTTGCAATGAACATTGATGACATTGGTTATATACACTTGCAATGCTCTGCACACCCTTTAACCTTTCTAATTAATCACTTGCTATTATTTTCCTTATATATAACTTATTTCAGTTAACCTGACAGTGGTGATATATTAGCATATTAGATCTGGCACCCAACATACACCATGCAAAGCATACATTACTAAAAGATGCACTCATATATAAGGGATTTTAGACTGTAGCACTGTCTGTTTCTTTCCCTATTTAAATATACTCTATTTCAAATAAATACTTTCTGTTTGGTTAATGCATCATGATTATTGAAGAATAAATGTAACTATTCCAATAAGTGCAAACATCCTATGCTGGTAATCCTGAAAACTGATTTTCTGGCATTTCAAAATGCTGATGGTTAAATAGTGTTTCATATTCTAGTATCGTCCTCTGAAAAAAAAGAATAGATTTCTGTTCTTTCATAATCCTGTTGTTTCTTCTTCTCTTCCTGTGCTTTGGTAAAAGCAAGGAGAGGATGTCCTCTGTATGTATCCCGAAAAGTTGAAACTCTTAACAGACACCACCTGACACAATCCCTAGAGAAATCACCTTGCTGACAGTAATTTTTTTTTTTTTTGTTATCAATATTTTTGAGTGCTAACAATACTGTTTGGGATAATTAGTTCCTACTTAGAGGGAAAATGTTAAGAATGGGGAAAAACTGTGATGGAAATCAGTCTGATCTCAGTTAACCTCTGTTCATCTTACCAAACACTGATCCAGTAAACACTTTGAAGCAGCCCTAGGAAAGGAGATGAGTAAACTGACAACCTTAGAAGTTTCACTCCCATATTCCAAAATTCCATAGATAAGCAAGGGCTTCACTGAATCTCAAAGAAAAAAACAGTAAAGAGTACAAGGGGAACAGAGTGTGAGAGGGGAAGCGTAGTGCTAGCAGAATTGCTGGAGGCAAAGTAGCTCCAGGGGAGGGAGAATATTAATAATTGCAGTCATTAATTTAAAGAAGAGAACTTAACTTTTTCTTCTGTCACTGTGTCCTCTTTTTTTTCTGTTCATTTCTTTCTGTTCTGTTTCTGTTTTTCTGTTCATTTTTTTCTGTTCTGCACTGTTCATTCCACATTGGAATGCAATTCAAAACAGGAATTACTCTTGGTCATTATTCACATCAATCACAGAGGAAGGCTTTGATCTTGTGCTCTGGAGAGGACTAGGTAGAATATGTTATATATGGATATTACTTCACTGTGTCACTGATGTGAAGTAAGTGCGATGCTAGAGGTAGAGTGACCAGACATACAAATGATGTTGATATTTAAAATTAAATAACAGAGCACTTGTATTTTTTGCTCACTTGAGTGGTGGATGGGCACATATTAGTTTCAGTAGTATTATTTTCAAATGTATGCTTTTTTGTGAATGAAAACAATTTATGTTTTGCAATACTTTTTGCAGAAAGATCATTTGCTCTTCTTTAAAATTTTAAAAGTGTTTTTATCAGTCTGAAATGGTCCACAAGGAAACAGAAGACAGTTTCTGCATAGAAGCTGGTGCCAACATTTCTTTGGTGTATCTTGCTTTCCTGTAGTTATATATGGCCCTGAACTTGGAGGATTTTTTACTGCATTTACCTGGCATACAAGGGGAATGGAATTCAGAGGCTTTGGAATGACTTTCCTTGTAATACCTAACTTTACACAAGATCCATTTGTTTCTCCTGGTGCTATCAAACTTCAAAACTGGAAGAGGAAAAGAAAGGAAGCAATACAGAAAACTAGAACAGCAGATTACAGCAGATTACTGGCACTGCACTCATGTGCAAAACTCATAGCATTATTAAGCTTTTTGGAAGAACACACTCTATGAAATGATCAGATACCATTCCTGGACTCTTCTGATCCTTTTTCTTTTTCTTCATTATTCATCCTTTTCCATGATTTTTCAAAATATCTGTACGAAAATATGTATGTATGTTTACCTTTGTTTAGTTTTGACTTAATAAAGTATATTGGAAGGAATGTTGGGAGGTCATCTAGTTCTATACCCTCTTCAAAGGAGGACCAATTTTGAGTTTATATAAAATTTTGAAAACAGATCAGATTGCTCATGACTTTACTACACATAAATTTGTTTTATGGGCTAGCTGCATGGCTTCTCTTTCTCACAGTAAGCAGATTGAGTCTCCATGCATTTATTCCAATCAAATATTAACTGTGTATGTTGATAGGAGAAGTACACAGATTATTATTGAAGGTGCCATTACTAGATTCTCTAAAACTTCAAGTAGCAAGTCTTTCTTCTCGGGATTAAGAAATCCTGTCCTACCTGGAGATTGCATATGGTGATATTAGCAAGACAGATGTATTGGCATTACTGTGTTCAGTCCGATAGGTAGACAAAGAATGACATCTCCAAATTCTAGTGATGTCTAAAAAGTGTTCTGTCCTGCATGGAATTGTAGGTCTTTCCATATAATTTATTTTCTCCTTATCAGAGAAAACTGAAGATTGAGATTCGGAAAGGAGGACACAACCAAATTAAAAGGAAAAAAATGTTATTATTGCAAGTGTATAAATATATATAGTTAGGATTAAATGAATTGTCTGTATGTCAGTGTATCATTTGCTATTTTTAATGAGGGATAGTCACAGTTTCTATGAAGTCTTAAATCACTTACTTATCCTTACATGACTATATGCTGTTTTGATGGGAGTTATTGAAAAGCAAATTCTGTAAATAATTCTTCTTTTAAAAATACATATTTGCATTAGAGTGTGATTCTGCACAATGTTAATAAATTGTATGCATTTAATATCAAGAAAATAACAGACTTTTCACTTGCTAGGTACACGGTTTACTGAAACCATGAAAGTAATCACTAATAAATATGGAGTTGTATTAATTTCCAGAGATATGTGTTATGGATTCTGTTTCTACTATATTGAGTTAAATATTCCATAATAGCTATTTGTTCATTGTAACAATAATGTTTAATTCAGCAATTTCATTTCTGGTATCCCTCCCTATAAGGAAAGTAAACTAAATAAAATAGAGATAACATAATTATTTTCTACTAAATATGTACAGGTTGAATTTAATTCTGAGTTAGGAAGTCCGTTTCTTTCCTTTATAAAATTAACAAAGATATATTTGTCTCTTACTTCTTATTTCCTGATTCAACATCAAACAATGCCAATCTCTGGGTAACAAGGCCTTAATGGAAGGGGATTAAACAAGAATCACTGAATACAAATTGGACGTTTCTGCTTAGTGCATCCTCCTATGCTTATTAGAGGAAATTGTGAATATATTTTTTGGGGAAAATAATAGTCCTTAGCCTCTGCATGTATTTATTAAATTATTTTTGAATCTGAAGCCAAAAAATGAACATAGAAGCCCACAAACCAAAAGGATGGAAATAGAACACCCATTTTCCTTAAAGGTAAAGAAACAGTTGTAGTCATCTTGACTTAATATTTCCTTTGCCAATTTTATTTTCTATTAGTTATAGAATTTTCTAAATGCTATTCCATTAGCTAAGAAAGCTCTCGTTAAGTTAAAATAAAGTTTAATTTATTTGCTTTTAATACAGTAATCTTGAATATGGTAACTGTTCTGTATATGGCAAATCATAATATGAAAACTTAGTACTGTACTATTTAAATTAAATTTTTGCTTTCCTAGAGCAAATTCACAACTTCAGGTACCCCACACACATACTGTCACTTGGACAACAGACATTTCACAATCAATTTTAATAATTCTTGTATACAAATTTTTGTTTTCTTCATATTTGTCCAGAAGTCACAAAACAAACAAGCTGGTATTTGACCCATGCTGAGAAATTAGGACAAGTCTATTAAAGGTTTTAGTTATCAAAGTCTACGTAAGATATTTAAATCCAAACTGCAATGTCCAACACCATTATTTTCCTGCTCCATTAATCCTGAACCTACCAGTTTCCACTCTGTGGCTCTGTGTATGCCTAGACTTCCCAAGGTTGAACGACTCAGAAACCAGATCATGTTTACAGCCAGTACAGATTCAGAAACTGCAGACTTAGGCTGCCTGTTGGATTCAAGCCCATGACTGTTTGTTTACCGTATCTAACACATTTCATAAAATACAGAGAAAATTCTCTACCATTCTTAATAACACTGTTCTCCAGGGCTAAAAAGACTTAAAAAGTAACTGAGGACAGAAGCAGAGGTGAACATGACAAGGGTTCTGTTTCTGCTTGTATTATGCATTTTGGTTTAGCCGGGAAGATGATAACTACCATGAAAGCTCCTATGAGTTGTATCAAACATGGAAAACAGAATGACTGTTTTATACTGACTGGTTTTGCTACACTTGAGCCAAAACAATCTCTGCACTGATTGCAGAGATGTTACAAAAGTGGAGAGATGAATGATATAACTTGTGGTGATCTAGATTATCTATCACTTGGAAACTAAAAGGAGCTACCCACATCAGTACTGCAGGGCAGGAAGATGTGTCTAGACACAAAGTTTTTCTTCTCTTTTCAAGAGTTTAACAGTATCATCCACCCTAATATCTATTTTTCCCCCCTCCTTCCCATCATCTAAATATTGCTGTTATGGCAAACTGTGTTTAGTCAGGTCTATACTTATTACTAGATAAAATCTGAATAATAATAAAGGAGCTACAAAACATGAAGTATCTGTTCTTTCTAATAATTTACAGTAATATGGCATGAGAATGTCTGCCTAGAAGGCTTACAGAGTGACTAAATAATCCTATTAATCCTAAGTAACTTTCAGGAGAACATTCATAGCCCTGTAGTTACTCCATAGTACTCCATTGCACTATTATCCACTTTCCTTAGTGTAACAGATGTATCAGAAAAAGCATAACTAAAACATTACTGCATTTTAGCACATACCATGGCTCTAAACTTTCACAAAGGGGTCTAATTCCAAAATGAAATTAGCTGAGAGCCAAACCACATCCCATAGGAAGAGTGAGATGAAGCCATATTTTTCAGCTGCTACTTTTTTAGCTCAGATTTGTTTAGGCACAGAGGTTCAGAATAAAACAATGGGGATTCTCAGAAATTACAGATTTAATGTAACAGTCTATGTTTTGGAAACTATTGTGTTATGCATAATTTGTGTAACATGTTAAATAGCGCAAAAACATGTTATGAATATTAACTGTAGCTGCCCAGATCAGTGTGATTCCAGAGTAAGTACAGACATTGTTCATGGCTGCAGACACTGACTTGCTTGATGAACCTTGGGTCCAAAACATATAAAATGTTCTCCCTGTAGATAAAGCTAATTGTCAACAATATTGTCTTCTGAAACATTATTTTGGTTCTTGAGAATCATCAAGATAAGAGACTCACAAAATCACAAAAGAAATGAGGTTGGAAAGGACACTTAAGGATCATCTGGTCCAACTATCCTGCTCAAGGAAGCTCAGCTAGAACACATTGTACAGGGAAACCTATCCCAGAACCCAGTCAACCTCAAGGCAAAAAGAAAAGGAAAAAAAATCTTCATGTTCAGATGGAACTTCCTGTTCCAGTTTGTGCCTGTTGCTTCTTATCCTGTAACTGTGCACCACTGCAAAGAGTTTGGCCCTATCCTCTTTAAGCCTTCCCTTCAGATATTTATTTGCATTCACAAATAATTCTATGAATTGAAATAAAAAGGCAGCCCCAGGGTTCTTCTGAAGTAGGACCAACCCTTTTCTCCCTTGCTCATATAAGAAATTTTTCAGTCCCTAAATCAGCTCTTTGCTGGACTTGCTCCACTGGCTCCATATCTGCCTTTCTGATCTCTTCTGAGTTGAAAAATCTGTCTGCTGGAAAGAAAAACTCATCACAGGATTCCTTATTTTTTCACTAGCTTTCTTCCAAATGAGGTTATCTATTTACCTTATTATTGGGACTGGAAATATTTAAGCCTTTTTTTTTCTTTACACACAAGTTGTTTTAGGCCCTTCTAGCAAAATAACCATCTTACCTCTTTTTCTTCATGGTTTCTATTTATTTCTTCTCTCTGATATGATTTTTTTATTGCTGAACAAAGGCTTTTCGCATACCTACTCTCTTAAAAAATGCCTTTCCCTCTTGCCCTGATAATGCTAGCACATTATAATGACAGAAGTGACACTAACATCATCTAGATTCTTTTAACTTTTTCAGAAGCCTCTGGGTTATATGTTTACTTTGCCTAACATACTATATAATCCAGATTTTTAAGTAAAACAGTAAAATATCCACCCTGTTATCAGATAATATAAGAAATTAGTTTGATTTTAACTTCAGAGCTTTGTTTACTCACCGTAATTTGTCAGTCAGGTTACCAGGCACAAGGTATTGCCACTGCAACATTTCAAAGCTTGGTGAAAAGGTGAACCAGCATGTACTTTCCTACAACATATTCCTCTGTGGATTCCAGATGTTTTGTGGTCATTCACAATATGAAAAAATGTCATAAAACCAAAATTTATCATACCTGTCATTGTACTATATTGCTATATTACATGAGCAAATACAGAAGGTTACAATATAACAGTTCTGGAAAACATATTTTCAGGTTAGCAACAACAAGGAGCTTCAAAGAACAAGCAATAAGCAACTTGTAAGAGACACATCTGAGATTACTTAGTTTTTATGCTAGTCTGTTAAAACAGTGCTACTTTGAGATGGCTGTTTTTGAAAATTGAAAGAAAACAGAGGGCTCAGGACTCCTCAGCACAGATGTTTTCAGCTCTGTCAGACAGAAGGGTGGGCGGTCTGGGTATATATGCATGACTATGCATGAAAGAAGAAGGGGAGGAGAGAAGGATGGTCAGTTGTCTCTTTACCAACTGTTCTTCTTTCTTGTACACCCTTGGAGGGCTCCTTCTTTCACAAGCAAAGGGACACAGTCTGAGAAGGGGCACATATATATCTATCATCCACAGCAACTGAAAAAATTATACATATATAGCCAAATGATAGCCTACTTTTCTAAGTCACATTAGTTCCATATAGTGAATTCCTCATTTACAAATGACAGTCATGAACTAGAAAAGCTCAGGACAACAAAACAGACACCTGAGATCTATATGAAGACATACATGAATTGGGATTTTCTGATGACATGCAAATGTTTCTGCTGCTTTGTTTTCTCTTACAGTGAATACAGATTTGATTTTGACTACTAAAATATTTTTTCTGATCATATTTTAGATATGCTTCCCTCCTGTTTCAATTAGGCTGACCAACTCTCTAAATGTATGAGAATGAAAGAATGAATGAAGTGTTATTAATATAATTGTGGAGGGTCAAATTTACTATCTAGAACAAAATTGGATTCTTGGTAGTACTGTAAAATCCTCAAATAACTAATGTCACTGTTGTAACATATTTTAGCCAATATATTCATTTAACAAAGATACCTTCCTTGTGATATAGAGAAGATTTAAAAAGAGTATTCTGGAAAAAAAAAATCTGTCTTACTTTTGTTTGTTTGTTTTCACTCCTAGTGTTTCTCATAAGCAGTTTTCTGCTTCCTTTGTACATAGCTCAGTAATATGAAAAATACTAGAGTAACAAGGAAACGCTTAAATACAAACACAATATGCATTGATTACCCCTTAATTCCCTAACAGATTTTTCTTAATGTCTTTACTAAGGTTATGTCCTAGGACTTAAATTCCTTTTTTCAGAACCTGCATTTTCTGTCATCTTGTTTAGAACATCCCTTGCTTACATTATCAGCTTCTTTCACCTTCTACCATTAATTACTGCTATTCCATTTGTGAAATCTATTAATGTTTTAGCTCTATACTTTTACTTTTCCGATTTTTATACTTAGAAATTGAGGGCTTCATCAAAGACAACCTAATTCTGTGAATAAGAGAAGAATTCAGATGAGTTTTGGATTCTGATAGGCAAGCTGGGTCAGATAAATATCATTCCTTGTTTTTATAGCTCTCTCATTCCTTTATTTCCTAGGCAGAATGCTGAATTTCATGGCATGCAAAAATAACAATATATATATATATTTATAGTGATAAGCCAGTAACCAAGTGATTTACCACATTAAGATGTGACATAGAATTCTGTGGAGCTTGAGATACTGGGATAAAGGATGTTGTTCTTATTTCATATCTAAATACTAGAAAAAATCCATTGTACCATGACATTATCTTAGTAATTTGCATTTCAAAAGTAAAAATCTAAATTATTAAGACCCCTTTCTTTTTCAATTGCTGTTCTAAAATTCTTCTTGCTGGACATAAACCTTCTCATATGAGTGTTTTATAGTTGATGATACCAGATCTGAAACCCATAGATATTTTTGTTCTTTTAGGATTATACCCTATAGCAGGAGGACTTAAAAGAAATAAATATTTAATGGATAATTACTGAACAACAAAAGCAAAATGTCCAGCATTTGCCTGAATGAGTACTTCAAAAAAAAAAAAAAAAAAAAAATCAATGGAATGATTCACATAAGCAATTGCTACTTGTTCTGAGTTGAATTTCCAGAACAATCTTATTAAAGGCATGTCAAAATAGTACATTGAAAATGAAGTATTAGGTGTTGTAACTAATACCTCTTGCCTATTTATAAAAATGACACTCAAATGGCAAAGAATAAAGGAAAACTCAATTTCTCCTGTTTTGTTTGCAAAAAACATATCAGTGGTAATAGAGTGAAAATAGCTAAAAAACACTAAAATCAGAGAGAAGTGGAACACAGAGCACAGATTTTCATCTACTAAAGTGCTGTGTAAGGTATACAAAAATAGAAACAGAGATAGAAAGAAGAATAAAACCCTCATAGAGCTAAGATCTACTTCAAATTTTGTCCTTAGTATTTTCTCAAGATTCCTTCCAAGACATTTCCAAGTCATCATGCTTAGACAACATATCTTGCACAATTTTCCCTCTAAGGTTTTCAAGGTCAAATCTTTCACTGGAGTATTCTTTTAACAGAGTGCCTTCCCACTGATCATCTGTAGAGGGTCAAAATCTCCCAAGACATGTCTGGGCTCCCTACTATTCCTTCTTCTTCCTTAATAGTTTTATTTGATGTCCTGCACTCCTCCTCCTCTAAGCAAATGTGTTCAAAATTCCTCTGTGAAGTAACACCAGAGCTATTCAAAGCATTTTCTAGGTGTTTGTGTTATTTGTAAATCTGCCACTACACATTCTAAAATCATTATAAGAAGAAACTTTTATCACACAAATACTATGTTAACGTTGCAGTTTTTCATTTATTCCAAGAATTACCCATAGAATGATCTGCACAGAAATGATAGAAGATAGATTAGAGTAGAATGGCAGAGATCTTGATTTCATTGTGCAACGTTTTCCACCTTCTCCAATCAGTGTTAATGTTTAGGGAACTTTGTCTAAAAATCTAGTAGGAATCTTAAGAGTATCAGATTTTTAAATTCTCCGGGGTTAAGGAAGAAAGGAGTGTTCTACCCTATTGAGTATGTGGGAATGGAAGGAAGCTCTGTAGATATCTTATCAGTTACTGAATATCATTGCTTTTGAATTTTAGAGTATCTTGGCTAAGAGCAAATTGCACATTTGAGGAAATTACATATGCTTTAGAGATTTTTTTCCTCCTTTGAAAGCAAATATTGTTAAAAGATCACTCCACAGACAGCTTAGGACCATACTGACTGAGTGATGCTGAAGTGTTCAAAACAGCAGTGTGCCATTCCATGATTGCATGTTATTTTGACAGCACTGCTACCCTAGCATACTTCCAACATTCATTCATATCAAAGAAAAGGAAGGCAATCTCTTAAAACAGGATATGGAAAAGACAAAGATAACATCCTTCCTTTATCAGGAAGCTTAGTAGAATACTCTACCAGGAAAATACTTTAGCTTTTTTCTCATGATTCAGTAAATAATATCTTAGAATGACTCTGGTGTTACCTTCCTAACAAGACAGGATATTGCATAGTTTCAAGATATCTAAAATTGTAATTTATACCATAATCTACTGAGTTGAATTTATAATGGTTAGTTCTTTTTTTTTTTTTTCCTTTTTCTGAATTATGCCACTAGAGCTTTACTGTAGGATTTCAAGGTGTTTTTTTTTTCTTAATATCCTTATTTAAAAATTGACATTTCCTTGTCTGAAAATTCTCTTAATTCATGCTAGTTGTAGAATCATAGACTCTGAATAATTTAGGCAGGAAGGGATCCATGGATCTCATCTCAGCCTACTCCCTGCTCAAAGGAGACCCGTTTGGGCAGGCTACTCTTGTTCAGCTGTGTTATGAGTAGATCAGGTAGAGTGGGATGGAGGTTCCACATATTCCTTGGAAAACATGTTCCAATATCTGATCACAATAGCAGAGAAGAAGGTTTTTTGTTTTCCTTTTTTTTAATAATCAATCCATTTGTTGCTGTTGTTGTTGTTGTTGTTCCAACTTGTGTTCATTGCATTTGTCCCATACTCAGGCTTCTCCAAGAAGAGTATGGTTCCACCTTCTTTATACTTCCTCACAGCATAGATGTAAACAGCAGTTAGATCGCCCTCAGTTTTCTCTTCTGCAGGCTGAATTAACTCATTCTCTGCATCTTCTTATATGCCATGTGCTCCAGTCGTTGGAGGTACACTGCCGTTGACTGACTTTCTCTGTTAATGCCTTATTTTCTTCTGGAAGAGCATAAAACTGGGGACAGTGCTCCAGACATGGTCAAACAAGAGTTGAATAGATTAAAAGAATCAGATCTTGACCTCCTAAATATACTTTTGGTAACAGAGTCAGTATGCAATTGACAGTGATTAGCATTCCTCAAATACATGGTGATATTATGATAATATTATACATCACATTAAAATGATATGCTGAATATAAGAACAGTGGAATAATTAGGGTCTATTTCTGTGCTGCACCTTGTAAAGTAACTCAAAGGTGTGATTATGTCATTCCACATGATTAGAAGTAATAAACTCATTTGGTCTGTGTATTTGTCTGACCCTTAAAACACAGATGCAGAAATTGCATGAATTATTCTGTTGCTACATCATCAGCGTTACATAACAATTTACATATTTCCTTTGGCTTAGTACTCTATACCCATGCTAAATTATATGACAGAAGAATGACAGAAGATGTGCATTTGTGTGACTGTCAATGCAATGCAGCCTGGAGATTGTAAAGACTCAATTTTGAGAGTATAATCTTCCCAGACCATGTTTCTTTGGTTTTATAACCTGCTTAACACACTAAACCAATAAAATGCACTATGTTAAGATTATGTCTGCAAATCAGATGTGATTATAACTAATAATCCTCTCATTTTAAATAGCATTTTAAGAACTTTGAACTGCCAGTATTTAAATGAGTTCAGTTACACTTCATAAAGCTCCATAAAATTTACAGCTTTATAAGACTGTCTTTGGAGAACTGATAGCACTGACAGCTCTTCATAGTTTGACAGACAATCTAAAGATGTAAAGTAAAAAGTAAGTAAATAAAATAATCTCATAGAATCATAGAATGCCCAAGGTTGGAAGGGACCTCCAGAGGTCATCGAGTCCAAAACCCTGCACATACAGGGACACCTAGGGCAGGTGGCACAGGACTGCATCCAAGCGGGTCTTGAAGATCTCCAGAGAAGGAGACTCCACAATCTCTCTGGGCAGCCTGTTCCAGTGCTCT
>JAWLRI010000760.1:2410093-2426701 GCA_034781795.1 Crypturellus tataupa | reverse complement strand
TTCCCCTGATCTTCCTTTTACTGTTAATATATTTATAGAAGTTTTTCTTGTTATTTTTAACATCTCTTGCCAGGCTGTGTTCCAGCTGCGCCTTAGCTTTCCTAGTTGCATCTCTGCATTCCCTGACTACGTTCCTGTATTTTTCCCAGGGGGCCTGTCCTTTCTTCCACAGATAATAAAAGTACGGTATTGTGTTTCTCTGAATGTTGCAGGCCAATCTGTAGAAGCTAGGAAAACAAAAACAAATCCTCTTCCTCACTTTCTCATTTTATAGAAACATACTTCTAGTTAAAATTAGGATGAAGAACAGACAAAGTGTTTTTGAAGTAACTGGCTGAAAGAAAATCACCCACATAAGGAGACAGAGGAGATGATAGTATATGGAATAAAAACAGATTTGTGTAGAAATCACTACTCTTTGTGAGAGAAATTGAATTGGGTTTATAACAGTGGATCCCAACATGCAAATGAATCTGGATTTTTCTCCCCAGGGCTTTGGAGAAGAAGAAAAGTGAAAGATTTTAATCTGGATTATCAATATAAGAAATTTTGAGCTGAATTTTTAGCTCTTTCCTTTTTTGTTCATTTTTTTTTTAAATACATTCTTGTTTAAATTCTACATTGAGAGATGGGGTTATTTGGCAGCTTTTTTTTTTCTTGGTATTCAGAATGCCCTTGACACACTTCAGCTAAGTCATAGTACTAAAACTTCATCTTTCTAATCAAAGCCAAGTTTCTTACAGAATCTCAAGACTGAATAAGAAGTTGCATCTTAAAATAAAAAAATCTCCTTATAAAAATTCAGAGAGATTTTAGCACTGCTTGTTAATCCTCACTTAATACTGTATAAGTGCAGATGCTACTCCAAATTGCTAAGGAGCTTTAAAGACAGAAAGGAGAAAATGGATGTCATATTTTGTTTGGACTTCACTTTCAATCCTCACATCCAAATTCTTTCTGCCTAACACAACCATTAAGGCTTTATTTGTACAACAGTTTGATTACTACAACATCCTTGACAAATGAAAATTTACCATAGTGATATATATCCAGAATACTGCTGGAAAAGTAATATTATTAGTCTTTTATCCTCAGCAGTCTTTTAACATCCATTGGTTCATTGTTTTTTGTTATATCAAATATTAACTATCAACCCCTCTTAACAAATATTATAGATGATTTCTTTTTTTATTCTAATTGGATTCTTTTTTTTTTTCTGATTACGTATTAATATATGTCAAAACATTCCAAGGAAGACTTGTACTGCAAATGAACATGGAAAAAAAAGCTTGTGTAAAGGTATATGTGTCTGTATTGTAAATTACACTGTCTTGACTTTAGCTGTGCACACTGATTTATTTGATTATGGAAAATGGATATTGCAGAATGAAATGGCAATGACCAGCTCCTACTAATGATTTTGGAGATCTCTGCTTTGTCTAGAAATAGTATCACTCAGTCTGCGAGATAATGTGGGTCTGGGCTGATATCCATAGGTTTGGCAAGGTATGCTTGATGGATTCCCAATTCTAGATAAACATTGCACACATCCCTGTCTCAGATGTTTTTCTACATCCAGAAATGTAGATAGGATCCGTATAAATTTATTTCAGTAAGCATACTAAGCAAATTTTTGGTCCAGTGGAAAAAAATTATTTATCCCCATTCAGTTGTAATCTGGGTAAGTAATTTCTTTAAGTAAAGACTTCAAAGCCAACTGAGCTAGGTACAATATTATTTGTGCACGAAATCAGATGATTTCCAAATCAACCATAAAAGGTGATTCATTCCTTACAGTTTTAGACTAAAGACTGCTAAACCATGAGCTTTAAGCCAGACAAGGGTGTAATATGAGTCAGAGTGGAGCAAAGGTGAAATCGTGGACATTCAGTACTCTTTGCTCATATCCTGGAGTTCTTTTGGAGTCTTTCCCACCTACAAGGCAAAGTTTCACTTTTTAAAGTTTCACTTATCACTCATTCTCCCTCACAGCTAGTTCTGCGCAATGAAAATTTCCTTCCTCTTCGGACATTTTATCTCAACTCGGTCTGTCCTGGTAGACCCAACTATCCTCCCTGCATTCACCCAAGGCGAACCCTGCTACACTCAGCTCCAAGTTACGTCTACTAGCAGTGATATTCCCTCAACCTTCCTGATGGAAGAAGAATTTGAAGTCCAATTCTGTTTAAAGTGGCAAAGAGAAAGGTAACATTGCTCACATGGCACACCCAATAGGGTTTGGGCAGCAGGACCCTGCTTGTGGGGACCATCCACCCAAGGGTGGTGGTAGTGGGTCATGGTTTGTTCCTGATGGTTCGGGTGAATGGGGGCAGCACCAGGAGTGCCACTCAGGACTGCCTGGAAAGGGCTGCAGCTGTGACATGGCGAAGGAAAGAGACATGAAAAGGAGACTTGTCCTCAATGTCCTTCTTTGTCATTGGTACCCCAATATGTAATTAAAAGTTTATGTTAATTGACAAAAAATATATTTCCCCGAGGCAAGACTGTTTTGCCCACAACAAACCATGGAGAGTGACATATGGCTTTTTTTTTTTTTTTTTTTTTTTTGAGAGAGAGATGTATAATGGTAAGAACAGAATAGACAGTTGACTTCCATATCCTTTGTTGTAGTTTGATGAGGGAGTGCAAATTTGGTAAGAGATGAATCCAGATGATCCTCAAAGAGTTAGAGAGATTGGAGGTGACTGGACTCATTTCTATAGCTACCAAATTCTAAACTAACTATAAGCTCGACTCTGGCAGTTCTGGATTCACAAACAGTCTGTCAACTGTAGGTCTGATCGCCCTCAAAATACTAAATTGAGTTCACAAATAGTATGATCAGCTATAGGCCCAACTCTGAAAGTACTGGGTTCACAAACATTCTGTCATCTGTTTCGTCCGATTACCTTCGAAATAAGTAGTTGAGTTCATGAATAGCATGATTTATTCAAATGTGACATTTGGAGAATGGATTTGAGATGTCAGTACAGGAAATTCTCCGCTACAGTGTGAGATTCTTATCTAGTGTACAAATGCACAAGCATCACTCACCCAGAAGATGGGATAGGGCTCTCAACATCAAGGTTTCTCCTCAGGCAGTGTTCTGATCCAAGGGGGAAAGAGGTTCAGCCTGTTGACTGATCCAGAAGTTACGATGGAGTCTTCCCTCTCTCTTCTTTCTTCCTTCTTTCCTTCTTCTTTCTCCCTCCATGGTTCCTCTTCTTACTTCCTCAGTTTCTTCTTCCTACCATATCCCTCCTTAGTTTTTCTTTTATATATTTTCTTTTACATTTAAGTGGAGCTTCAGTGTCCCTAGTCATACTCACTTTTATTACTGATTGGTTTAAAATGTCTCCTGAGTCAAAAATCTAGACAGTATGCTCAGTGAGGAGTGGTCCTTTCTTGGAAGTGGGTAAGTTTTAGGATGGTGTTTTGTATTGGTATTATAATGAGACTAGAAGGAAGAGAAGTTTGAGCAAAGTCCATCAGAAGGGACTGATCTGCCACCATGGTTGGCCCAGCACCAGCTTCACACTATGTGACTTATCAGTTGCATCGTACGGCCAGTTTGCCACCTCTGCAGGGAGTACAACAGAGTTTGGCCACGGTGTCTTCACTCCACTCCATGCTCCATTCACTTTGGACAAAGTTTTTAGAGTGGAGCAGAATGGAGACACTGTTGCTCCACTCTTCATTGCTCTTATTAGTGTATGCTAGGAGGGCAGATTTTGTTGCCAAGAGAATGAGGGAGAAATAGATTCTACACATATCAACTATCCTGGAAAATCTAACTCTCTCTCACCTCAAGCAAGCCTCTGTAATACCATAGCTTCTGTTAGGCCCTAGTTTTTTTCTAAGTTCCCCTTTCTGAGCAATTCTCTCACATCCTTCAGCTAAGGTAACAGGTCATATGGCAGAAACGGGTGATATGAATGGGAAGCATGCCTGTCTAGGAGGGACTGTGACTCTCCTAGTTCACTGCCACACCATCCACAACCATGTTCAGAGCCATTGGATACCACAAATTGACACGTGCCTTGTGGATGACATAAGGTCACAAGGTCAGGCGAGTTTAGTTGTATGGGATATATTCATTATTCATCTTTAATCAGTCTCCCAGAATTATTCTTTGATTTTTATACAAAAGTGAATTTATAGCACAGTTGTTCCTGCCAGGCATTTATTTTTTGAGAGGTGACTGAGGGAGAAGGGGAGCAGAGAGAGAAGGAAATGGCAGACAGATGTGCACTGTGTGTATGCAAGGTACAATTGTGTTTTCTTGGGAAGACAAACCAAATAAATCACTTGATTTCTCTGATGGAGTTTCAGTGATTCAAAAAATTGGAATACCTGAATAAACTTATATTCCAAAATAAGCAAAAAGGGCAATTTTACAGAAAGAAATATAAACACTTAAAAAAAAAAAAAAAGAAAAAGAAAAAAAGAAGAAGAAAATGATTCAAATACAGAGGAAGAAAACGTAATCCTTTTCTTTTATTCTGTTGATTCAGTCTACTAATTTACTTTTTTTGCCACCTTTACTCAGGCTAAATTTAGTCTAGAGACAATATAGGATATCAATAGGTCATTTGAGTGAAAGACATTACCTGCACATGAGATGAAAACAGATGCAGCTTTTCAGAAGTAAGCTTTATTGAACCAAGATGTTTTGCTCCAAAAATAATCAGTTACCTTACACATTTCTGCTTTGTACTCATGACCACAACCTCATTCTCTGAATGATCTTAAGCAAAAATTGTAACATACAGGACATATGCACATCTGTATAGTTTAACGACTCAGGTATATGCTGATAAACATATTGAGAAATTATGAGAATAATTTCTATTCTTATAGATGACACAACAATGAGATTCCAAATGTCAGGCTTCAGTTATGAGCTGTAATCATGCTATTAATAATAAACTAATGTACCTCTCTGCTTGAAATATATATTTTGTAATGTATTGGAGAGAACTACAGGGTGTCAATTATGACTACATTGTTAAAAATGTCCTTATAGTATTGGAAGTTTAACCTATACTTTTCTTTAATAATCTTAGAGAAATTGTTCGTTGCCATCTAAATAGCTATTTAATTAGCTATTGAATAAGGGATCACAGTTCAAAGAGCACCTAGACTAAGAAAGAAATGGAGAAGCACTTACTAACTAACCTAGTTTCTTGACAATCCTTGTGGAGTATATAAAAATGAAATTGAAGGAAAGTATGACTGAAAATGCTTGCTAGAAATTTAGAAAATTCTATAATATGGAAACAAAATAAATGTTTTATTTCCCAAGGGAAAGGAAAAACACATTAAAAAAAATAATGATTTTCACTCATAGGCTGGTAAAGCTCCCGCATTCTTATCCACCATATACAATTGCACTTCTAATGACTAAATTATTTTTTTCCATATTAAATTATTATGCAACTATAAACAAAAACAAACTTTTAAGATCATTAGATATGTTTTTTTTTCCCCGTCTCTTTTATGGTAGCTGCGGTCTAATATCCCTGTTAAAAATCAAATATGGTTTGGAAAGTGATATTGATACATCTTTATCTTATAATATAATCCCCAAATATGAAAAAGTCAATTCATACTAGCAATCTGAGAACAATCTCAAGCTGTATCAACTCTCATAATCAAGTCACTAAGTACTAGTCTTGATAACAATCTGTTTTTTCAGATTCTTTTAAATATATTTGGTGAATACTGTTTTTATAGGACAAATTCTTAACACAAAATATTTGTATAAGAGGTGATTGCTCAAAGATGTTCTGGAAATAAACTCTTGAATTGGCCATTTTTCTGTCTTCTTTTGACTATTCTTCTTTACAATTTCATTTTGCAAAGAATGATCATAATTCACTTAAGTTTCTTGATATATTTTGTCTTCCTTTATATCAAGTGTGCTTGAGTCATTTGAATTATTCTCTGTGTTAGATAATATGCTTTGCCCAGCTGAATGCTTTATAAACGGAGAGAAGTAAGAGTTTAGTGTAAAAGATTGTACAAAGACAAGCACAGAAACATAATACTGATTCCAATTCTTGAAAAAGCTGAATATAAAATCCATGCCCTCTTGAGCAGCTTTCCTGCTGTTCAGAAAGAAAGCAGTAAGTAAATTGCTCAGCCTTGAAATACAAGTTGCATGAAGAAACTTGCAAATGTCATAAAGGTACAAAAATCATACCTTTCCATTCAAATCATGTTTTCTTTCAGAGAGAAATATCATGTCGGCTTTTAATTCTATTTTTAATAAATTATTGTGTTAATCTAATAGAACCCTTTCCACATACTTCTACTTCATGATTATCCCTTTTTTTTAGTAGTTTTCTTCCTACTTTTTTGCTTCCTTATTTATCATAAATAGGAATAAATTATTAATGCTGCTTCTGGCAAACCTGATATTTGGTATGAATGAGAATACAGCAAAGAAATGAAATAAGAAGACACACATTTCTTGTACTTGTCAATAGTAAAATAAAATGGAAACCTTTGCAAGGCTGCCAAGTTTGGCTCTTTACTACACAAATGTTAGCGTCCTGTTTATGTTTACATTACATGTATATGTTAACATTTTCCATATTTTTAAACAGATTTATATAACCCTTCTACCTTGCAATTTGCTGTGTCAAGTTCTCCAGGAACATAAGAGAAGCAAGACCCCAAATCCCTTGAAAGTAAAACGTGTTTTTTTTTTTTTTTTTTTTTACATTTGGGCAATATTTTATTCCGGAATATTTATTTAGATGCAAGACTACAAAAATAAATTCAAATTATCATTAAATATATCGAATCTTTACTGAGAGAGCACAAAATGTACACCTTGAATCAAAACAATTCCTTTATATGTATGTACCTGTAATATGTAATATGAACCTGTAACCCAAAGGAGGCACAGCTAGACTGTACTGGGATACAGTAGCCTATAGAAAGGCACCTGGAGACATTTTTAATGTTATGGGATATCTGTCCTGGCTTCCATTTGCTGCTCTGGAAATAGGTACTGTCTTTAGCTTAATTTATCTGCATTACACCTTTTTGCACAGCTTCACTGTGCTTTAGGTCTAAGTATGTTTTATGTTCAGAGACACATTGGGATGGAGGATACCAGGAGTATCTAGGACAATATGTTCTAGGAGGATAGATATACTAGGAACAGATGGAGGATACTAGACAGAACATATCAGAGCATTTCAGATAATACTGGAAAAGAATAAAAAGATTTTTTTATTGACAAGACTTACCTTAGACTCTTATTCTGCACTGAAATGAATTGTAATTTGGAGTTATCTATTTATTGGACTGACAATGAAGGCATCCTTGATTGACTGAATTAAATTTATCTAAATGAATCCCATACCAAGTATATCAATATAGGAAATTAATATTGAATGATGGTGAATTGAAAATTGATTCACTGACTTATTGCTGTGTCATCTTTTAACTGTTAGTAAAAGCATACTCTTATATAAGAATGTATTGAAAAGCTGGAGATAGACAAGAGGACAACCTGTCCTTCATAACAAATGATATTAGCATAGAATGGATGAGACCAGAAAGAAGGGAACTCCACAGTACTGTAACTTTCAGGGAAGACAGGTTTTGAAAACTATTTTGATAACAATAAAGAAAACAGTTTCCAGGAAAATATATCCCCAGAGTGTAAATATATGATCATGTTGTCATTGTTAATGATTTCAATATTAAAAAAAATGCATTTTTCACTAAAATATTTCACCAGCTCAGTTCCATCTCAAATCATCTTATTGTCACTCTAAACTAGTTACAATTGCTTTAGAAAGCAAAGAAATATCAGGAGAACACTTAGTTTTCTGCAAAGGCATCTTGAAGTCAACAGCACTTTTTTACAACATTTTTTACAAAAGTATAAATAACAATTGTTCACTGTTACTACTAATAAGTAGTAAATTGGTAGAGGTAATCTTTTTATTATTACTCAATCAAACAAGAAAACAGACTTATTTCATAATTTCCATAAGCTTTGTATCATTAAAATTAAATCCAGATTCAAATGTATTTTAATGTATTAAAAACAAACATATGCACTTTTGGACAAGTCACACTCAGCTGAGTGTAGAAATAGTAGGATAAAAACACTACTGAATATTGGACAGCCGAGTTTCTAGCTATTTTACTTTATGTTCATTAAAAGGGTTTGTCACTGGTATCCTGATGCTTTTACTCACCTTATTTCCATTGTACTGCTTGAACCATAGTTATTCACTAAGTTTTTAAAGGACTCATTCCTCTAACTATTGATATTGTTCCTTCTTGTTCATTCCTGGAACCCAGTCATATAGACATGGATGCATTTTTGTTTCTTTGATTCAGCCTTATTTCTCACTACTCTTTCGGATTAAGAGGATTAGCTCTTGACTAGCTTTTACTTGACTAGGTTTGTGAGTGGGTTTTGGAACTGCACATCACATTATAGTTTAAGTTGAAATTAAATTAACACTTGCTATCATGACAGAAAAGAACTCTTTAGCACATATGTGCGAATCAATGATATCAGCCTGATGGTGAACTTTTTAGTACAAATATAACAGGGTTTGAATATGATAGAACTAAGAATTTTGTTATCCAAGAATATTTTAAATAGAATTAAGTCATTATATTTTTCATGTCTATTTTTTCACTCTATTTTTTCTCCCCTATATTACTTTTAGCTCCTCCATGATGTATATATTTCATTCTGCCACATTATAGCTAAATAATTTGCTCCACTGGAAATAAAATAACTCCTGCTTACTTTTCTTTCTCCATATCCCCAAGAAAAAAAGTCCCATTTCAGTTTTTAATACTTTCAACAGTCCTACATAACATTTCCTGGAAAAGTTAGTTTCCAGGGAAAAAGTTACAGACTTTTTCTGTATAGTGGAACTTATTGAACTTTTTTTTTTTTTTCCTCTGTGATCTTTAGGATAAAAATGATCGTAGGATTAGACTATTAAATCTTGACTTTGTATATAAAGTGTGTTTCTTTTTTTGCCAATAGCAAGATTTTGAGGGTAAAAATATTAGTTTAATTATGATTATAAATTTAAAACTGGAAATGATTTAAGAATCTGGGTTTAGTAGTTTGTCTAAAGACAAACACCTGTAATATTTCCCAATCCAATGAAGTGCTCTGATAAGACGTTTTGCACAGCCGCAAGAATTCAGAGAATATAACACTGATCTGAAAAAAAAAAAGTCTACAGAATGTAAAATATCTTTGCTTCCAAATCAAATACTGTACAACATTACTTGCAGATTATAGCTGAAACATTTGAAAGCTTCATTTTAGTGAAATCACTGTCAGTCAATTCAGAGTCAAATAAGTATATGAGAGTTTCAAACTGAGGATTTACAGGTTATATTTACACATAGGTACCCAGATTAAAACTGGTCATGATGTTAGACTACAGAGATTTTTTTATATATACAACATTTAAAATTGTTTGCACAATGAAATTCTGTTTTTGTTTGTTTGTTTGTTTTTAAATTGGAATTGGAGTCCATATTTATTTTAACCCAGTACTCTGATTAAATCATGATACTACCTGAACGTGGCCCACTCATACATGAGAGACCTTTATTTCCCCATTATCTCTAAATGATGGATGAAATTCTTACAAGATGTTGATAATTATGCAGTTTGCATTTTACTGAATTTCATTTGCTGTCAAATAAAAATAAAGACAATAATTTTCACAATATTTACAGTACATTAATGAAAATAAATCTTGATCATAAATTAACACTGTGGAATAGATTCTTAATGCCACCTTTAAACTAGAAATCCCAACTGACAAGGAAGACAGAATTCAGCTTTCCTTAAAATAAATGCATCCTTCTTTATATGGTTGTGACCTTTAAAACAGAGCAAGACTGAAATGCTGAATAATGTAATGTGAGAGAAACATTCTGGGGTCAAAGAAAAAGAGCTCCATTTGCCTGAAAAAGAATGTAGGAATTCCTTCATATATGTAACTGGAAGAGAGCAGATAGCAATAGTTGGCTTGTAAAAAATAAGCAAAGTGAGTGGAGTTCCTTTCCACTGAAAGAATGAACAGAAATGAGACATTTCCCAGTAAAGTATGTCATTTTAATATGTGATTTCTCCCATTAGTGAGAAAACAATGATGTGCTCAAAAATTTGGTGCGAGGTCTACCTTCATTTTGCTACAGCCATCATGTGACATGTGAAGAAACGTAATAAAACAGAAGAATGAAATAAAACTTTAGAGATCCAAAGGAGGAACCTGAGGAATCAGAACTGAGATCTCAAGACATGCGACTGGACTTTGAGGCCCGCCTATAGCTAAGTGGTTAAAAAGGTATGGGCACTTAGTGGCTGGATTCTCTACCAGATGTCACTAGTGTCTAACAGCAGACATTCATCCAGAATTAGCTACAAAATATTTACAGAGAACAGTATTTCCATCAGCCGCTGCTGTATCTTGGATATAACTTATTGGCTAGATCAGCTTGTAAAGTCATTTCCACCTACATATTGGAAAAGTTACTTTCAAATACAGCCCTGAAACGCAATACTAAACATCTCTCCTCTCAACACCTTTCACTACAGTACCTTCCAGCACAGATTTTTCCAAATGTAAATCTGCTCTTTGTCAGGTAACCTCCCTTAGCAATGTTCCACAGTCAAAAACACTTGCTAAAGAACTATAATTTTCCTCAGTGATGGATACTTTTTACACACCATTAATTTTATTGGTAAAATACAAAGAAACTTTTCATTTTAATACAAAATTGCAAAGCATCTTTTAGCACCTTCTTTATGCCTCAGCACTACTCAGTACTAGCATTCTATAAAGTGAACCTCTGGTTATGTCCCTGCTGTATATTCCTTAATTTGGATCTTCTCTGGTATTACTGTAGTGATCCCGTGGCCCTTAAAATAAATAATGACAATAAATTCTCTCTCTATTTTTTTTTTCTTTAAAATCACTTAGAATAATACCAGTCTGGAAGAGAGGTTTAACATGACACCAAGAGCAGCGTGGCTGGCAAGTAGTTTTGCAGAAAAGTGCCTGGGGACAGTTCGATAGACAAATTGAACATGGACCAACAATGAGTCCTTGCAGCAAAGACCAATAGCCTCCTGGGCTGCATTAGGCAGAGAATTTCCAGCAGGCAGAGGGAGGTGACTCTCTACACAGAATATTTGGAGTGCTGTGTCCAGTCCTGGGGTTCCCAGTACAAGAGAGATAAGGACATGCTGGAGTGAGTCCAGCAAAGGATCACAAAGATGATTGAGTGACTGAATAATGATCTCTCATATTAGGAGAGGCTAAGGAAACTGCTCGAGAGGGAGTCTAATCAATTTGTGTTAATAGGAGATGTGGGGCAGTAAAAAAAAACAAGAGACATACAGTTCTCAGTCATGTCCAGGGACAAAACAACAGACAGAGGATACAAACTGAAATATAGAAAATCCCATTTAGACATAAAAAGTTTTATTATTATTATTATTATCATCATCATCATTATTATTATTATTATGGTTGAACAGGTTGCCGGTGGTGGTTGTATGGTCTCCATCCTCAGAGATATTCCAAACCCTCCTGGACATGGTTCCAGGCATTCTCATCTAGTTGACTCTAATTTGAACAAGGCTTGCAGTCTGTGAACTCTGGACTCTGTTTGTATTTTGCCTTGGAGAGGGTTTAGTTGTCACTCCAGACACTCACCTTCACTCCAGAAGGTGACTGAGGCTGGCATGAATGCAAATATGGAAAATCATAATATGAGTACTAGAGAAAAATATAGGCAAACTAATCTGATAGTTCAAAAATGTTGTTCATTTCTATTTATAATAGCTTTTCTACGATATGGTGATAATGTTAAGCACACTACTTTCTATATTTAATGTTTACTACGGTTCTGACCATAACTGGACATCAAAGTGCACATTCAATAAAACTACTTTTTTTCCAGATGAAAAAGAGTGAAACAATTGACTAAAGTAATGCCATACATAAATCCAAATATCAGCACTATTATGGGCTTTTCCTATAATACCAGAATTCTGTAGTACATAAATACAGCACTTCATTATCAACTTTCTGTTCTCATGTGGTAGGAACTGTTTTGAAAGGATATCTGAAGAAAAAAAAAAAAAACAACAAAAAAGTGTTTCTTAATTTTTTTTGATACATCCCAATAAACATAATATTCTACATTTTACCTTTTCAAACAGGTAAGCTTATAGCCATGAAAATTTGCATTATTATTTTTCAGTAGCATCTTGATTAAAATGTCAATGAACATAAACAGAAATGTGTCCACTGAGTCAAGTGGTATCTGGGATGAGGTCCAATATACTGAGAACATTATAATGTATTTAATATCAAGACTTTATGATTCTGGCAAATGCTATACTCTTACCTAATGTAGAACTGGGTAGAAATATGTAGCATTTTCACCTATTATGAACTGTTATCTACTAAAGCAAATCGACATCAGATCTGTCATGACTGAAATTTTTCAGTTTTCTATCCCACATTCAAAATGTCTGTTCATTTCTTGGTTTTGTTTGTTTGTTTGTTTGTCTGATTTGTTTTGTATGAGTACTTTTGTATGAGAACTTAACTGTGAAATGAAAAAATGATATTCAGAGAAGAAAAATATTCTTTCCCATAAATTCCAACATTCATTGCAACAGGTGTAACTGAATGTCATCCATAAAATGATGAAATAGATATAAATCAAAACAGTTAAAGTAAGCAAAACTTCTGTTCCATAGTGACTATTTCCTACAAAAGTAGTACATATTTAACAGTTTATCTGAGTGAAAAGACTTTGAGTTATAAACTGCAATCATACTTTCACATATGGCTAGGAACAACTCAGGACAGGTAGACACACTGGAAAATGCCCAAGAAAACATACCCAATATAACTAAGTGTTGTCAATCTGTCTCCAAACTAAAATTAATATAGACAGCTTAGAAGTATGAAAGAAGCCATCTGCTAACTAGGGAACATAAGCTCCTTAAGTCAATATCTTATAAAGACAAAGTCAATTAGCTTTTATTTAATATTCTCTTTGGTTCCCAAAGATCTGAATGTTACTCTGCTGAATTAAATCTCAAAATACTGAAGAAACTTAATCATATATATATATATAGTTATAGATATTATTTACTGTCTTCTAGAAATTCCACAGAAATATAAGCTTCTTATCACCTTTTATATTTCCCATTACTAATTTCTGGGTCTGCTTTGGAGATATGTAGTTTTTCCTGCAAAATCTTCTGATTTTTTTAAATCAAATTGGATTCATGAGGATAGATATATATAAAAATTACCTGCTAAATGATAAAATCTCAACCTGTCTCTCCATTTCTCCATATTCGAGTTACTATTTGCTGATAAAAATTCAAATCTTTTTTTCTAATATAAATTGCACATATATATGTATATGCATTGTACTCATCATAAGGATCAAGTGTTTCTCCAATTACCCTTTTTTTTAATTCAGCACTGTTACCATTTTTTCACATTAAATGTAACAAAACAAAACTCAACATTGCATTGTTCTTTTTCATTTGCTTACTGTTGACCCACCTGTGTTCTAAAGCACCATGTTTCTATACAAAGAATGCACCATAGTCTTTTTCTCCTACAATAAGGAAAGGAAAAAAAATGACAATTCAGTCAACATCTGTCCCTCAAAATTGTTGTCACCTTTTTTTTAAATCCATACACTTATACAGATTATATTCTTCCCTGTCTTTTTTTTATGATTATTATTTCAGCCTCTTTTCTCTATCTGATTATAAACATGAAAAATCAAGATCGCTCATTACAAGTCAAATTATTACAGTTAAAACATATATGTAAACATTTTTGTTCTTTGAAAGTTTTTAAGCGTAGCTGAACTATAATCTCAGCTATAAATAATTTAGAATCTGGATAAATCAAAGGAACTGTTTCATCTTTAAAATTTACAACCATTCAATATATACGTGTGTATTTTTTTCTCGTATTTACCTTGGGTTTTTGCCTATAGTTTCACTTTTAAGCTAGTGTGTTGATAGTTTTTTTTTTTTTTTTCATATAAACCTATATATACATACAAAAGTGGTGCTTAGAGTAGTCTTTGTTCTCAGTGAATTGCTGAGTACACTTGTGTACGTTTGCTCTGAAAAAAGTCAGTTCTGAACAATGTTGGTAGCCTCAATTTCATTTCACACAAATTCACACAAGCAAGGTATGACAAAACATAAAGATTACAATGAGATTTCGATAAATCAATTACAGCTTCCAAACAACTGTGCAGATATTCAACAACTCAAAAGCATTTTTAGCTAGTGCGTAGGGTATGCAAATCCTTTTGGGTTGTAGTATTCCCTACACAACATATTGAATAATGGTACTATCAAAATTCTTGCTTGATCTGTTCTGGTTCACTTTGCTTCAGCCTTCAGTCATGCAGATTCCTTCTCAGGTATAGGAAAGATGAGGTTTTACAGCAGTGTCTTTATAGATTCTACCTCCAATGTCAAATGTAACATTCTGTATAAAACATAATGAATTCAGTGGAGAATCTGCAAGTACTGATGTATTTGCTATAGACTATCTAATAACAGAAAACAGAATGGGGGGGGTGCTTTTGAAATAACTATCTAAATTTGGCAATTAATTTGTAAGTCTCTGACTCTGAATGGGAAATAGGAATGAGAAATATAGACAGTGAAGAATCTGATTTGGCCTTTAGGTGCATAATGAGATATAATATCTGTGAGGATATACAGTAGTCAGTAAGGATAGTTGGGTAGATATGAATAGATATAATAAAAGATAGTACCCGTAAAAGTCTGAGTCTGTGGTACCAAGAGAAGCTTACAAACTTCTTTAGAAAACCAGTATTTCAACCCCCATCACACAATAGTAAGTGTTTTATATTATATTAGACACTGTCTCTAGATTAACTGAAGTTAGATTTTCTAAAAATACAGTAAAACCTTTGAGTTTTGCTATTACTGACATTTTTGTGGGGCTCATCTACCCATAGAAAATATCAATAAGATTTGATCCTGAAATTATGACAGTCTGTATGTCTACAAAAAAGTTTTGAAGAGGTACTTTTCTGGAAGGGAAGAAGAAATGATAATTAGTTTGGGTTTGATTCTTCTGATTCTTCAGAAAGTTCTTTCTTCTTTTATTCTTCCCTCCTTTTTTTTTTTTCAGTTTTCATAGACTTTGTAGCAGTGAATGCATGATTAAGACAAGTCTTTCAGTCTTCAAAGACAGAAGCACAGCGGTCCTTTTTCATGTCACATCAGACATTGACAAGAACCCACTTCAAAAGCTTCATAGGCATCCACAACATCTACAACTATTAAAAAAAAAAAAAAAAAAAAAACTGCTGCATTTAATGGAGGGGGTCATTTGTTTCACTAGTATCAGAACTGGCAACAAAAGTTCCAGTGTAAAAAGAGTAATAATACCTAAAGCAAACAGGCTTGGGAACAGTAAGATAAGTAATAATTCCAGATTTTGACGATCTCAGTAGGTTAGGTTACTGTTGTTTGTATTTTTTTATGCTCACAAAAGTTTCTGTTGGTCTGAACTCAGTTGTAGGGAACTGACTTTTGACATATCACATACAAGGGAAGAAAAAATCATTAAATTCCATGGATAATGGATGCCAGATTCTTTAAAATGCAAGTAGAAGATGTAAAGTAAACGAGTGTTTAGCATGTATCAAAACACATTTAGAATGACTTTTCTGTTCCATGGGAGTTAAATACTTTTTCCTGTCTCCCTTGAGGTTTCTGGTTGTGCCTGCTGAATTGCAAAATCTTTAGCTGAATGTCACAGAACAATAAAGTAAACTAATTAAAGATGAAAAGGTATACTCCTTCACATGTGGCATTAGAATTTTTTATAGTAGAACAATGAGACTTCTATAACCAAACAAGCTAAGACAAGAAAGTCAACCATCATCTTAAGTTGTTTTCTTCAGTACTTGTCAATGAGACAAATCAGGTAGCTTTATTATTACAAGAAAAGAGAAATACATAACACTCTATGCAGTCTGTTCCAAACCTGAGCCACAACCTTCATTTAGAAAGGTTTCAGCAGTCATAAAATCCCTACCAAGAATTAAAATGTACCACACTCCTAGTTGGAAATTGGGTTTATAGTTTTGAAAAGAATGACATGTGAGAATGTTGAAAATTCACTGTTAAATTAATCTTACTTATATTTGAGACTTTCTCTAACCCTTTTTATAAAAAAAATGTTTTGATATTGATTTTAAACATAGGCAAGAAGAAGCGGTTGTACATTTATGGAAGCAGAAATTTCAAAGCCAGTTTCATGGAAACTTTGACAAAGAGTCACTAAGGCCTCCTGGCTCCTGTGTGCTGATGTTGACATGCATACATTTTGATGGTTTCAAAGAGATGATCTTCAAGAAATGTCTGTCAATACCAAAGGAGTAATTAAAGAACAAAATGTGTTTCTAGCATTTATTCACAGGTCGAGGGAGGTGATCCTGCCCCTCTACTCAGCCCTGGTGAGGCCACATCTGGAGTACTGTGTCCAGTTCTGG
>JAWLRI010000760.1:2377708-2401434 GCA_034781795.1 Crypturellus tataupa | reverse complement strand
TAGATCCCCTCTCAGCCTTCTCTTCTCCAGGCTGAACAGGCCCAGCTCCCTCAGCCTCTCCTCATAGGGCAGATGTTGGTATGAAAAATATTATTTTTTGGATTTTCTTAAGGCTGGTAGAAAGTAAAATTACAAGCAGGAAGTAAAATTAGTGTTATCTTTTACTGAAAATTTGTTCCCTGCCCATCAGTCCTCTCATTTTCTTCCTACCACCAGCAGTAAATTTTTAACACTACAAGCCTTGCTGTCCCTGTAGTCCATTGACATCTTCATGTTTTTTCAAAAGCAAAATATGTCATTAAGTTCAAGTTTTAGCATGGTTGTAAAGCCCCTTCATTCTCAAACAGTGAGTGCTTAAACATGACTAAATGTTTATGCCCTAAATGTTTATGCCTTGTTTTTCTAGAGGAAGAGCACTGTGTGAAGTACAAACAAGTTATTCTGAAAGCCTTCAAAATTGGAGATGATAATTCTTTTATATATATATATATATATATATATACACCCTCTAAAGTTGGGATCTTCTTACTTTCTTAAAAAATTAATATGTTAGGAAATAGTTACCCTTTTTAAAAGGACTGTGTCATATGCTTTATTCAAAAGGCCCACATTGTTTCCTTCACAAATTCCTTGTCATTCTACTGCACAAGATATAGATAGTGCTGTATTAAGGATCTGTGAAAAGCCTGACTACTAATACATTTACATGCCAGGCTCCCTGACCTTCCTCAGAATCCACAAAGCCTTTTTAGGACTCAGTACTGTGGGGAGTACCACCATTCAAAGTTTGAGGAAGATGTTAGAGGAGAGGAAAGGTCCTCGTTCAATTTCCCACATTCAAAATTGCACATGTTCAGGATGTCTTTTTATTAGATGTTCTACTAGTGTCCAGGGCTGAAGTTTCAAGCAAGCTCTCAAGAGAGTGCTTAATTAGTGCATTTTATTGTCCTATGGGCAGGTTTGAACTTTACTGTGGGGACAGTTGAGCATTGAGCTGTTGAATTTCATTTGTAAAAATAAGTTTTGCCACAGTGGGCCACAATATCTCTACCTTCTCATTTCTCTGTGGGCCATTTTTAGCCTAGATTGTTTTCATTTGTCAAGAATAAGAAGTTACTGACACAAAATGTTAAGTGCATATGTAAATAATTTTCCTGTCTATACTTACTATTACATATAGGTGTTACTTTTATACTATATGTTATATTATATATTTATATTATGCTATATAGACAGTATACTATACTTTCTCTATATATACTATTATAGTTTTGTGATATAAACCCACTAGCTTCAGGAGCTAGCTAACTGAGGAAAGAATGATGCAAGCAATTATGATGAATGGGGCTAGTGAACACACATTCTTTTTCATAGAAATCATATAGGATGATTCTTGACATAGAAATAGAAACTCAGATGTTAGAAGTATGATACGGAAAGTTAAAAGCCCATATGAGTTCCTGAAATAAAATGAAATATGCAAGGCCCCAAGGAGAGGGTTCATGGGAGACATCAGAGAAAGTACCAAAATGAACTGAGATCATCTTATGGTGACAAGGTAAAAGGAAATGTACCTACTGTCAAGGCGATAGATGTTCCCTCTCAAATCAAATGATGGAAAATTACAGAGAAAGGCAGCAACCTGAGGCGATCAGAAGAATTTTATCAGTAGCTCAGTAAAGCGAACACCAGCATGACAAGTATCATCTCTTCTTTCCTTACACATAATGACATTTTTGATAAGATAGTGAAAAATTCATTCAGTGCAAATGCATTTTACCAGAGATAACTAGCAGATTTACCTTTAGATCTTCTTAAACCAGACCACCTTCATGTGATAATAAAAGAATTTGTGCAACATATAAACAAATATAAATCACTGTAAATTTGACAGTGTACATCTATAAAAAATAATTGCTGAGACAGCTCTTAACAACCAACAACTTATTCATCTGCTGAGAATCACTTTTATGAAGACACTCCTATGTCGTTGAATAAACAATATGAAAAATATTTGAGTTTATAAAAGATATATGTTCATGGTGCTTGTGTAGCAAAATGTAAATACTTTTCATGACATTAGAGTTCTCCTCTGATCTAACCCTAAACAGACTATTAAAGATATCCTGAAGAAGATACAACTGTATCTAAGAAAAGCTCAAAAAAGTGTTGGGGTTTCATGTCAGCTACTGTGCATGTTGAAAAAGATGGAAAATCTATGGAGACATTACATTCTTGTGAGACATTACAACTAGATGAAATATTTAAAATTAAAATGGAAACTGGAAGGTATAGGATCTTGGAAAGTGTGTTTATATATGTGCTATTCTAAATACTTATGTAACTTGCATATATAAGGTATTTATAAATCTGTTAGATAGTCTTAGTAAATGAAAATATTATCCTCAAGCAGAAAGTTAAAGTGCTGAGATAGAAGGGCTTTTGTATGAGGAAGAAACAAAATCCCAAAGACTGAAGATAGATCTCGGGAGAGAAGTACCATGTTATAGGTCAGGGCTCCAAACATGGAGGTATAAAAAAACCCAAATTTTGGATTCCAAGATGTTTTGTGTACAAGGAAGAAGAAGGGATTTGGTGAGTCTAGATATGGAAGAACATAAAGAAAAAGGAGATTAAAGGTTAGAAGTCCCTCTTGTGGAGTTGCTGAGGACAAAGTAGTAATTAGAGGTGATGATTAGTAGTAATTAGAGTGATGGCTGAAAGGACTGTAGTAGTCTGGATATGAATAAAATTCCTGTCTTGAGAACAGTGGTGAGAGTAACAAAAGTAACAGAGATAAAAGATGAAAATACTGCTATTTTGTATACATTTTTACTACTGATAAAGGTTGTTGTCCCTCTATCTGTGGAGGAGTTCCTAGAGGAAAGATGTTGCAAGCTGTCGTGAGCAATCCCTGCTAGAAAGCCGTGGACTGAGTGAAGAGTCGGCGTTGGGGGCGGGGTGAAACAAAGCCCATTCTGTAACGGAATAAACCATCACCTTCCGGACATGAGGGGCAGGCCTTACTGCCTGAAGGAGTGTCCACCTGAGGACAACATTCGCAATGGTGACCAATGATCCAGGTCCACAGATTGTAAGATGCAATATAATAACCACTCATGAACTAAGTTTGTCTTTGAATTGTGCTTAAATATATGCTATTCAGGCTGAATAAACGAGTTGGATGATAACTCACACTGAGTGAATTCTTGACTCTGGCCGTCTCCTTCGGCATCTATCAACATCAGTGATTCTGTGAATCAGTTAGAATTCATTAAGACCAACTTAAAGTCATATTTTATCAGAAAACTCCTTAAGCAAAAAATGTAGCAAGTTGGCATATGTTGCATGATATTTCAGTGACATAGTCTGATATAAGAAATTATGTGGATAAATGGCTGCATTGATATAGTATTTTATGGCATTTGAAGAATTCTTATTTTGGCAATAGTTTTAAAATCTTTAAAACATTTCCCTAAATTCCCAAGTACTGATAACTTGACTTTAGACAATTTACCTTTGCTTTAAAAAACCCACTGTAAGATATTCTAGTTGTTCTGTTTCTGGTCATGCCCTCTAGCTTCTAGTTTGAGGCCCATGACTTAAAGCCCAATGGCTTAAAGTTAAATTTTAGCATTTCAAAAAGGAAGACACCAAGTTTATATTCTTGAATCAGAGGTTAATGTTGCCATTCCATCCATGTATGATATTTCACATGCAATGCAGAACTGATGGAATTTAACTTCTCAGTTTGGAATCATCTGGCAAAAGAAGCAAGAAAAATCGTTTTATCCAACTTAAGTGTTGTTCATTTCCAGCATAAGCAAGTTGTTTTTCTCCTTAGTGATACTATTTTATGCTTAGTGGCCTTTAAACATATAAAAAGTAAAAGTAGAGATAAACATTACATTTTATTTGCTAAAAAAAGATTTTTATAAGTGAGGCTGTAGGCATTTAACCACATAGTTAGCAACTCCAATAATGATCCTGCTAAAGATCCTTATTATTTATTGTAGTATTATTTAAGGATCCTAAAGATCTTGCTAAAATAAATAAATAGAAAGACAAATAAACAGATAGATAGATAAATAAATAAATAAATAAAGGTCAGGGATATAACTTGAACTTAACATAAATGCAAATAACATATGCGAATCTAAAGTATAGAACATTAATACTGCTTATATCCAGCTATGATCTTCTAGTGCCTGTTCTGGGGGTTTGGCATCTGCTCTGTGAACAGTTTCTGCAGAATATATCTCCATTATATGGTTAAGGTGATATGCCTGCCTTCCTCACAGATGATTACATGCTAGAATTTTACTTTAACTCCATCTTTTCCCATAATGGTTTTCTCTCTATAAATATGATGATAGAAGACCTCCTGTTCAGCACGTCTTTCACTGTTTTTTTCAAGTAAAAATAAATAAGGATGACTTATTAACACTCTACTAGGTGAGAACAGAGACAATAGAATGAAAATAATCCATTCATTGTTCAAATGATGCTATGGGGTGTGAAAGCCATTTATTATGACAATATCTGAAGTATTCTGGCCTAGTGCCTCACCTTCATTGCATTTTTATTAAGTATTTGAAAAGTGCTGTCCTCTGGAAGAGCAATAGAATCAGCAAACTATGGTTGTTCAGGACCTTGATCAGTTCTTATGGGACTTGTTTGGCTTGAGTAATGAATCTAAAAGTAATCCTAGTGTTTCATCTGACATGGTCTGCATGACAAACATGAAAAGAAATTGGGTGAGGATATTTCCCTGCAACACTCCACTAGTCAGGCTGAATTATCTAGACTGTTATCCATCAGTGCACACAGTACTCTTAGAAGTCTTGTAAAAGACTCTGATAAGTGTTACTGCTTCTGGCTAACTCTACATTAGTGGAAAAAAGAAAAAATGATGTTTCAGTTTAAGGTGTCACATGCTTTCTTGAAGTCAACTAAAGTTAAGAAGAAGCAACCATTGCTTATACACAATTCACGTACCTTAACTGAGGATAAAGATTTGGCAAGTATTGTCAGAGACAAAAAGGAGTTTACCATTCTTAAGCTAAGAATAATGCATCACCTTCGACAACATTTTTTAAAACAGAGCAGTACTAAAGACAAATAATGTCTATAGCTACTTGTATGAGGCTGATATGTCTTTCGTTTGGCATACTGATGATGAATTAAATGCAGATTACAAAAAAGAAAAGTAATCTTGCAGTTTGAATAATGGAATAGCTAATACATTTTAGATGTCTTCACCATACTCAGCATTGTGCCAATATTGTATCAGTTAGTAATGATTATTGTCACATATCTATAGCATCAAGATACAGATTTTGTACACTGAATGTACCTATGTGTTTGAGCATGAAATCATTTGTTATATGTTTTGCATGTTTTATGTCTTTGTATATATTTTATTTTTGTGTATACATTTTTGTATATGTTGTTGTTTGTTATATATTTTTGTATATATTTGCTCTCATTCAGAGGGACCAGTTGCCATTCAGCAGGACCTAGACAGATCGGAGAGTTGAGCAGAGAGAACTCGTGGGGTTCAACAAGGACGTGTGCAGGGTCTTGCACATGGGGAGGAATAACCCCAGGCACCAGTACAGATTAGGGGTTGACCTGCTGGAAAGCAACTCCATGGAGAGGGATTTGGGAGTCCTGGTTGACAACAAGTTAACCATGAGTCAGCAATGTACTCTTGTGGCCATGAAGGTCAATGGGATCCTGGCTGCATCAGGAGGAGCATTGCCAGCAGGTCAAGGGAGGTGATCCTGCTCCTCTCCTCAGCTCTGATGAGGCCACACCTGGAGTATTGGGTGCAATTCTGGGCCCCCCAGGACAAGAGGGACGTAGAGCTTCTAGAGAGAGTCCAGCGGAGAGCAACAAAAATGATTAAGGGACCGGAGCATCTATCTTATGATGAAAGACTAAGCGAGTTGGGCCTGTTTAGCCCAGAGGAGAGAAGACTGAGAGAGGATCTGGCCAATATGTATAAATACCTAAGGGAAGACTATAAAGAAGGTGGGCCAAAACTCTTCTCAGCAGTGACTAGTAACAAGGGGTACTGGATACAAATTGAAACACAGGAAGTTCCATCTCCATGTGAGGAAGAACTTCTTTACTGTAAGGGTGACAGATCTCTGGAACAGGCTGCCAAGAGAATTCATGGAGTCTGCTCTGAGATCTTCAAAATCCACCTGGGTATGACCCTGTCCCACATGCTCTAAGTGACCCTGATGGAGCAGGGGAGTTGGACTAGATGATCTCTAGAGCTCCCTTCCAACCTCAATCATTTTGTGATTCTGTGATTCTGTGATTTTACTTTTGAAAATGAATGCAGGTACTTTAAAAACTCCCGTTCTTCCAATCAGAAGTGTGAATCAATGTGAAGGTCAGAAACTTTCCATTCTTAATTCAACAGAGTAATGTTACTCTCTATTACTCTCAATGTTACTTCGTGTTATTTGTAGTCATAATATTTAGAGAAAGATTGGTGTCTAGTTTCATCCAGTTCTCAAAGAGGTGGAATGAGAAGGTGGAATGAATCACTGTGCTTATGTTTATCTATCTCTTTAGTACACATCTTATTCCTTATTGTAGAATGATCTAATAGTTACATAGTATCTTTACCTTTTGAATGCATTAAACACAATGAATCCTACTAGAAAATATTGCTGTTTAAGAGTACTCATTTTAGAGTAATCAACATATAGATCCTGCTTAGACATTTATGTTTGTAAATTAAAATATTATCTGATATTATATTAATTATATAGAAATCATATTTATAAATTTTACCTACCTAGATCTAAATTTAGTGCAAAAATTTGCACAAATTTAACATAGCCATAATCACCTTGACACTTTACTTAGCACTGCTATTAAGAATACTAAAGATTACAGTTTTAAAGGAGCAATAGTATTGACCAAAACTAAATACATTAGTAACAAACAGAAATGATTTGAAATCCTTGACTCCTGATTCCACTACAGAATTTTGTAATGTTTTCAACAAAGTCATTTTTAGAATCCTTTTAAGTGAAGTTGTAAAGATAGCATAAACCAAGAACACAGTCAGAGAATATTTTGGAATGAAGCTTAACAACACAGTTTTGATTTTGTAGGTATAACTACAAGGTCATAAAAGCATTCTGCTTTCACAAGTGATTTCACGTGCCTATCGCTGCCTTGAGTGTTATATTTATTCTCATTTAAAGAAAATGTTCAAAATGACATTATGCCAAAATGGATATGCAGAAACAAGAGGTTGCCCAAAATTACAATTCCATATGATCTTATGTTGAAGAACCTAGTGCTAGATCAGTGTCCTTTACCAAAGAAGTGATACTTTTCATAACATAGGCCTGTCCATTTGAAGACAGGACAGCTGCTCAGATCAGATCTGTAACCTGTCATTTTCCTGTGCATCTTGCTGGAAATAAAATAACTAAATAACTAAATAAAAATCCGTTTGAATAGAGTCACTTTTTTTCTGGTCTTGAAGAAAACTTGCATGTACTAGGTAATAGATTTACGTAGAAATCCCTTTGTAGAAGGGACTAAGTTCCCTTCTCCAAAAGAAGGGGGTCACATTTTCTGTCTATCTTCTGGGGCATTTTCTGGACCATGAGGACTCCCAGAGAATTGGTTGGTGACTGCCTGAAAATTGTTTGTTGCAGTGCTACAGCCATGGTCAGACATTGTAAGAATCATTCAGAAAACTTAGTAGCACAAACAGCTGTACTCCTGGTATGTTGCCAGGGACTGCTGAATTCGATAGTAGAATCCAAGCCCTACAGAGTTGTTGAACGGTCATAGGCAAATTGCTCAAGATCTTTTGCCCAGATCTTTTTGCTCTGATTTCCCATATCTAAAGTTCTTGCTTTTCCTTTAACTTATATAAATAAGAGGAGAAGGGGGCGCAGGGAACGTTAATTTGATGTGTTACTTATTTTGCCAATGTGGTATTTATGCTTATAAACTGCTTTAAAGACCTATGAAATATAAATCTCTTTGTGCTAGTGCTTGTGCCTTAGGGTTTTTGTCTTTTCGTTGTTTATTTCTGTCATGTTTCTTTCTTTACATGGTACTAGAGGTAGGTTTCTCAATAGTGGTACAAATCAGATGAAGATTTACCAGGGAGATCAAGAGAGACATTGATCTCACAACCCCATATTCAGACTGCTCACAAAATGAGCACTAATGATGCAGTCACAGCTATTTTTATTGTAGTCTTTTCCATTCCCTGCCCAGCCTCTACTCCCATCTTCACCAAGTAAATTAAGACCGTAAAGGTCTGTGGTTCAAATAATCTCAGTTCAATTCAGTTTTCACTTGTGTGACTTTCCAAGTGACAGCCCTTTAAAAAAAATGAACTTGACAGCTAAACATTGAGCAAAGTAACTGATGCATAATTTTGTGTTTTATTGATGGACAGATTTTCCTCACAGGTTGCAAGTGCCTGGGAATAGCCATCAAAAGCAGTCAGTCTCTATTTTAAGAACTTTAAGCATTCCCGGGAATAATTTTATAGGCTGTGTATCTAAGTTCAAAGCTGACACCAAAAATAATGAGATTCTGTGTTCAGGCTCTCAAACTCCAAGAGATTTTACAGACAAATAATTCTCAGAAAAAGCTTCTCAGCAGCTGTGTAAGTGGTTGTTGTACATTATTCATCAGAACACTTAATGCTCTTTTAGAACTTTGATTCCCCCCAAAATGTATAAACTTTTATCATTTTATTCTCAGCAGTCAGAAAAGAAACTGTTGTGAAAAGGCTTCAATACTTATTGAAGTTAATGGAAATCTCCTGCTGATTTCAGTTCATTACTGTTTTGCTGTCTCCTTAAAATTATTTTCCAGGTCTCTGAAGTAAGCAAACTGTTGGGTTTTAGTCACTCAGAAATTGAAGCCACCAAAATGAGTGCAAACTTCTGAAAATATGCTTTTAAATCTGATCTCTGTGTGCACAGATTATGAACAATGCCGGTGGTGTAACTATACAGTAAATAAATAAATAATAAAAGAGCAGATTTCCACATTAGTCATTTCAATCTTAGAGAAAACAGAGCTTCAGAATGCATATGAGTAATATAGCCCTGAACAATAATTCAAACTTAATTCTATTAGATTTTTAACTTTTAACTTTAGATTTATTAGTTTTTTTTTCTGATATCACTGACATGATATGCTATAAGACAGCATATAACTGACCAGAAAAACTTCAGACTTATGTTCACCTTTTTATCTTTGACATTTTGATTTCTTTTTGATGTGTTAAATTTTAAAGAATTTAAGAGCATCTGATCAAAATAGATCAAAATAGAATGCCTTTCTGAAAAGCAATGCTAAACAAATGAAACAATATCTGACCTTTTTGTGGAGCCTCCATCCTTTCAGCTATTCAAAATCCATCTGGACATGGTCCTGGGCAACCTGCTCTAGCTGATCCAGTTTTGAGCAGAAGGGTTGGACTACGGACTTCCAGAGGCGCTTTCCAACCTTAGTTGTTCTGGGAATACCAGCATTTTCTATCCCCTTACATAGTGGCTACAAAGCAGAGGTCATGTAGGAGAAAGTTTGGGGATGAAGTTTCTCCACAGTAAGTCAAAAATCATGGGACTTAATTTTCATGAACAGTTTGATAAAATCCTCAAACTCCAGAAGTGTAGTGGTTTAGTTGTGGTTTATTTTCACCAAAGATCCTCATTCCCTCTCTCCCTTTATTTTTCAAAGACCATGAAAGACTAGTACGATTATTCAATGTGACCTCCTCCTTAACATTTCTTACCTCTGTTAGTAGCCAATCCTTCTATCATACCAGCAATCTGTGGTTTGAGGCAGGGTGAAAGCAGCTCCTGTTCCTTCTGTTGAAAGAACTTTGCCCACTTACACAGAAAATGCATATCTGCCTCAGCACAAAAAGCCCTGGGCAAGAGAGACAAACTGAGAAAGGATAGAATAAACCATTACAAAACAATATTGTAGTTTAAATATATGAAATTCAGACATTACCTATGAGGATAATGAAATTCAGTAGAGCACGGAATTTTACCCCTTATTGTTCAATATGTTGGTGATTTTTTCTCTTTCATATAGAGCTGCTTTGTAAACAAGCTGGATTTTGTTTTGCAGCTGCTGAAACAAACACAAGATATTGTTTTTTGGGATAAAAATACTGGTACTTTTGAAAACACTATGCTCACCGCCTTCTCTACCTGCATGTTTGTCAGTGAAGCAATTAAGGAGAAGGTCACTCTGAATAATTCTAACAATCTTTCACACGCTTTAAAAAATAAAGGCAGAGGAAAACTTGGTCACAATAAACCATTGCAGGTTATAATTCTGATCTGTTGTTTTAAAAGCAATGAATATTCTCACTGCATATTTCTTAGTCTTCAGATTATTTTAGCACTTTTGATGTCTTCAGAGAAGTTTGTAACCAGGAAAGACATTTGTTTAGCCATAATTAAATCTGAATTATGTAAACAGTTTAAAATAATCGTGTGTGCTGATTCCATCTGGAGTATGTGTTTAAAGTTTGTTTAAACTCTGTAGTCAAACTCTTAAAATATTGACTTTTTTTTAAAAAGTTGTTATTCTTTACTGATTTTTTTGTCTGAGGATATTCGGTTTTCCACTCTACTGCACAATTTGTGTCACTGAGAAAAATATGTTTGTCGAAAAGAGTTGATTTTCCTCAATTGGCATTTGTGCTTTTCTGATGTCAAAAACAAAGCAGCAGAAGGTATCTATCTGAGAAACATCATAATAAATATCAGTAGTCTGATCACTGGTTACATTCTTTACTTTCTGAATGTGACTCCTCTCTTGTGCAAAGAAATGCCCACTTAAGGATAGCGACAATGAAAATCTATGTTTACCAAAACATCCCCATCATATTAACATCATAAAATCCATGGTAGGACTCCTTCGTATTGCATTTATCTCCAGTTTTCCTCGGATATCTAATTTTACAGGGAAGCAAATTTAGAGGGGCATGTATGGACCTTCCACCAACACTGAATGTATCTGATGAAATTTTGCTACCATCAGAGCCATGTAGTGCTGCTAGCACATCAAAATCAATAATCCTCATCTCAGACCTACATAAAAAGGTATGCAGAGCTTCGGAAGGTCCACCTGCATCCAGAGCTTTGTGGGGCTGTGGGGAGGGAAGAAATTTTCTTTCCTCCCTAGAACGCATCCAAGCAGTAGCTTCAACTGCTCCACATGAAGTGTTTCTGCTCCAGGGAGAATAGTCTGGCCTCATCATGCCTAGCTGGAAAATGCTGTAATAACTTCCTTTTCTTTGAGGCAATTTCCATAATCTGGCTATCAGTTATTCAAAAAAAGAAACACAGATCATGCTACTTTATAAAATACTGTGTATTTACGCAGAAGACTGAATTATTTGAAATGAGCCTGCTCTTATACTTACATTTCCCTGTAGCTTCACACTGGAATTCTTGTAATTGAAAAAAATACAAAAACAAAAAAAAGTCATGTTATTCACAATAAGTTTCTCTATGATTAAATGCATTTCAGAAGCTAGATATCTTGATATGATCTTGAAAACTTAAGTAATTTCCCTCAGAGTACTCTAATTTTCATATAAATTACATTACCAAGGGCATAAACGTTGTCTTCATAGATCTTGGAGACCCCATTACCTGAATTAGCTGACAATCTAGCAGTATCTCAGAGTAGCTCAGTGAATCTATGAATGTCAGTGTTTCTTAAGATAAGTGTAGGCTGAACTTCCCTGTTAGCAGAGAACCACAAATGATGATGCCGTTGGAGATAAATTATATCAGCATATCTTTACTAAGGTTAATGAGTACAAATACATGTAGAAAAAAAAACATAGATCACCATAGATTGGTGTTGCAAGATTTATTACAGCTGAATGAATTTTCAATGCTTTGTTGGATGTTTTATCTGTATAACAGAGGGACAGGTAAATTTTGTTGTGATTAATGAAAAACCTGTTTGCACAAAATTTCCAATACTATTCACATTGTATCCTTCAGATTCCATGATAATATGTATACATTTCTGACCTTTAAAAAATGTTTTTCTTGTTTTGCACAGTGCTTTGTAATAGGGATTCCAGACTAGTCTTTATTAAACAGTACATATGTGAAGAATAAAAAGATTTTTCCTGCCACAGAAAATTTATAATTTAAGTTCAAACTCTAGGTTCAGGTAAAAATAGTGCAGGAAGCAATCTGCATTTTGAAATAAACACAGATATATTTATATTAGATTCAGGTCATCTGCTAGACAAGCTAAATCTATGTTCAGAGTTCCTATAGTAATTAAATGTTTATTAGTCATAATTGCCATAAAGTAAAGCAAAAACTTGATTTATTTCATTAAAAACAAAGGATCTACATTCAGTCAGGCAATCAATCACACTGCAAAGTTTTATTAACCCTTTTCTTTCAAGAGCTCTCGTTCTAAATATACATGTGCCCTGCCTGAAGTAGTAAGGAACTCCACTCTTGTGAAGACATAAACAAATTATCTGTGAGCTCATTAAGGTTGAGTATTAACCTGGATCATGTAAAATAATTCTGATGCCTTTTGGTCAATTTTATTATTGCTCATTTACTGTCAATCAAGCAGTCAAAAAAAAAAAAAAAGAAAAAGGAGGGGGAGGGGAATGTAATGAGTTTGCAGAGTATGTTTTTAAGTACAGTCCTTGAAATGTGAAGATATATCATTGGAGTAGAACCTATGCTGAAGTATATACACACTTAAGGATAGTTAATGCAAGTATTTGCTATGCATTTTTTACTGGCTTTTCTCCTGCTATGAAGTTGGAAGGGATTCTCAGCCTGCTAGTCACTTTTGGTTTTAGAAAGACAGATGCAGCACCTTACAAGACCAGGCTATGCCATTTTCTGAAATATAACTCTGAAACAGTAAGATAAACCATGAATAATTATGCTATGTACTGACACACTATTCCAATGGGAGCATATTAGAGTGTACAGTGTAACATACCCAGGAATAAAGAAAAGTAGTCCAGCAAGTGTCCAATCTTATATTAACAAAACTGTAACATAGGTAGGTATTTGCTTTTATTGGTGACAACTCAAGACATATATCTGTTCTGTTTATATAGCACCTATCACAGTAACAGCTAGTGCTGTTCACGTTATTCAGTTTCACAAAATAAATATGCTAGGGTGCAATGTGCTCTTGAAAAACAATCTCAGGCTGGACTCTAACCTGGTTAAGATACCAGCTCAATAAAATGAAGGAACATCTCTCTCTTTTGGAGTCGCTTAAAGACAGCTGTCTGGATTTAACTTCCTATTAACTTTTTGTATTTCTTTTGCACTCAAACCCTTCAGAGACTTGTTTGAGTCTATTAGTCTATTTACAGTAGGTGTATGTCCTTTCCATTGAGAATGTAAGGGTTCAGAAGAGTTTGACATCTCCAACAGCACAGAATCCCGACTGCTCGCTCTCTTCTCATTTGACTATGAAGCCTAATAGTGCAAAAGCCTAGAATGCTACTGTGCACTTTCAACTGGTGCTGGCAGCAATCTGATTCCAAGCTCTATTTACCTTCACAGGTTTCAGTCTTCATCACAAAAAGCATAATAGCCAGCAGCTGTTCTTCACCAGCAATTTCTACAACATTGAAAATTCAATGAGATCAGAATATTCTGAGAAACTGATGTTACTCTACTTGTTATATCTTATTTTTTTAACAAAAGGCTTGATGTTGATTTCTGTAATCAGTACTGTTTCTTATATTTACTTGTATGATCAATTAATCACTCAATCAATTGCATACTCATTTCAGAGATCTGGGATTAGAAACCTTCATGAGACTTTCCAGATGAAAGTCCAATATGCAGGAGACATCTGAGCTTAAGGATCTTTTCAATGAAGTAAGGAAAAGACTACTGCAGGTAAGTGGAAGACCTGGAAACTGAAGGGCCTGAATTGCTGACTTAGGCTATGACACGCTTTAGAAAGCAAAATCCTATCCAAGATCAGACTGTAGCTCATCTCAGGTGACAGAAGGAAACCTCATAGAATTATCATAGCATCAGTGTCCTCTGCCTTAAGAATAAATATCTTGGCTTCAACTCTACCACAGCATTCCTGATTGAAAAATGTCTTCTCTTTAGTTTGGCATTTATCAATCTGATCTTCTATATTTCATTGACATTGCCTGCTTGAAGTTTTCTTTTATAGTGAAAATAATTCAGGCCATCCATCCTTTTTTAGCACCCCTCACTACAACATCTATGTAATTCAGGAGTCATTTAAATCCTCCCAGTTATCTAATCTCCAGTTATTTTATGTCCCCAGATATCTAATCCACAGCTTCATGTCCTCTTTGACATGGATAGGTCTATTCAGTATTTTGTTGTTTGTTGTTACTGTTTAGTCTTCTATAATAAGGACATATAGCTGAGGGCAAATTATTTCTGAGGAAACAAAATGTATTATTTCAGCATCTTATTCAAAACACAATACTATTTAAATCTATGTGCATATTTACTTTAAATTAATATGGGATCACCCAGATAAAAGCTTGCTTGTTTTTGCTGAAATGTCAGTTTCTTTCCTCATCTGCAAAACTCCTCAAAAAGCGGTGATAACATCCGTGCTGTTATCAAAGTGCTCAATTGTATCTTGATGTAGTGTGAGGATACTAGGTAGTAATATGGTATAATATCTCTACTTTTAGGTCACGATTTATGTCAGTAAAAGTATCTGTATAATTCACATTCCCCATAATGTTTTTACCCTGTCTTTTTTTAGTCACTGGTCTTTTTGAGAACAAATAAGGAGCTTTGGAAAATTATTACTCAATAGAAATTTCATGGATTTTTTTTTGGTTAAAAGATTAAAGACAAACAGTTCAGTAAAATTATTTGCTTTTCTTTAAGATTGATAGGGTAGCTAGTTAAAATAATTTCACTAAATTTGTTCAGCAAAGTAGTAAAACCATCTTTTCAATACAAAGCTATCACACTTTGAAGCATTTGCTGAAATTCTTAAGTCAATAGAAAACAACAGCTGTGTCTTCACACCATCATCTATTATCTGATTGTTGTGGAAGATTATATACATTTTTCTTTTCGATTCAAAAAGTGGGTGAGTCATTGCAGGAAGAGTGCTGCATGGCATTTCAGAGCAACTGAGTCACATGGACTTCTTCAGAGCTTTGCTTCTTTGGGTCAAGGAAAGTGTTATGTGAAGTCCTGTCATCATTTACTGATTGTCAAAGAAAATCATGTCCATTATAAAAAATAAACCAACACATATAAATGTATTTTGTGATACCGGACACGTAGAAGTGGTAAAAATATCCATCTTCTGGAAATGACAGTACATAATGGCAAATCCTCTCATCACTTTTCAAAAACCACAAACCTTTCAAACACATATCAGGAAATGTATTATGACATGCGTACTCTTGTAACCAACAATATTTTGGAGAGACACTTTTTTTATTTTTGCCCAAACTGGCAACTTCTGTACTTTGTTGTAGAACAACCACAAAACAAACAAACAAACAAACAAACACACAGATAAAATCCTTTTAGTGCCTTTGAGGTACTTCGACACTTGTGTCTTCTGTAATATTGTTTTATAAATATTACTTTTCCTGATTATCTTTGACGATAGTGACAGCTACCAATTATCAAAAGTGTATAAACTGCTATTATTTTTCATATTTACAGGAATAGGGGCATTTCAATTTTGTAGAAATGACTCCAGCCTTTTATTTCCTTTGTTTATCAGGTGTAAAAAGGAGCCAGCATTTCATTTGTCCAATACAAGATATCCTTTTCTATTTTTAGCTTCATCAGGAATGGTAAATTTTCACATATAATTGCTGAGGCAAAAAAAAAAGATTATTTAAAAATGTAGTAAAAAAAATCACCTTACCAAATGACCTTTTCCATTCAAATTTCTGTTTCTGAGCTGCAGTAGTAGTTTCATTAGCTGTCTAGTTATCAGCTTCTAGAATATGTAAAATATAAAAATAAGATAATAATAATAAAAATCACTCATTTCAGTCCATCTTCTTTATGGAAAAGGAAAAACAATGGAAAAGCTCACCAAACAATATTATTATTTTTATAACTATTTTTAGTGTTATCCAGAGAGTCACTCATGGTCTACTCCAGTACCTCCTCTAGAATCTCCTAGACTACATTTTTACATAGCAAGGTCTCTTATACACCTTTGGTTAAGGGATATAGGACACATATCATTGTCTCAAATCTGTAAAACATACCCAGAAAGAAGGTGATCTGTACATATTCAAAGACATAAAAACTCTGAGAGCTTTTGTTTGGGATGGGCTGAATGGGTAGGAAAATCTAGCAGTGTCAGTCTGCATTTCTAGTTGTCTCATTTCCCCCACAGACATGGATTTGACTCCTTCAGAAGCCCCTGAGCCAGTATATTCCTATGATATAGCCCAGTACAGCACCTGCATTTGATTAAGTTCCATATACCTCATGTCTTATGTCTTGGTGTTGCCAAGTACAGCACAAATATTACAAATAAATAAAATCAGGGTTAGAGAGAGAAGCTACAGGCATTTATTTGTTCAAAACTTATTCTTTATAGCATCCTAAATAGGAGACATATTTTCCAAAAGAATATGAAGCTAGTGAGTATTACTATTACTAGGATTAATATAAGCAATTTTACTTCTCAAGCCTTTCTTTGGTGAGGTAGAATCTTTGGTCTCCTCTTAAAACATGAATGAATAATTTATTGAATAAATGAAGACCTCAGCTAAGCTATTTCAGTGATGTTGCTATTACATTTGCTGACAAAGTACTGCCATAAACTTTGAGGATATAAAGCCATTCTATAAGAATATTAGTTAGTATTACCCATATCATTTTATTCTTTTAATGTGCTTTTTGTGGCCTCATCTCTTAATCTGGATACTCCCAGTGCCAGTACAAGTTTCAGAATCATAAACTAAGCACATTATATATTTGATTATTCTTTAAATTTTATTTTATGTAATAAAATTTTTAGATTGAAAATATCTACCCTTATAGAGTTAGAATCCTTTATAGGATTCTAGCATCCTTAGAATCCATAATATCTTTATTTAATAGCTTTTTATTATTATTATTATTATTATTATTACCAGTGTTTGAAAGAATCAGAGACAGCCATACATAAAGGAAGAAGTAATGTTTTATTAATACAGATTCAGAGCTACACAACATTCCTCAGTCTGTATAACAAGGCATTTCAAAGTCTGCTTTTCAGATAATTTTAACCTTTACTTATCTGATGTTGCGTCAAATTCTGTCACTCCTGATTTTTTTTCTCTGATATATCTGAGCTGATTAGCTGGAGAGATACTGAAACATTAGCAGGGAATCTGAGGAAAAGAATTGCAGAAACAAAATATTCGTTAGGAGAAGATTAGAAGTTTAAGATTAGAACCTGTACTAAAAAGGTTTACAGACGAACTCACATACCACAAAGTGATGATTTGTTTATGAAAGCAGAAACGTTTGGCATTCTGATAGTGCTTAACAACCAGAAATTAAAACATTTTCTTATGTAAACTGTACATGTCCCAATACCTCTCTTTCTTGCCTGGTTTATTGCATATAGAAAATGCAGATTTCACTCCTGATGCTATCAGCTACTAAAAAGTCCTCCAATAGACAGCTTTTTCAATATTAAAACATATATCTAGATTCACAGACAAATATTTGTCTAACCAAATAACAAAAGATTAGTGTAGTCTGTGGTGGAATATTTGCATGTAGAGAGCAAGCTGCAATTTCTTTTAAAGTCTTGATCAGACAGATATGATTAAAATGATTATGGCTATGCAGATGCTGGCAGGAAAGGCATTAACAAAATTAACAAATAAGATCAGGCATGTAGATAGCCATCATGTAAAACATTAATGTCCTCACTGACAGTCTTGAAAGTAGAAATTTATCCTGCATGTAGCTCATAAATAATACATAAGTGATGTATCAGTCTTATTTGCACATTTTAATATAATCTTTTAAAGAAAATACTCTAAAGTACTAAGAATTGTTAATAACAATTGTTTTCTTGTTTTCTGCTTTTGTTTAATTTTTTGTTTTGAAATCGAGAATATTTATTTTTTAGTCATTGCTAGTCTTTCACTTATTTTACATAAACTTGTAACTGCCTACATTTCTAACACTGTATTTCTAGAAACTGCTTTTGTGCACCGTCAAAAATGTCTTGGACTTCACTATACTCATTGACTAACTGACCCCAAGACTTGTTGGTAGGGATCTACAGTTGCTTTTTTTACCTTATTTGATGGATATAAGTCAGGAAAAATAGTGAATACTCCACTGTACATAGAAGGTCTGTGATTAAAGGATTCACACACAATGCTGGAAGCTTTATATTAGGATATGCCTTTGCCTGATGGTGTTTGAACCTGGATGGCACAGAAAAGTCTTCAGTAAGGGCTAGAGAATGTACTGCAATCACAGAAAGATATTCAGAAATGTATTTGTTAAGCCTCTGTTTTGAATCTTTAATTCATTAAATCCATACGATGAGTATGCCATATGGTGAGTTTGTTCTGGGGTAATCTGACTATTACACAGCTGCATAGCATAAACAACAGCTATGCTTCTATACTTACTGCCCCTAGAAGGGATATGGTGTACATCTTTATCTCAAGGAGATTATTTGGGAGTGTCCACCTTGAATTAAAGCAAGGGGGTTGTCTATCCGCTATGCAAACCAATTTACTTACAAGTCAATCTCTTTCACGAGCTCTTTTTTTGAATATTTCAGTAAGGAATTATCCTCTCTGTGGACTGCCTTGTTCTCCGTGATAATCTTTTTGCCATCTCCTCTAATGTGCCTGAACTTTTCCATGTACTTCAAGGGAAATCTGCAGAGTGGTACTTTTCTGAGCATTTAGCCCTCTGTGTCACAGACAGATCAGTGTTCAGGACATAGAGCTCTTTTATAATCTAACAATCTTTGGATTATAAAAAACAACAAAAAGATAATTGGGAGTTTGATCTCATTTTTTTTGAATGAAATCATTCTTCATACTCAAAAGGCTGTTCTTGCATATTCTTGGTTCTTTTCCTATACTGTTCCATTCTTTAAAAATAGCAATATTTGTATAGAAACATCAGCTGAAACTTTGTTTTTATTGAAATTGATTTCTAGAATTTATTGTATGGATTGTGTTTTCTCTGCAGAGTTATTTCTTACAATGTGAGATATGGAGCTAAACGAGGAAAAGTAACTAACTAACTAATTATTATTGTTTGTCTTCCTAACAAAAAAAAAGTTTCCTGTAGTCTTTTACTCTTTTTTCTTCCTTTAAGAGTAAACTATCACTCATCATAATTTATTTCATGTAGACTTTTAATAAAGTTTACTAAATTCCAATTTAAATAATGTGCATTTGATACTTAATATGAAATTTAAGTGCATTCATATGCCAAAAAGAAAAACATACCTTTTTGTGCTTTCCTCAAGAATACAGATTCTAGCAATGAGTCACCCATCCTTTTACAGAACTGCTTGACATTTTGGCCATCTTTACACTACATTATGTGAAAGATTCATGTATAGGTTTTTTAACTCATTTCAGAAAAGATCAGCTTTGTATTTTGTTGTGATGTGCCACCTTTTTTATATCAATGATAATAACAAAAGAGAACTCAGTCTGAAAATAAAAGAATATATATAAAAAAGCATAGCTTTTGTAGTTATTATAGGAGAGTGAAAAAAGAAAAAAATAATTTTCAGGTATTAATCAGGTGACAAATATAAGTCAGGTAACAATCTATATAAAATCTCACAATAAAAAAGGAGATGTTAATTGAAAATGCAAGAAGGATACAAATCTTGAAGAAGCTATATTGGGCCATGCTCTTAATATATTAGCTTTTAGATATTAGGTTCAGGCCGTTTCTGTAGAGCCGTTGAGTAAAAATGACACAAGAATTGGTCTAAAATGAGCAAGGTCTAAAAACCTATTTCTATCTGTAGATTTTCTATCTGTAACAAAACACCCCAATTCATCTCTAGTGAATTTTCACTCCATTTGCACTTTTGTAATGAGCTTAACTTATTTTTAAATAAGAGATTTTCCATAGAATGACATAAACATGCAAAGCTCTTCTTGGAGTTAGCACAAATGTTATTTGCGAGGATCCTCATGCAAAATTCTCATGATACACAATATAATAGATTTGAGACCAGAGCTTATAGGAGCTGGAGGTCTCTGTGTCTGGAGTTCTCTGAGTCTCTGGCAGAATTCATTGTAGAAATTTTTTGTGGTCTAGTATAATGTTTTAACTACAAGAGACTGCACTAAATGGAATGGCAGCACTGGATCTCAGAAGATATGCTCATATCATTTATGTTATATCACTATGCTGATATAAAAAGGGATAAAAAAAAGTATGATTAGAAAAAAAGAGTTTTTTTTTTTCCCCCAGAGGTTTAAGAAACAATAAAATTGTATTAATTTCCCAAATAGGGTAGATTGGGAAAATAGAAAGATATATGCAAAATAAGTTTCTATATTTCTATATAATATGTTTTGTCTCATCCTTTTATCTATTATTCTACTCTTTAAATATTTTAGAAAACAAACAAAAAGACCTCTCAAAATATTTCACAGAACTTTTAAGAAAACCTGTCTAGAATTATTGAAAATACATCAAAACAATCCCTAATAAGCTATAAAATATAAAAAGAATAGGGAAAATGAGATATTTAAAATTTACTAACATTATTAACATTTGCTGTTAAAAACATAGATTTAAAAATAAATAGTCATGAAGAAAATTATAAGTATTGCCATTATTTCTTCTATTACACAACATTTGATAATACTTTAAAGTTACGCGCTATACAGCCATTTACAGAATTATAATAACACAGTAATTTGCATCTGAGTCTATTTACCTCAAACCTTTTGAATACCTTCTCAAAAGCAAATTAACCACTTAGCATTTTCTGTACCAGGAACATGGTTGATACATTAGGAAAAATTCTTTTCTTTAGGAAGATCAGTACATGATCATTATATGACAGATCTTCCCCCTTAGATTAACTTGCTTATACTTCTGTTATGCTCTTCTCAGTTCTGGAAATTGCATATTCGAGGCTGACTGTGACTTGCTAAAAAAAAACATTGTATCTGGAAATACATTTTAAAGAAAGAAATTGCAAAAGAAATGGAGCAATAGGGATCACTTTGTGTCCAGATTTCAGATCAAACAATTTAGAGCTGATTCCCAAAGTTATAACCTTTTCTGGTGACGTCTATTAAATCGCTATAAAAATGAGTCTATTGCAAATATGGAACTAGTATAAACAGTATCAAATGTTTATTAGTCTTTTTTGAAGATGGCATCAGTATTTCATAAGATTTATCGTTATATTATCTAAATTTCCAGGTCATCCTGCCAGGTGGCTGCCCTCTTTTTTACAATAGATCAATAGGAAGTCTTACTAAAAACAACTTGTAAAGAATGACAATTCTGAACTGTGACCCAGGAACCTGTCAGTGATCTTGTCCATTTATATACTTTGCCACTTTCTTTATATGTTCAGATTATTTAAGTCTTTAAGAAGTCATCTCTACTCAATGCACAAATACAACTTTATGAAAAATAACATTAAATGCTAAATCACCTGTATCTTCACAGACTTCCTGAGTCTTCCAGAGATCTATTTGAAATCATTCTGATCGCCTCATCTGGGAAGTTCAATTGTGCTACTGAAATAATAGTGTTGATTTAAAGAGAATATCTTCCATGATCTTTCACTTGTTCAGGTAGGAATTACAGAACTGAGAATTGTAAGAGCTTGCTTGTCTTTGCTCATACCTACTTAATATAGCATGGAAACTAGAGAATGTGTCAAGAATTTAGTTTTAATTTAGGTTTAATCTATTCAGTTTCATTTTCCCATGATGTTATGGGACAGCTGCTGACAAAATTAGTGGAAAATATTTTTATTGTTTTTGTTCAGTCATTCAGTGCTGTTTATTTCCTTTTTCAGTCTTCTGAGGATTTCATAGCACTAATCTTGGCCCTTTGAATGTATCTTTTTGATGTGGTGATTGGGAAACCTACAGATTTTTTTGCTTGGAGAGAGAAGCATAAATAATACAATAACATCAGGAAGAAGAAATTATTCACATTAATCTCTACTATTACTAAATCTGGACTTCTGCTGAGGTTCTGCATCACTTACCTGATTTTTAAGGCATATAAAGAAGTGAATAATTTCTTTTCAACTATTTACTATTTAAATAACAATTTAAGAGGCAGGTCATTTTTCCAAATATAACAATGTGTACATACAATTGAAAACACATTTTCTGGAGTATTAAAGATAATTTAAAAGTTATTCTGATTTAGAGATGGAAGACTTCTTAAAATTATGAAGATAATTTCAAATCTTTTTCTTCTACCCTCCAAAATGAGTTAAATGAACTATAAAACAGAAGGAGCATTTCATTCTCTTTCACTCTTTCTAAATAATAACATATCCAGTGGCCCAGAAGAGAGCTTGATTTCTAGTAATTGGTGCATTCATGTGGCCTTGGGGGATTGAGGGTCAAGTCTTCATTTCAACCATTATTCAAATATTTATGCAAAATAAACTAACTCTATCAGAAGGAACATCTTGCCAACAGCAAAGAGATTTGTGGATATCTGGATGGTGGGTAACACAGAGCATTTCATCTGTTTCTTCCTCATCTCAAAATAAAACATAAACCAATGGGAATTCTTGAGGCTCAGTTTTGTGATTTTCTATTATAATCCAAACTCAGTCTCTAAGGCTAAGAAGTCTAGTACAGTATGTTCCCCACAAAAGTATCAGTTTCCAAGAGTATAAGCCATTAAAAATTCTCCAAAAGTACTGTTTTCCACTACGGCTACAACAAAAGGTCTGTGTGGATTCAGAGGATTTAGAAAACTTGTCCTGGATTTACAGGTGTTTTGTTCCTCTTCAGCCTGGCATTAACCTGTTTCAGGTCATTTAGGTGTCACATCTATATAAATGCTCCTGTTTCTTTATTATTCTCATAGTTTCCATCTGTGCTATTCATAGATCAGGATGCCCTTATTCAAAATGCTGTGTAGATCTAAAATATACAGTTCCAGACCCATGGAGATATTAATGTTATTTTTAAAAATATGTTATTGGAAACATATACACGAAAAAAAGAAATGTTGGATAGAAACAAACAGAGTGCAAGAAAAATGGAGCCAAGAGTGGTTAACATGGTCTGTGCTCTCAACACTGAGACCAAAGAGAGATTCACATTCACAGAAGAATGTGATTTGCTTTTGTGAGTGATTAGGCAAACTACAAAGGGAAGCACTAGGAGAATCACAAATATCTTTTTGAGAATGTAATTTGGGCAAGAGGTGATAAAAGCTTGTATAATGGGTGACCTAAATATATAGTTATGAATAACAGAGATAAACTTAAAAAAAGTTTAGATAAAAATTTACTCTCAAACAAAATTTAAAATCTCCTTTGAAATAAAACTTACCGATCTATATATTTTCAGTTGCAATACCACTACCAAAATATGATTCATGGAATTATTTGACAGTGTCAGTGTCGGATTCGCTATCAACCCGTGGTGGTTGCCCGTGGTTATAGAGGGAATACTGAGGCCATCCACCTCAGGGTCA
>JAWLRI010000760.1:2332993-2372974 GCA_034781795.1 Crypturellus tataupa | reverse complement strand
TTCCGTCCGCTATTCCCTATCTCTACTTCTGTCACGTGCAACAGGTCCTGTTAGCAGTACAGCTACAACCCCCACATGTCAGAAACTGAAAGGTAGTTTCTCTCCCACCAACATTTTCATGTGATGGAAAGACATATATTCCTACCTAATATTGGTAGATTCCAGTCAACAGTTTACCTTCACAAAGGATAAGTCAGATGTGGAATAAGAAAATAAGAGCCTACATTTTATTTATATATATATTTCTATATTGAGCATGAAATAGTGTTATTTCTGCCACCTGTTTATGCTTGTCTATTTTAGAGTATTAATTTTAGAAGGTAAGTAATTGGCAAAGAACGTAAGGCAAAAATGTTCCCTTTTAACAAAGTGCTTTAACAGCTCACCTCATATTCCTCTACTGTATTTGTTCCTTATATAAAATAAGACTTTGATCCTCTCATCTTTCATCTAGCATCTTCTACAATAAATCTTGTTCTTTCTTAGTGACTATAATAGAGGTACATGTTATACTGTAGAGATCATTTGTATGAAAAATAAAAAAAATTATCAGATAAGACCAGTTATTCACAGTATTAGATCAAGTTTTGATAATAGCTGTTTTTAAATATAGAACAGCCTCTAAGCTGTTGTATCCCCCAAAATGCCCTATTATAAATTATAGTTTGGGGAATACAACAGCCTCTAAGCTATCATATGCCCCCAAAATGCCCAGATTTCATTATAAAAAGCTAGAAAATGGCCCCTGCCTTGAAGATCAGCAGACATATTTATGATCTTTTTTTATATCATTCACTAGCTAAGGGCAGAGTTAGCTTTACTTCCTTGATGAGGTGGTCATCAAGAATGAATGACAGAAGAGAGAGACAGCACATACTCTATGTGAACAATAGGAAAACTTTTAAATTATTGACTAAGCAGTCACATTTTGTGATGCACTTGCTAGAACTGTAAGTTCTAATTTAAAAATTTAAAAAAGGTACAAATTTGTCTATGATCATGGTTTGCCTTTGAGCTGTATTCTGAAAAGAAAATTACGTAAAAAGAAATAGTCTCTGTTATTTAGCAGTTGGGGCATTTTATATTAACTATTTTAATATTTAGCTATCATTATTTATTCATTTTTTAAATCCCAGCAATATTAAAAATGGCATTCTTTGTGGAAATACTTAAGTATATATTCCTAGAAGGCATTTTCAGAATTCTAGTTCATTATAATCAAACTGATTGTGTACTAATGCTAATGGAAATAGAAAAGTGTTAATAAAGGAAAGAATAAGAATGTCATCAGCTGAGTTACACAGACTTTTGCAAAAGTAATGCAAACACGTTTACTTAGTAAAGCATTCAATTCTGAATTAAATAAACATATTTATGCTTCTGTGAACTTTGCCAGTTATTGGCTTAATTCACAAATGCATATTTAAAACTTCCTAATGTATTTCATTGATCTTGTGCAGGGTAATAGCTGCTAACATGTAGATGTGGTCCATCAAATAGTTGTAGAATGCAATTAATGATGCTGAATAGTGTTCTGCACTGCTATTTTAGAGTGTATACGCGAGTAGTTTTTAATTTCAGATCCAGACAGGTTTACAATGAGTTATTGGCAGAATCAGGACATGAATTTGTACAGCTTATCCTTTGCAGCAGGATTTTTTTGTGGCTGTAGGACATCACTGCAGCTTCCACACCATATAGTAAGCATATTTTGCAGAGAGCTACAAGCATAAGCATTCCTGTACAACATTGACTGGTTTAAAGAGGTCAATGCAGCAAAGAAGTCTCATGTTAACAACCAGAAGAAAGTGTGAATAACTATAGGAAATAGATTGGTACAGTATAGAGACAATGTGCTGTATCTTTCTGGAGTCTTAATCAATCTCTGTGTATGCTGATGGCATAAGGAATTATAATTATCCTCTGAGTCAATTACCTGTCCAAAGAGTCTATGGCAGAGCATAAAACTAAACACATATCAAATATGTCATTGTTCAGTCCATTAATCATGCATTCCTCCAGCAACTCCCTAAAATGATTTTATCCCCTAAACTTTACCTTATTTTAGAAACAAAAAAAATCACAATTTAAATAAATAACCACTCTCTTATATCAATAACTACAATAGAGAAAAGAGATAGCCTTTGAGGAAATAAATGTCTCTCCTAAGCAAAGAAACATAGCTTTTCTTATTTCCCAGTGTTCTATTTCAATCTCGAATAGCCACAACTGAGAAAACATCAGTTGGTGTATTTCCAACTCAAGCACCTGCTAAGAATGCTGGCTTTTGCTACGCCTAACGTGAAGACAGACAAAAATGTATATGAATTTTGTATTTCAGTAATAAGGCAAACCACACTTCACATCAATGGTTAGGAAAATGAACACTGATAATCAGGTGGACTGTCAGAAACAAACTAGGGAGAAACATCATCACCATTCATTTGCTAGTGTAAGGGACGCCAGAATACAAAACCAGCTTTCATCTTTTAGAAGAGTGCTATGAAGCTGCAATTATATCTAATTAAAGGAAAAAGAAAGATTAAGATGCATCAAGGTTTTCCTTCTGGAAAAGCAACAAGCACTCTTCAGAAACAATACATATGAGAGTCCTACTACAGTAGACCAGTCTTTACTTTATTTGAACAGGTATAGCTGAACAAGTATTAGTTGTTCAGAGCTCTCTTCTCATCTAGGATTACATTTGCTTTAAAAACTTAGGGACTAAGTTAAGTCATTCTATGACTCCAACTCTTAGATGTATGGAAAATACACTCCAGCTGCTCTTTCAACTCATACTTACTACTCTGTCTTGTCATGAGATTTTTATACCAGGCATTTCATGACAGAACTTAATCAATGCTTTCAGGAAACCATCTTTACCTCAATACAGCTGTGTTGGCTAACCTGTAGAACCTTACTGCACAAATGGGTTTTCAGGAACTACTAGCCTACTAGTAGTGTTGAGTTAATGATATAACTACAATGGCCTATGATGGTCCATCTGTCTTGGCAGAAAACTTCATTGTGGTAACAATGGGAACAATATCTGAAATAAGTCCTTGGTATCACTCTGAATCTGAAAACCCCTCATCAAAACTCTCCTACATGTCTAGAGTTTATTACCTAGAAAGGACGATGAAAGAAGATATGTTTGTCAATATACGGTTTAAATCTATCTGAAGAAGAAAAATAGTCATGTGTCAGCTTTTATGCCTTTGCCAGCAACTGTCCTTCTATGACTGCCACAAAGAGCCCAAAGAACTGCACAAGACTTGTATTTGTGGCAACAAAACCTGCAATCTTAGCACATTAAGTTTGGTGAGAAACATGAAAAGAACGAAGAGAGTTGTAATGAAGAAATCCTATTCTGCTATTGACAAAAAATATGTCAAATAAGTACAAGTTAACCCTTTACAAAGTCACATTTGTTTAATGAAAAGAAGGAACACTGCTACGAGAAGGACATGTTGGCTAATTGCTTATCAGCTCGTTTCTAAAGAAAACACCTCATAGAAATCCTCATATTCATATCTGTTGGGGTGAGCTGACTGGCAAAAACATTCCTTTGCTTCTTTTCATTATTCCTAGTGCTTCAAAATATAGCTGTATATGAATCAAGTGGATTAATTCTACCACATCTACAACATTACTGGCACAGATATAAATAAAGAGTTTAAGGTGAAAGAGGAATCTTATATTCAAAGAAGGCAGGGACTCCTAACAACCTCCTAACAACACTATTTTGAAAAAAAAAATATTTCAATGGTTTCCAGGCTCATAGAAACATGCCTAGTCAGGTTAGGTTAGGTGGATTTCCAGTTTTTACAGTCCTGTGGTCTAGAAGACACAGAAGTGTCTGGCAAACAAACAAATAGGAAAGAAAGGCAGGAAATCCTATGATGTGCTGCATGTACAAAGCTAGCAGCTTTTCTGCTAGATGGCAGCAATTTATTCCTCACTACATCACACTGGTGATTTTCTTAGAGTAAAACATAAGTGGTATTTCTATTTTCAAATGAATATCTGTACTACTATATTGCTGAATCCTTGGTTTTGTCTGCCAGAAAACTATTGCTTAAAGTGAAAGGATAGGTATTTATTCATACACATGCAATTGTAAAAGTTATAGCAGATTTTTCATTATCTTGTACCATATATATTAGTTTATACTGAATCAAAACAACTACTAATTGCCACTAAGCATATGGGTCTATTTTAAACTCATTTTTCACAGTAGAAATGACTGCAAAACAGACACAGTGGATCAGAAGCAGAATCACTGTGACTTAGTACAAAATAAAAATGAGTTTTCTTTTTTTGTTTATTTTTCATATACATTTTGACCCTGAGTCATTAGTAATGAACACCTCAAAAGCACAAGTTAGCTTGCCCTAGTAGTGAAATATTACTTTGATCTGAAGCAGCAGTAGGAAAAGGAAAAATACACATTACTCTGATCCCTGCTGCTTAATGATTTTTTGAACTTCACTAATGCATAAAGATTCCAGACAATTGCTCTAATTATGTGTCTAGTAGCCACTGAGCAGTTCTTTTTGCTAAAGCCTCCTCACTGCATTCTGACCAGTATTTAACAAAAGCAGAGATCACAACTAATGGCTGCTCAAATTAAAAATCTTTCTTATTTGCTCAAATTAAAAATTTTTCTTATTCTTTTTCAAGGAAGATATTTTGCTAGTTTACAAAACTAATTAGTATAATAATCCCCTGTACTTAAGCATCACCTTTTATCTTTGCGTTTCCAAGTGTTTAAAGAACATTTCTCCAATTTCACAAGACCCCTGTAAGGGAAGTGAGCTCTGGGTCAGACCTGCCTGTGCAGCTTCACAGCTCCTGGGAGCTCATTCATCTTCACAGAGCAATCACAGGAACCACTCACTAATGACAGGGGCTGGGTCTCACACGCAGAAACAGAGGCAAACTGTGCTGTTCCGCCCTTGATAATGACTAAAAAAAGCTCTTTATGTTCTTTGGCAGATTCTCCCTTTCAGGCTCTTTGGGAGAACCTCTTTAATCTGCCTTTTAAGCTCTTGGGGGAAAAGAGGCAACCAACTCAGAAATAACTTATACAACCTGGACTTGAGCTACTTTTTCACACTTAAAGGTAACTGCATTGTGCTTACTAATATGGACAGTCTGAGCTGGTGTGATCTGCACTGAAAGAAAATAGGAAAAATAGTATAAAATGTTAAGACTACTGTTTTGCTTCTTCTCAATCTGTTTTCAGCAAGCATCCTTTTTTTTTTTTTTCTGTTCACATGGTCCTGATTTACATTTATTGTAATCTAATTCAGCAAGTGGGCCCAGAATCTACAAATATTTCTGAACATGTAAATGCTTTTCTTATGTATGATATGAAATGTATAAAGAGTTTTTACAAATTGGACATTAGTCTTACAAAAACTGTAAGGAGAATGAAAAGTAAATATTTTGGAAAATTTTAAGTCCTCAGATGAGCAGATAAGATGGAAATCTTTCCTGCATATGGAAAAAAAATCCCTCTAATATTTCTCAAATTTGTTCTGTATTCAGACTGATAAAGGAACTAAGTTGTACACAATCACTAGCAGAGATACTATATTCTCTTTGTACTTTGATTTCTGCGAATTGTGATAATATCAGATGGGAGGGAAGGCTGCAAGCAGTTTAGAAGCAAATGTCATGAAATTTGATCATGACTAAAGAAGAGAAAAAAAAAAGCAAGTTTTTATCATACATACATCTAATGATATATGTAATAATTATAAATGCTTTTATTTATCTCCACCTAACTACATAAGCTTTGGAAAGAGCATTTGAACTCTCAAAATCCTGATGCTTGCTTCCCATATGGAAATTGAAAGCATAGGCTATATATAATGTTAAACTCTATGAGCAAGTTTCCAGTCCTCCAAAGCATATTAAATCACAGTGCAGTTGGAAAGCAGTTCTTCTGGCAGTATACACTAAAGACTCAGAGCAGTGAGTGTCAAGTGCCAATGAACAAAAGTAAAAGCAGCAGCTACAACAGCCCAGAGTTGTGATTCTGTTTCTGGATGAACTCCAAGTGCCTTGCCGAGTAGAACATCAGCAGTGAAACATTTAGTATTTTTCAAAGCAGATTTGCCTTCATGCTGTGGGAAAAGCTTCACATTTAACTTCCTTGAAATTTTAAACCATTAACTTTTCAGAAGTTTTAATAATTTCTCCAGTAGCCTTAATTATCAGCGTTTTATTCTTCCTTGCACAACCCACGTGATCCTCCTCCATGATCCTGCAATGAAGTCATCATGTTGACATTTTGACAGTTCACTTATTTCCAAGCAAAATAGTACTATGGCATAAACACAGTGTTATGACTTTACTGAAGAATAAAGAATAAGCTTTAAGTGGTGAAAGAAAAGGAACATTCTTATTCAAACACAAATATCAACAATAGCCGTGGAAAGAAAATAGAACATTTCTGGCAAAGAAAATTACTTCAGGATAAATATCTTTTCTTCTTCTTAACTTTTTATTTGTCTTTCCACAGTTACAGATGTGCATGTACACACACACACACATCTGCATATATAAATAAATGTAATCCCTTTATCAACACATTCCATTTTTCCTGCTATCTCATTGATATTTACTCAGAATAATAGGGTCTTCAACACGGTCTTATGTTTATAAAAGAGCCATCAAGTTTTCCTACATATTTGATACTTTAGCTTAAAATCCAAGTCCAAAAATATATATTTTTCCTTCACATTCTGACACAGACTCTTGTTAATTCATTAATATTCAAAAAATATTCTATAAACCACAGAAGTCGTGAATTCACATTTCTTGGACAGAAAGCTTATTGGCGTCATATCTGTCCGTAGAAGTGAACAGACTCAGTTTATGTTTGAGAGAGAAACAGAGATTACCTCCCAGCATATTTCTCTTACAGTTGTCCAAAGATCAATAAAATTTACAGCCCACTGTTACAGATTTCTTTTTTTATTCAAACTAGTTGAATTTTGAGTAATTAATCAATCTGGATCTTTTTTTTTTTTTCCTTTTCTTTCTATCTTGTCTATCTTTGTCAGGTCTTCTTTTTATGTTTTCCTAAATGCTATGAAACTGAGCACAGACCTTTCTTATTCTTATTGCAGACACTTAGCTCAAGATACTTGATATCAACATTCAGCGGCTGCTAAAGTATGGATGTAACCACATGGAATATGAACTGCACTGGATGCCAGTCCTGTCCAACTATATTTGCCAACAGCAGATTTAACTTAGCTGGAGTGCCTCTGTTGGATTCATGGTCAGCTCCTGAGGATCTCTAATTTTAAATTAAAATCTGTGAATGACGGGGATTTTCAAGTCTACAAAAAAGTTTAATTTATTCCTAGATTCCTTCCAAGTGATCAAAGTACTGGTATAATGTAGTGATGCAAAGCACTACCTCTGCAAAATTTACATGATTTTTTACAGAAAATTGAATGTTTTCCCCTTTCAAATTTATCTACTGCTAATATTCAGAAGGTATCCCTTTTCTGTATTTTATTGATGCTTTTCTTTCTGTAGTAGACTGTTTAATGCAAGATTTACTGCTTCTAAACTTCTGTTAGGAATAAAAAAAAATCACAAAATGTTTTGCAGATTTTCTTTTTAGAAGTATAATTTTGGACTAACAAATATATATACCTAGATCATTTTATTTTACAGCTTTTTTATTTTTTTGAAAATCTAAGGTGCTTGGAAAATCTGCACTCTCCCATACCTTGAAATACTTCTCATTTTAAACATCTCATTCTGGCTATCAGAAAAAACAGTGACAAATTTAATTTACTAGACATTTTATCCTACCTGTTTGCAGTTATGATGTCCAAAGAGTAGTTCTAGTTCTGGAATATGTTTTTCTAATTGAATGATGGTGTTTATTTTAGATTTGAGATACCTGTCTTGTTTCATTTAAATTCAGAGTTTAGTTCAGAGTTTAGCTCAGTTTCCTTGTAAGGAGCAATACTTTAAGATGATATTCCTTTGCTTGACTGTTTGTTACATTTATGCTTTGGATCCTGGGATTTATTTCAGTTATTTTGTCTTTTTTTTTTTTTTTAAGTATTTATTTATTAGGCATTATCAGAAAGTAAAACATGGTAACTACAGTACATAGACAGAGAGTAAGGCATGCTACATTTGTTCAGTGGTGTCAAACCAGATGGAATAATCTAATCAAGATACTTTTGATTTCTTGAGTGAATTTGGAATATATTTGTCTCCTATTTTCAAGACTTCTCTTAATACTTTTTGAAACCCAAAATCTCTACTTTATATCTCTTAAAAAGCAAACAAACAAAAAAACATACCACTAAACCACTCTCTCAAATTTCTATCAATCAGTTGAATTTCTTTCTTATGACACAGTAAGTTAATTTTATCATGAAATATAACAACAAACTAGGAATAGATGCTGAATATAATGAATGTGAATAGTGAGAAAATGAATATAAATACTGCAACCTACAAATACAGTGGAAATGGCCTTTGAGTGAGGTCAAACTTCATGACCAATTAATAGTCTTTTAGAAACCTAAGTCACTACAAAGCCAGAGTTCAATGAATAGCCTTGAAGAAGGGAGTATCATTTTGCTCTCTCTGTGCAAAATACTCTGAGCAGTGAAGTCTTGATCCATGAATAGTACTGCTAATTGCAACCTCAATAATCTTGTCAAATAACTTTGATGACTTTCCTTAACAAAAAAGAAAATCATAAGAGGAATACATTTTTCACCCAAGGACATTGCTTGATAAGAAGTATCATATGGAAAAGAACAGATTTTTTTTGTTTTGGTACAGGCTGATTATTATAGTTTATGTACTGACTGTATCACAAGATTGGCTTCATATTCAGTGGTATCTGGGGTTGATATTTAAAAGAAATACTCTCACTGGCTGCAAGGCACTTCACATTTCAAGTCCAAAATTAGACCATTGGAGTTTGAACTTACTCCAGGGAGGGAAAGCCAGGTCCCAGGATCCTGGATCATGACTGACATCTGCCCTTAAATTGTGAACCCAGCAGGTCTGAGCCATATTGTAGCCTTGGTCTTTGATGTGACCATAGCTACCAGTTGCAGTGTTTATGTCTCCGTGATCTCGCCAAATTAGCTCCTTTGTGCTACAGTTCTCTATGCCGCAGTGGGCATTACAGTACTGCAGTAGTTTATAGGAGTGATGTCAGAACCCCACATTAGAAGTCTTTCTATACTAAAATAGTGTGCTAGAGAGAACCATACATAAAAAAAAAAACTTAGCTAGAATGAGAACCTGAGGAGTCATAAACATTGCTGGTAGAGTATATATTGGAGACTTGGAATGAATTATTTTCAGTTCTCTGGCTATTCTTTAGGGATAGAAATTACATCTGCCCTGTGGCAAAGAGCTTTCTTTGAATCAGCAATTGGGCATATGTTGCCTGAAATACATATATACATAAAAGTAAATAATAAAAATAGCATTTGTACACAAAAATAACATTTGTTCACTGAAACATTTCTCTGTTTTGTTCAATAATTGTCTTGTTTGTTGCAATGGTTAACTCCTATGAAAACAGGATATAGAATATCTTCAAAATGTGGTTACCTAATAGCTTTATGACTATTATCTGTTTAGATAATATAAACAAAAGGACTAAAAAAATTCAGAAATAAAATATTCAAATTTTAGAGTCAATTTTGGATCTGCTGGGTCACGTCATGACTTGACCTACTTTTCTTTTCCAAGTCTGATTCAGCATCATTAACGCCAAATACTTGCTAATAGCTCACATTAGGGTCAAGTGTCTCGCATTGAACAAATGAATGTTTTTAACAGAAAGATTTTCAGTCAGGACCTCAGCACCATAAAATTTGACTTATTAAGCTAAATCATATTGTGTGAATTTATAAGATTGTCTATGAAATATTCAAAAAAACTTCTAATATTCAAATATCTAGCAAAAAGGTGAAAGACAGACTATGAAAAACTACTCAAACAAACAACAAAACCTGAGAGAATAACCTGAGAGAACCTGAGAAAATAAACAGGTTCTTTGAAAAAAAATCTTTAAAAAAGGAAAGCCACTATTTGAAAACCACTTTCCTTTAAAGAAGGAAAGCCCTAAGAAGCCCGAGACAGGTCAACACTTTCTCTTAAAGAGATATCCTTGACAGTATTAATAACTCCTAAAGTTGTGCATACTGAAAGTAAAATTTGAAGAAAGATATAAATATTTTTTTTTATGAAAAGCATAGTTTCAGCATTAAAACTGACTTTGGAAACATAAGGTTTCAACAACGTGTATATATTGAACACACATCTAGATATTTGAGCAAACTGTGTATTTGGTGCATAGCACCAAACATGGAAACAAAAAATAGCGTGACCAAAAAGGTATACCAGAAATCTTACACAGTTGGAAGAGCTCTTCAAAAGACACATAGTCTAGTTTATGACATCAAGCCATGTAGTCACTAGGCTTTGCCTTTCTCCCATATGGGGTACCTGGACTACCTCTGAAATATAAACACATTAAAATGGTCTCAGAAAACCTTCAGTAATAAACATCTTCAGGCTCTCTAATTAAACTATTTCAGAGCTCTACAATAGAAAGTTTTCTTTCCTGATATCCAACCTAAATTTCCTTGTCTACACCTTAACTTGCTTCTTGTTCTCCTCTGAGTCATACGTGAACCAAACACTTACATAAGGAAGGACAGCATTTGAAAAGCTTGCAATCTTCATTTATTTCTCTCACTCTTTTCTCCTCTTTGAATAACCTAGTTATTTCAATCTTGTTGTAAAAATCGTATTTTTAAAACATCTTACCATTCTTATAGTTTTCCTTGTCGTTATAACCCACCTGCCTTTTCCTCTTTCTTCAAGTATGAAGCCAAAATATTACTACTTTTAAAAGCAGTACCAGAACTAAAAGTAGAGGAACAATTACTTTCAGTGTCTTATATCTGACATTTGTCTTAATATATCCCAGAGTAAAATTTCTTTCCTGCAATAACACTTCAATATTAAATCAAATTTAATCCCTCCACCCACCATAACACATGTTCTTTTTTTCTCAGCAATACCATTATCTGTTCAGTTCATATTTCTAAAATATTTTTTTTCACAAATTCTTAATTGAACTGAATATTTCTAGGAGACTATTACCTGTTATAACTTGCAATTTGAGAAAAATCTATCACTTCTTTTTGAAGGAGTTTTATGTATTAACCTGATAGAATATCTATGAAGGTTCTATTTTCTCTGCTTTTCAGAATATTTTGTATGAGAAATGTAATGAAGTAGACATATTTCATACTTCATATTTCATTTCTTTCTGTCTAGTAACCCAGGTACTTGTCAGTGAAGGAAATTTTGTTCAATAAATATTAGATGATCTTTCTAAGAATTAAACCTGTATGAGAAGGTATCACTTGCGAGTACTATAAACAATATCTTTCATTTATATGTTGCCTGTTTAATCTAGGCCTATAATCCTTTATCAGATGATTTTCCACACAGGTCACAGGCACTGCATCCGGTGATAGTTGTTTTCAGTTTAGATTCTTAGACTGGAAACTCTCTAGGCCAAGAATATATCCTTATCACTGTCTATATGACAGTTTATTTTCTGCCCACCACTTATGCCTTTTTTTTGTTATAGTGGTATCTAAGGAAAAGTGATAAATGACAAAGGAGGACTCCTTTATCTTCTTATTTCATTTCACTGGTCCATTATATTGCTCATGGAGCAAGGAAACAGAAGTTAGTGATGATCTCAGGTAGAAATGACTCTTTAGATACTGCTGAAAGGATGTTTTAAAAATTAAGAATCACCATTTGTTCATACTTAGCTTTCATGAATTTTTAAAAGTGCCACTCAAAAAATATTGTGATAAAATACAGATTCCTTTTAAAAAAATGCCCAAAAATTGTGCACACAGGAGAAACATTAAAAAAAAAATAAAAAACATAAAATGTACACACATAAAATGTACAAACCTGTTAGACCATATGAATACAGTTTCCACTAATGGGATTTCTTTCTGATTAGCCAGAGAAGAAGAATATCCAGCCATCTATGCTAGTCACATTTTCATGAACATAGTGTGGCTGACTGTGTGAAGAGATGCATATATATGTATCTATATACATGGACAGAGTTTACATATACCTCTTAAGCATACATACCTATCTTCACTGCTGGCTGGAAGCAGGGTTATGAAGCTGCAGTAGCCTTGTCTCCACTGGCAGCTCTGGAAAGTTTCACCTTTAGGCAGTGGTGACAGACAATGAGCACAAACCAACACATAGGCAGGTTTGAATTTGAATTTGAATTTGAGGAAAAACACTTCTTGACTGTGAGGGTGACAAAGCACTGGAACAGGCTGCAGGCTGGCCAGAGAAGCTGTGGATTCTCCTTTGGAGATGCTGAAAACCTGCCTGGACACAGCACTGTGCAATGTGCCAGCCCTTTTTGTGCAGGAGGTGTTTGGCTATGTGGTCTCCAAAGGTCCCTTCCAATCTCAATCATTCTGTGATTTTCTGTGATTCTGTGAGGTGTTGTGATCAGCATGACCAAAAAAAAAACCCAGTTGACTCAGCAAAACATAACTGTTTATCTGTTGATCATGTGTTGAAACTGGTGACCAAATACCATATAAACTGTAATATGCTCTGAAATATGCTCTGAATGTGCAGGACTAAGAGCTGAACATTTTGCAATAGCAAATGTCGGACTCTAATCTCCAGTGAATATTATGTTTTGGGTTACTTTGTCGTTTTATTGAGTATATGTTCAGGTAGATATTGAACTGATATATTCAGGAATATCCAAGTTTTCAGCTATGCGAGTAGAGGAATTAGAAAAGCAAAAGCTTTTAAAATATATATGTTATTAGTTATTTTTAAAGTGATACTGGTTCACTAACCAAGGTAATCTGATTTTTTTTTCCGCATAAAATCTGTGATGCAATCTGTGATGAGATGCAATTGCTCTTTCACCTCTAAATTTCCACTCCAGTGACTGAAAAAAAATAAGGGCTATGGAGAAACATTCATACAAATGTGCTTCAAAGTACTCTACAGAAGTCAAAATCAAGCAGAGAGTGCATTGCAGAATGATCAGATATGGAGATCATGGGATTAAACTGCACACTCAAGAAACAATTACTTAGCTCTACAAATATAAAAACAAAGCTCAGTCCAGATTTGTTAAAAAGGTCATGAACCACTGAACTGAACTTCTGGTTGACTCAAACTAAGCTTTTGAAAAACTCTATTTCTTCTCATGGGAGTAGTGAGAGAAGATTGCATTTGCTTTGGATGTTCCGTACTGACTGTCAGCAGGGATTCAGTAGTGTCTGAGGAGTTTTGCTTTTGATATGCTGGATATGCTGGTTTTACTCACATACTTTCACAGGAAAGAAAAAAAATGTTCCTTTCCCCTTCCATAAAGATTTTTCAAATTCCTTAGTAAAGCTTGGATAATTAATATAAAGAGATTTCATCTTCTTTAAGAGGATAAGAGCCCAGTATAAACTTTTAGCACCACCAACTCTCCAGCATTTAGTTGTTTCTTTTTGAAACAGCAAAATGACAATGATAAGTTAAGAATTAGAACAGCTAAAGTCCATATTTCATAGAAATAAAGTGGTATATTATGTAAAAAGAAGTTGGGAACACCGTGTACCAGAGAAGAATCTTTGAACAAATGGAAAGCCAAAATGTATCGCAAGATATCCACTTTAATCACAATACTGGAACACATGTAGAAGGAGGTTAACTATGTCTCCTAACTGGAATAAACAGTTCTAAGTATGGCAGGCAATACGTACAAATCTCTGCACAGCCTAGATAGAACATGACAATTATCTTCAATTTATATCCATAATGAAGCTGCAACTGGAATGATTCTCCTAAAAAAATGGTAATGCAAACAACAAAAAATCTGGGGAGAGACAAAGAAACTAAAAAAAAAAAAAAAAAAAAATGCAAATAGAAAGAGATGAGTCCAGAATCCCTAAATATGAAAAAAAAAAACAAAACAAACAAACCTCACTGTGCAGTAATTAGGTAGTACTATTGACTATATACCATTAGGGCTTTCTTAACTTTTGAAATGAAAACTCTATTTCAAATCTTGAAAAAAACAGCAAATATTGCAATAACTTAAAGCTGGGAAGTGTTCCAAGTACATGACTGAAGTTTTAACTGTGGCAAGTCAACTGACTGTCAGCTTATACAAAGACAACGGGAAGTAGAGCCAAGCATGTAACAATTCACTCAAGCCCAGCTGAATGTCAGCTGTTTCTCTAAGTGGTAAAACTGATAAAATTATTTCAGTAGTGTTAGCAACCAATTTTTTTTTTTTCTACAACCGTATTTTTACTATGGCCAGATTTGTTGTCTTCAAATAATAATAATAATAAAAAAATTGTTTTGGATTCTTTATTAACTTGTTAAGGCAATCTTGTAATCCTTAAGGACCAAAAATCTTTACCTCCCTTGATATACGATGGTCCACAACCAGAAGTCTAAAATAAAAATAATAATAAAAAAAGAAATCTTAGCAAATGTAAGTGAATCTTAACCATAAGATACCCAGTAATGCTATTAATGTGTAGGTAACTCTTAGCTAGTCATGAGCTAGATATTACATGTTAATGCTAACTTCCACAAAACATATTTAGCATTGCATTTATCAAATCAATGTAGTAATAGTCATTACTTTAGCCAGACACCAATCCTACCATTTCAGAAGTAGCAAATGTATTCAACTTAAGCAGTCAATAGTTCAATGGTAATTTTAAAGTTAGAATTGCATCATTAGGATTTCTCATGCATGTTTGTGTGGTCTACTAACCCATAATTTTCTTTTTTAAGCAACTGAACAAATAATTTAAATATCCATCTATTAGATAATTACTATAAGAAAACTATAAAATAGTTAGAGAAAGTAAATTATCAAGACATCTATTTGTAAAGTGTTATTACATGCTGAAGACCTTCCAATGTTTGATTTTGACTGTAAACATAGCATTTATAGAGTGGAATTATTTTACTATGGATTAGTTATCCCATTCTTCTCACTTCTTTTCCATTAGCTTTCACTTGAGAAAGTTTTTATTCTTATTTTTGAGATTAAATGGATATCTCCTGTGTATTAAGTACATATGGAGGTCACCATGTATCACACCTCGAACAAAATAGAATTTATGTACAATACACTTGATTTGCTAAAACAATTTTAATTTCATTACCACTGTGCAAAAATAGATGGCAGAACAATGGCAGAAAGTGAAGCACAATATTAATATTAAACAACTACACTTTAGTACTGGAGGGAAAAAATAGCAATGACAATGACAAGTGGAGAGACCAAAAGAAAGAGTACATTGATCAAAAGAGAAAAGCTCAAAGGATATACCTTTGCAGAGCAGCATGTGAAATGGAAAAAGACAGAAATTAAATGTGAAAGAAGTGGGACTTGTATGGATGACAGTTCCTTTGACAGGTACGGGTATAAACATATTACACCATTCTGGTTTGGTTCTCCATGATGGACCTCAGTTAGCATACAGACTTGCACACTTGTATTTCCATTAGCTCCCTTTTAATAACAAAAAAACTATAGTTATAGACTCAAATTTAATCTCTATTTAATCACCACCTAACTGCAGAACCAGTAAAAAAAAAAAAAAAAAGATTCAGGTAAAAAAGAGAAGTGATATGAGGCTAATGGAAGAAGATAAATAAGAAAAAATCAATAATTCACTGCATAAGGTATAAATTCACAAATTTATGTAGTGAAAATTGTTACCATCCTTTTACAGTGAGTCTTGTACTAAAAGCATTCAAGGGTCTTTCCAAGTAGCTTTCACATTCTATTCTTCTAATAGCTTGTGTTTATAAGATAGAGGTAAAGCTTCAGCTGAATTAAAGGATAATGAAATGGTTGCAGTGGTATCAGAAAATGTTTTACTTCAACTTTAAATACTATTTTACCATATTTTATGATAGATCCATACAATAGCATTTTTGTTACTGAGCTATTATCTACAGTTACATAATAATGTTTTATCGGAATGACTTGTAGTCATCACTGAAATTGCACTATTATCAAGCTATAAATGTACAGTTTATATGGATAAAACAGGTATACTAGCTGATTTTGTTATTTTATATAACACACATATATTGATATACAGTAGCAGAAAATGTGCAAAAAGGCCTGATATGGCATGTAAGCAGACTCATCTGCCATCTTGTCAGCCAAATAGCGGGATATCTTACATGCATGTTGTACCTTTTTTGAGGCTCAGTGATGGCAGTTACTATACTGTGGGGCTGCAGATGATGTTATACCTGCGAATACTTATCTCAGGATTACCGTACCTAATGGTATAAGGCCTTCTCTAAGGATCCTTAGAGATCCCAGAATTTTTCCGCCTCAAATCTACAGTGACAAGATATGTGATGGCACTGACATAAGACTGTACTCAAACATGTTGTAAACAATGACTTAAAGTGCCTTGAAAAGCACACCACAGACTTGCTTCCATAAAGAAATCTTGTGATCTTAGTCCTAAAAGTGGAACTGATCCATGCTCATCATATAACATAATTCCTGCATTTTTCAAATCTTATATGAATAGTGCTGGAGCTCATTACACTGAGGGATAAATATTTCTGTAGGGAAATGCGGTTTGCGATTTGGTAATGTTTTATTAAGAGTATCCTATGTTTTGACATCACATGTAGGTGTACAGGGGGGTACCATTGACCCCTATCTGACCCCAGGTACAGAGCATGCTTAGTCAGCCCGGCAGGCCTGACTGAGTGACTCATTACAGATAATTGGAAGGCTCTGGAACCTGGAAGGTGGGGGCCAGCTTAATCTGCCCTAACCCTAGGTCTGACCACCTTCAGGAAAGTACCAATCATGGGGTCCTGCTCATTACCATAAAGCCAATCCCATGTATCTCCTCCCCTTACCTACCTTATATAAGTTTCTTTTTTACCAGAATAAAGTTGGCTGTCGACCTTTACTCCAACTGAGTCGTTAGTAGGCAGTCCATGCCGGTCTCCCTGACCCCTTTGGGAGGCTGATCTATCTCCTTTTCCTAACACTTGAAGACCGGATCCAGGACATGGGGCGGGGCTCTGTCATCCCGAGGCTGCTACGCCCTCGCAGTGGCACCGCCTCCAGGCCGGGCAAGTGAACGCCCCCCTGCATCGTCAGGATGATGATTTGGTAAGGACAGGAAGGCCCTCGTTTGAGCTGAGCTCACAGCTTAAGCCAGCGGAGAGACCACATGCGCGGCGAGATATGTCTGTAATTTATTTTACTGCTTTCACATCCAAAGACTCACTATCTTTGGAGATTGTCTTCCTAGGACCATTGCTTCCTTCAGCATTGTAATATAAAGTACCGAGGTCCAAAATCTAGTTTCATGGATCAAGCAACTACAGTGTTTCTGGAATGTCTTTCATGTCAGTTCATTGTAGGTCTTCCAGAATATACTTCAGAATCAACTAGAGATTTTTATTTAGATGCCTTCTACAGTTTATCAAAGGATGGCGTTGATGTATAACCCATTTGTCCACTCACATATGTAGTGGGCAGTTCCCTTTTTGTACAGATAGATAATTCTAAAAAATGTGTTAAGTGACAACTGTGCTTTCTCATTCCTTCACACTACTTTCTGTGGCCAAATTTCTCTATGGTTCTATTCCCTCAAAGTTCTTTAACATGTAATACCTATACATACACGATACTTTAAAACATGTTCCAAAAACATCAGCTGTTAGCATTAGTGAAGTACTAGATGTCTAAATCTACAATTCTTGAATATTGTATTTGTTTTTTTTTACATAAAAAGTACAGAGGCAATTTCATGAGTGAGCAACCAGAAAGAACTGCGAAAGAACTGCCTGTCTCTAGAGTATTATAGCTCTACATTTGGCTTAGCTAGGTGGCAATAAGGACCATCCATGCGGTCACAGGTAGGGGGTGATTACTCCACAAGTTCAAAATTTGAGACCAACTTTAGAGCAAAACTTGATTCTAGTTCCTTGTTTTATAAAGACATCTCTGGAGTCACTGGCGTTAGAAATAAATAGAGGTAGAGGAACTTTACATTCACACTTTATGAAGGAGCAGGAGGGAAGATATCAGCAGATAAATTTTTTGTTGTTTTTTGTCCCTAAAAGACAAGAAAACAGTGCACTGACACTTTTATCTGGAAGAAAATATTGTTTTTTCTCCTATGACTTACTTTGATTTAATAAAACAAAGTTCTTTCTTCTCTTCTTGCACCTGATTTATTTCTGATGTATTTTACATTTTGTGAAAATGTCCAAAGGCAGGACTCGGAGGTTGTAATTTACATGTGGTTTGCAATGCGTAATGAAACAGCTTAAAAGAAATTACCTAATTAAAAATTGGAAGACTAAAAAGTCAGAAACTAGAACTTTCTAAATACTTTGTGCTTGACAATAATTCATTTCAGAATGAAAAAAAGATTGAGAGAGAGAATACTATGAAACAAGATGATATTTCATTAAATTCTCAAAAGTTTCCTAAAAACAAAAAAAGTGTTTTGCACTCTAATTTTCGTAACTAATTTTTTAAGATGATTTTACTAAAGTTTCAGAATATGTTGGTACACTCCCACTCCTTAGTTTTTGACTCCAGAAGTCAGTAAGACAAAACTATTATCTTTATATCCTAGAGTCCTCAAATTATGATGAAATAAAATGGTGCCAGAGAAGATGCATTAAAATAGCTTGTTTACATAACCAGTATTAACAGCTATTTTCAATCATTTTAAACAATTTTCTCCAAAATTCTTGTTTATTAACTGCTTACTGAATTTCAATGAGATACAATGAACACGAGATGGCTGTGTTAACAGTAATAGTTGAACGGATAGGTCTTGAGAGAGAATTATTTTCCTATATAATTTTATTGTCAGAATGCTCAAAAATAAAGTGCATTTGAAGACAACAGTTTCACAGGAAAGACAGAACTAGTCATAAACACAGTCTGACAGAATGGATTTTGGCATGTTGCTTTCACTGTCTCTAACATCTTAAATCAGCCCTTAGCAGCCAATTTTTCTTTCTGACTGAAAGGTTTTTTTTTTTTTCCATTATTATTATTGTTTGGAAACTACTTATAAGTTATCTGGAGCTTTAGTTTGTACATAGTCAGATGTTCCCTTTCTTCAGGCAAGAACTCTAATTAAGATGAAAAGGTTTAGAGCAAATGTAATCTCATTTCCAGTAGAAACTTAGAGCTTCAGTGGAGTGAATAAAGATTTGTCCTTATTTTTGATATGTATACCCTTGGCTAGCTCTAAAATACTCATAATAACTATAGATTTGGGTGGCAGTTTTCAGCTTAGACATCTCAATTATCACCATGCTTTCAGCCCAGCCCATTATGGATCTGGTTCTTAGGACCCTTCATTTAACCTCAACTGTGATACAGGACTTGTTCCCCACTAGGAAGTAGGGTAGGCTGAACCTCAAAGAATCAACTGTTGACTATTAGATTGTTAATGGCTCTCTGCTTTTCCCTTTATTTATTTATTTATTTTTTCATAGTCAGTTTCCCTGAGTTAGATGCTCAAATGCAATGGTGAAAAATACAGCACAGTGTGGCAATGGCTATGTCTTCACACATACACACACACACACACACACAAAGTCTATCATGAATATTCACGTTGCTTTAGTTATAAAATCTACCTTCAAGTAATGGAGAATGAGATTTGGCCATGTGAAATGTACACAGTATTTTCATTGCCATTAACTAAAATAAAGAAAAGAAAATGATTAACTCAACGATTATTATGATATGTTCATTTCCATTGTGTTTTATTATGACAATGCTTTAGTGCTTTACTCTGAGAACTCCAGGAATTATTTTCTACATAGATGCTTATTTTTCACGGTTATTACCTTTGTTTATAAAAATGTGAAATAATCATCTACTTGGTGAACACCTCTTTAAAATGATTTTTTATTGTAAGAACAATTTGTTATAAGCTTTTCTTGCATTTGCCATCGCTGATTTTGTTTTAAAGGGATGTCTAAATGTTGGACATAGATATAAATTTTCTATAAAATTAATTTTAAATGACCTGACATAGTATTTTGCCTTGTTACAAATGAATTATATCTGAACGCACTATTGATTATTTGGAAGCACGGGAGACCTCAATTACTTTAAAATCCATCTGTTTGCTTTGAGCACTAGAGCTGTTCTCTGTGATCTAATGTTGAGAGTAAAGATGTATTTATTACCCAATAGAAAATGTCCACTGAGCAGTAAATTTCACTTTAAAACTTTTGAAAAATGCCACCACATATTTGCTAGGGTTGCTTTAGAAGATCTATTATTTTTTGCGTGCATCTGTGCATAGTTTGCTGAATAGAGAGGTGCATGTCCTTCTAACCTACGTAAAACTCGTTGGTACTGCTATGGCTTCTTTGTATAGCTTTGCTCCAAGCAGGCTCCAACTATTTTTAAGCACTGTTTTATCTACCACTGAAGACTGCTCTCTCACTCCCACTGAAATGGAATTATGGCAGCAGCAGTAAAAAGTGTATGAAAGGTCAGTGTATAATAATCCCTCCCATTTTGGGGATAATGAACTTCATACTGCTAATGAAAGGCAGTATTTGGGAAAATCACACATAGGCTGATGCACTTTTTCATTAGTATCACATTTTGGCCATTTTCCATGTTCATTCCAGTTTCAGCAAATTACTACAGCGTGAAATAAAAATCTTTTCTATGGGTAATTTTATCATGCATTTCTAAAGTAGTAAACGTGTGTGCATGTGAATGAGAGAAAGAGAAGGGGTAGACAGAGATGTGAACAGCTCCCTTTTCCATCATTTATCAAACATAGGATATGAGATCAGAAGGAAAAATAATGATGTGTTCTTGCTATCATTTTCAGTTTTTCCTCTTTTTCGCCTTTAGTTTCTCTAATTCCATCCAGTTGAAACTCACCTCTGAGTAATCGGCTGAATTATGCCATAGAATGGACTGACTTTACATTCCCTGAGAAGACAGAACAGTGCTGCTCTCACAGAAACCTGCACTGCACCTCATTGATGTGACTACCCAAAAGGGTCACTTTACAGTGAATTACACCCTTTTTCTCTTGACAAGCGCAAGTAGCATTGTAAAACATGAACACAAACCCAAAAATACAGTAGGAAATAACATTCTGCTGGATACTGAGTTGCTGATCTATCATAATATATGTCTAAAACTTTACATCTGTTTTTTTTTTTCTTTTTTGCGCTATCGGAGAAAGAAGGCTTTAAAACACAAAGTGAATAGTAGAACATAAAAAAGGAAAATGAAATTGTGTATTTTAAGTGCCCCAAATTTTATTTTTAAAAATGAGAACTTTGCGACTTAAGTAAGCATAAACTCATTTGCTTCAGAAGTGCCTTCTAGCTAGAGAAAATTTTATTATGTGTGTTGCTATTGTACTGGTGTACTGCTATTTCATTGTCATTGAAATAAAAGTTCACTTTTCATTGCCCAAACAGTCAAAAAATCTATTACAACCACAGGTACCCAGAGTTATGCAAGCTGACATTTACGTTTACCATATCTTGGTTAATAAATTTGAGACTCTGACTTTCCTGACATTTTCTCAAATAAAGTTACTTTTCTTTCTCTTGGAGTTTAGTGTATGTGAATTCAAGTTTAAGAAACTGTGGGTGTCTAACTTGGGAAAAATAAGAGAGTGAAAGAGTGAGAGAGAAAAACTTATTGTACAAAAAATAATGAAAATGAAACAATGTCATGGAGTTTATGTTTGGAGAAATATACTTTCCTTTGAGCTTATTTTAAAAATAATAATAATAAAAAGTTGTAATCAAAAAGGGGAATTTTTGTGGTAATTTTATTTGTTTTCCCAGACATAAATTTACTGCTGTGGTTTGCATTGTGATGGTATCGATGCAATCAAAAGCAGTCCAAACCAAAGCACATGCAATACCGCCTAACAGTGAATGCTCCCAGAGACTTGTGAAGTGACTGTTAGCAGAGGGTCTAACTTGGATTGTCATATTGATTGTATGTGTTTGAGTTGATTATTCATTTTTAAGAGTGTGTTTTGTTGCATAAATATCCATTTACTGCTTTGATCTCAATTTTTTCTCTTGCTGAAGCAGGCATTTCAAATGTTGGAAAATCTCCCTTTTGAGGGTCTTACAGCAACAAGAAATTGCGACCACAACTAGTTTGCTCACAGGAAATGTACCCATTGTAAAATACATATCCTGCAGAGAGCATTTCTACGTTTATCTGAATTCTGATATCCAATCAGTTATAGCTTACCAAAATTTTAAATCCAAAACATGCCTTTGTATTTACAGCCAACAGCTTATTTGATTCCATTTATAGTTTGAGAATTCCTTTGTAACTGAACATTAAAAAATAGGATCTGATTCTATTTATCGGACTAGCATCTACACACATCAATTTAGATATAGTTAAGTGCAGATTTACTCTGATATTTATGAAACTAAAATCAATTTTGATGTAATGGACTCATTTTCTGACAATTTTAGTACCTCTTTAACCAAATGTCTTACTTTTAGTTTACTTTTTGCTCTTACCAGAAATGTTTTCTGTCTATATACATTTCTGAAGGCATATCATTGTTATCAGGCACTTTCGTTATAGATGTCATTCGTTCAGTTGACTGATCCTGGTTACCAAAATGTATGATTTGTATATTGTGTCACAAAGTCTATTTCTTAAGCACCTTCCATGTGACTTTAGAAAGGGAAAAAAAAAGAAGTCTTTTTCTGAAGCAGACATTATATTTTCTGCTGGTCATAATGGATTCCCAACTACTATCATTACCAGTTACCTTTCTCTATATGAGATATTTGCCATTTCTACCACAATTTAATTTGAATTTTCAAGGTCATGTGAAATTCTAATGGCACATTAACAATATGAGAGTAGATTTACCAGAAAGAAGTGTCAGAGCAATTAGACAAATGCTGCTTTAAAGAACTGTAACTTTGGAGGCTTCTAGCAGGTCAATCTGTGAATCTGGAGATGCTATCAGGTGGAATTGTTAAGAGGTATATATATTAAGAAGTCTGATTACAAATGAATACTTATACTCTATTTTCCTCCTGCAAAAAGATAGATCACAAGGAGGTTTAATAGGTTCTCTGTCTTATTCTTTGGAACATATCAGAAGCAAAAATGGTGTGTTTCCATCCTTGACATGCCACAAATTGCATCCTAGCTTCTAATCCTCTCTTTCTTTCTTTTTTCTTTTTTTTTTTTTTTTCTGATTAACTTCCCTTATATCGTGTCAAGTCTTGCCTCCATGCAGGTGCAGCCACAGTTACATTAACTTCAGTAGAGATGGAGCTGCATTCAAAGGGCAGTTGTGATGCTCATGTTAAAACTGGGAACCACAGCTCAATCTTTTAGGCCACTTAAATATCTGATTAGATGTCTAAATTCATAATGAGACTCCTGTATGAATTTGACCTGCTTTTCAAACACAATCTGTGGCCTGTGAATCAACTGAAAAGCGTTATAGAGGCATGAAGGGTCATACTACTCATGGGTCACAGCATGGGTTTGAAGACCTAACTACAGACACCCAGCTTGAAAACATCAGCCTTTGGTTGCAACCCAAGCATCCCTAGTGTTTTCTGGGAATGTTCAGATAATTGTGCAAGAAAGACAATGTGTGATGCTGTTGACTATGGCGTAATTAAAGAGTGTCAATAAAGCACTGAGAGTGCAGCTTAAAAAATTTTGTAAAATTACTTGTAGCCAATAAACAAAATGATGATTGCTTTTTGTTGCTGTCGAAAAAAGCCTCCTCCAAGAACTGAAACTACAGAAATAAAATATAAGTGATAATTACACAGTCTAAGTATACATTTGTGAGGAAATATTGTCAGTAATTTTACATTTATGATCATCATTTAAAAGGCAGATGCACGCAGCAGTGAATTCTCAATTAAAAAGAAGGTTCCTTTCTGCAAATAGAAATGTGTTCCTGTTAACAGTATTTACGTTCTCTATGCCCAACATTAAAGTTTTTCTGTTTTTTTAAATGCTCAAAATATTTGTGACTATTCTAGTCTTGCTAGTTTTCTGTATTGCTCAGAGCAGCATAAAAAGAATTTAAGCAAGTATTTGCTGCATAAAACTGATAATAATAATAATAAAAAAAAACATTGTATGCATTTGATGGCAAAGAAATATCTTCTTTTAGCTAGTTTCTCAGTTAGGTACAAAATGGGTCTCTGCCCTGAGAGCTGTGAAAGCTGCATGGTTTTGAAGCTCTGCTGGTATCCGCAGGATTAAGCAACAGTCATTCTAGACCTGATCCAAAGCCAAGTGAAGTGAATAGAAACTATGTCTTGGCTTTTGGATCATGCAATCTTTGACAAATTTACCCTCCACTGCAGCCTGACATAATCCTCATGTCACACAAAGCACTTGACCATGAAAAGTACAGGGACATCAGCAGGCATAAGATTTATTTCTTCAAGAAAGCTGGTGAATGATATTTTTCACTAGTTGAGGTTGATTGCCAGCCAGACATGTACCTTGCTTGTCACATACCTGCTTTTATGAAAAAAAAAAATTCTTTTGAAGTGGAATGTTAAACCCACGAATATTTTCAACCTTAAAATCTGTTTCCTCTTGAATGCAGCTCTATAAACTCTTCTGTACAACACAGAAGAGCAGAGTCTGGCAGTGTCATAAAAAAACAAGGAATGAAACATACTGATGTGCCAGGATGCAGCAACCTCACATTAGTGTGCTAATTCTGCATTAGCACACTATACAATTGTTTTTTTTCACTATACTTTTCTAGATCAGTTTTTCTATATATCTTAAAATTCAAATGGTATAACCTCAATAACTAACTTTTCTGTAAAATCATTGTTCTATTTACCAACATGAAGGCTTAGCTTTTACTCTTCGCTTTTCAGTGTGATAGTGATGAGCTATGCAGACACTTCTGGGGTAGCAACAGAATATCAGTGTTCAGAATTGAAAAGAGAAGAGTAAAGGTATTTTTCTCCTACCACTGCACCAATTTTTCTTCTTATAAACTATACAAATTTGGGGCTCTTTCAATTGAGCTGTAATTCAATAGGTGGCAATCTACAGTCCATGAAGAACAATGTACTAAAATAATTTCTAATAGTGAATTATAAACTAAAGAGCTATATAACTGTTTCATTTTTAGGCATGTAGTCCTTAGATAGATCACAGTGCCTTGAAAGGAACCAGTCATGATGAACTGTAGCCATACTTTTAGGCTTAAAGTACATAATAATAATAATGTTGATAATCTGCAGATTATCAACAAGAAAATGCAGCATCTATGGCCTACTTTTTCAGGTGGAGATAGGAATTCATCTACTCCCTCCCTGCACCCATTTTTTCAAGCTATATTGCAGCAAAAATATAAAATAAATGAAAAAAATATATTTTGTTTCTTTGTTCGTATGTTTGTCTATTTTGATTCCTGCAGCTTTTATGGGACTTATCACTTATGATGCTTCAGTAACGATTAATCCAGCCAAATGTATTCAAATATTATGTTAAAATTTTTCAGCTAGGGGATTTTAAAATGAACCATCTATAGGCACCTTGCAAGTCTCTTGATACAACTGTATAAAATGGGAGACTTCTGAAGAGTTTCTGTTAACATAGAAGCTTTTTTCAATGTCTAGTTGAAAAGTATTCCTTGCAATAGCATTGCACTTTCTACTTTTCCCTCTCGCTGTGTATTTGTTCTTATTTCAGCCATCCAGGTATGGAGGATCCTTTTAATACAATATAACATTAATATTACATTAATTAATATAGCAGCCCACCTAATACACTTCAACAGCTAATTGACCACCAGTCCAAGCAAGACCAGCAGTTGTTTTACCATTTTGCATTATAAGTTTGCTCCTATTACGTTTAGTATTAGACTGTGCTACTCACCAAAATGTACATAGACACAGAAGAAAATTCGCTAGAATTTTCTTACTCATCTCTCTCTCATGTCTCCTAGCTTGATCATAATAGAGCCTGATTTTGAAAGAAATTCAAAAATAGGAATTTAGATCAGTCTCTATCAGAATGGGAAAGTTCTGAATTAAATTAAATTAAAACTAAAATCAAATTAAAAATTCTGAATTAAAATTATCCCTGCAGTTAAGTATTTTTCTGATCTCACTGTCACTGATTGATAGATGTTAGTGGAGGGCCTCAAAGGCTTCAGGTTCTTTCAGGAATTTAGGTGTCTTCCCCCTCTCATTGTTGAATTGTGTACACCCAATCTTCCGAAAGAGCAAGACACGTAGGTGCTCAGACTGGCAGTTAACTGCATGCTAACAAGGCTTATATCTCTGAACAAGGGAATTTTGTAATAAGAGAAATCTAGTGGATGTCAGAGATCAGTGCAATGCCCAGTGCCCCTGACAGACATCTGTCTAATTTCTGCATCAGTCTTGGGGATATGCATAATTCAGAGTACTATCAAAATCTGCAATGCATAGACTGAGTCTTTTTCCTAGATTCTTACATGCCTCAGTTTCTCCAACACTGGTCTCGAAATAATTATCTGAATCCTACTCTATAAAATAGGGTATAAAATAGAAACATATTTTTGTCTGATCACAAGGTGGGTATACATCTGCAGGTAATTCAGTTATTACCTACAGCCCTGGGACAACAATACAGTTAATGTGACTGCTACGCTGTCTCACTCTGCTGAGAAAAACACCTATCAAGTGCAGTCAGACAACTACTATATTTTCCAAATGTTGTATTTTCTATCTTTGGTATATTCTGGTTTTAGCACCTCAGGATACAGACTTTTCAGCTTTATGCCTGTTGACTGCCACCCTGTCTAAGACAGCAGCAATTTTACTTGATCAAGCTTTTTAGGGGATATTGAAGAAAGTCTAACCCTAGGAGTATAAATGACAGGAGGTCTAATTAACTTCAAGACATCTGCAATTTGATGATTAATTTGGTGCAAAATCAGAATGCCAAATGTTTATATGAAGAAACATGCACTTCTGCTATTCAGTACCATGCTGCACGCACAGCCTAACACATTAAGTAATTCACTACAACAAATTCTAGGTCATATCCAAGGCTATCTCACGGTAGCTCTCTCTGATAGCTTGTATCAAGAAGCAAGGTCAGCCTGACACCCTGCTTTGTCACTATGCCATAACTTGTCTGCCACAGGAAACATGCACAATGCATCAGGACCATAAAAGTCTATTTGTGTGTCCCACGGGGACTAGAAACGCTAACTTTCTCAATAGTTAAAGAATCTTACAAGAATCTGAGACATACAAAGAAAGACAAAACAATTATTTAAATATTTGAGTAATAGCATTAGATTTTGAAATTAAACTCACACTGAAAAAAAATCCATTAAAATAGAAGACACTCCTTTAGTTTATAATCATATGGTATTACCTGTCTAATTTTTGGAATTGCTGAAGCATGACCTATTTCTACCAAATGTGTTTATGACAGACTAATTATTGTAGAAGATATTATAAGCTTCCTATGGCCAAAATATTAAATATATCTTCAGCAGTTATAAAGACACAGGTTACTACAAAAGTATTTATAAGAATAATAGCACTTTTCATTTTGAAAGTAGTAACATTCAACAAATACCACTAATGAAGACTCAGCATATTTTTATGAAAAATAAACACAGCTGAAGGCATGTCTCTTATCCCCAGTGTACAGAGAGGAATCTTGTGGCAAACGAGATGAAGTAATGCAGAGAAACACAATGTCAAAGTCTACAAAGTTTGCAGTACAACTGAGGGACTGTTTCCTGGACCTCAATTGGGCTTTTTTTTTTTTCCCAATGTTTATTTACAGATTTAATATATTCTGACCACTTTAGTAAAGTGCACAGTGTCGAAGTTTTTAATTTCATTTGCCATTTGGGACCACATCATTCTATAAAAATGGAAGTTGTGAAGTGTAAGAGTTCATGCCTACGTGACATTTACTGTCGTCTTCAATATCTGCACAAATAGGCACCTCTCTAAAGCACAAATTGGCCTTTATGAGCAGAATGGACATTGAATCTGTTAGAATTTTCTTTTCCCCCTCATTCCTTCTCTCTTGAGCCCCTTCTCTCATTCTTGTATGTTCTTCTTCCCAAATGATTCATCATAGAATTTCCTCTTTCAAACTGACATATACACATCTTGAACAATATTATAGGAGTCCTGAAATACAGGGATTCTTTGAACAATAAATTAAATTTGAAATTGATAAAATCAGTAAAAGATTTGCAGTAGATTCATAGGAGTCAGTATTTCGAACAATGGCTTGAAACTGAAAATAAGTAAGCCTCCCTTTCTAGAGCTTTTAAAAATATAATAGTCTACAGTTTCATCCCCAAATGGCATGACATTGCAGACCTCATCATCACCATTAGTAATGAAGTACCATTAATGATGAAGTAATAAAAGTCTGGCATGAAGCTTCAGGATGATTAGGACACCCTAGTCAGTCAGTGTGTTGACCATTGTGTAAATAAACTTTATGTATGAGTGCTGGGCCTTTATGCAAGTCCAGGAAATTAGGAATTACAGATGAATTGCTTCAGATAAATTCTCTTAACTATAAAGTTCAAGAGGTCTATTTAGCATTTATCTTCTGTTATTAAAAGAATTACCTCAAAAAAGGCTGGTCTCTACATCTGTATCTACTCAGTAAGAAATTCATCTCCCTATATCTCTCCTAAGATAAAGGTGACACCTTTTGCTTCAATCTCATTGCCATTGGCAGCATTTTATCAAGGCCAAGCCCACTGCAGACCTACTGAACTATTGCTGCATTAGAAGCTATGTAGGGAAAATATAATTTCAATACGTTGAGAAAATAGTTTAATGATTGTATTTTGTTTTTCTCTTTGATAAACATAATGGTTTGCACCCAAGGAAACTAAGTAATGAATGTGTTTATGCCAAATTTCTGCTAATAGGTACTTTCCTCTTCCATTTAGATTCTTTCATCTGAATGCATTCTGTGTACAACACTAAGCAGAGTGAGGTGAGTGAAATTTAACTGGATATCTGATATTGGTATCACAGTTCAAAGCATGAAGGAAGGAGAATAGAGAAGTGAACTTGCTCACATACCTAACTTTTTGATATATGAAAGTCTTAGAGGAATGGAATAAAGTTTATTTAAAAGAAAATTCATTATAATTTTACTTCTCCTACTTTATACTGTTTATAATTACTGTTGCTGATCTTGTCACTGTAGCAAAGAATAAAAAATAGTTATTCCTAAATTTAATTAAAAAAAAAGAGAGAAAAAGAAAAGTCTTCATCCCATGTTTAGGCTTTTTTTACCCTTTGTTTTGTCAGTTATGTACTCTTCTCCACATCAAGGTTGGAAAGTCCAAATTGAATTTATAATAAGGTTAAATATCTTGTATATATAGAATATTAATAAATAGAAGCAACATGGTTACTTCTGTTCTTTCTTTTCACGATGTTTACATATCACAAAAGAATGTGTAACAGCTATCACATATTAATGATGAATATGTAAGCTTTTTTTACTTACTAACAATCAGAACTCCATTAATCTCAAAGATGGTTTCCACAGATACATATGCAATGACTTTACATAGGGTCTAAAGAAGTTATTAGTCTTATAACATTATTATCCTGTATCTTAATTATATCTACTCTATACATTACTGGTAGCATAAGAGCTGCCAGGGAGCTGTTATGATATCAGTGCAATTAAACTGAGATTGTGGTTCAGTATTTTCATGTGAAGTACTTCTGCTCAGTAAAACTCTGTCAAGAAAGAAATTGACCATTCTTATATAATTCTTTTTTGATTAGCAACAGAAGGAATAACATATCTGAGGCCTTTATGGAAGAAAAAACAGATTACCAAGAAAACTGTCTAGGGAACTATAAAACAACTCTCTTGGTAACACACACTGTCGTATTTGAAGGTCTCACCACAGATCTGGTATTCCCAGCAAATGTTTATTTTGATTTGTGATTTTTGTTGTCCATAAGGCTTTGCTTATGCTTTCAAGGTTTTGCTTATGCTTTCTGCTTTTTTTTTTCCTGACAAGTCAGCATGGATTCACTGAGGGAAAGTTTTTTTTGATGAATCTGATAGCCTTCTATGATGGGGGGGGGACTGACTGGATGGATGATGGGAGAGCCATGGATGTTGTCTACCTTGAATTCAGCAAGGCTTTTGACACAGTCTCCATAACATCCTCATAGGAAAGCTCCAGAAGTGTGGACTGAATGAGTGGATAGTGAAGTGGATTGAGAATTGGCTGGACGGTAGAGCTCAGAGGGTGGTGATAAATGAGTCTGAGTCTAGTTAGAGGTCTGTGGCCAGTGGTGTCCTGCAGAGGTCAGTGCTGGGCCCAGTGCTGTTCAACTTGTTCATCAATGACTTGGACAAGGAGGCAGAGTGCACCCTGAGCAAGTTTTCAGATGACACCAAACTGGGTGGAATGGCTGACACTTCCAAGGGCTGCCATTCAGAGAGACCTAGACAGGATGGAGAGTTGGGCAGAGAGGAACCTCATGAGGTTCAACAAGGACAAGTGCAGGGTGCTGCACATGGGGAGGATAACCCCAGGCACCAGTACAGATTAGGGGTTGACCTACTGAAAAGCAACTCCAGGATGAGGGATTTGGGAGTCTTGGTTGACAACAAGTTAACCATGAGGCAGCAATGTGCCCTCATGGCCAAAAAGATCCTGGCCTGCATCAGGAGGAGCGTTGCCAGCAGGTTGAGGGAGTTGATCCTGCCCCTCTACTCATCTCTAGAGTGTTGGGTGCAGTTCTGGGCTCCCCAGTACAAGAGGGACCTGGAGAGGGTCCAGCGGAGAGTCACAAAAATGATTAAGGGACTGGAGCCTCTATCTTATGAGGAAAGACCAAGAAGTGAACTGGGCCTGTTTAACCTAGAGAAGAGAAGATGAGAGGGGAATGGATCAACAGTACCTGAGGAGAGAGTAGGGAGGATGGGGCCAAACTCTTCTCTGTGGTATCCAGTGATAGGACGAGGGGTAATGAGTACAGGAGGAGTTCCATTTCCATGTGCGGAAGAACTTCTTTACTGTGAGGGTGACAGAGCCCTCGAACAGGCTGCCCAGAGAGGTTGTGGAGTCTCCTTCTCTGGAGACTTCAAAATCTGTCTGAATGAGCCCCTGTGCCACGTGCTCCAGGTGTCTCTGCTGGAGCAGAGAAGTTAGACTAGATGATCTCTAGATAACTCTTTCAACCGTAGGTATTCTATTATTCTGTGATTCATCTCAATGTTGTCTACAAGGTATTTTTCATTCATGCTATATATGCATATATGATATGTGTATATATAGGTAAATATAAAGCACAGACTGTACAAATAAGCTATTGTCTGAATGAGAGTTTGTTTGGAATTTACAACAGATATTAAAGGTAAATATATATATTATTCTCCTAAGAGGAAAGGGAACATTTAACATAGTGTTGTATATGTGAATATTTAATATAATTTTATATAATCGCATTAGTAAACACATAGTAGCATCCATTTTTTAAACAAGAACTTCCCATAGAATTCATTAGAAAAGGGCGAGATAGCACTAGTCTGAAATAAGTTAAATCATATTGTTTTCCTCTCCTGACCAAATCACTGTGATTCTGTGCTATCCATTGGTCAACACACATCTCATGGCTAATCTAAAAATGAAACAACTTACAGAGTAAATGCAGGATTCAGTTAAATTCAACTGAATCATATTTAAAATATCTGGATATTTTTTCTATTACATAAAGCATATACTGTTTAAAATTAAGTGGTCAGATATATTCAGTTGATCCACCAATTGGATACCATTTAACTCTGCAAAACCAGATGAAAGTGGTTTTATGCAGACAGTCACAGAACTCAGATTTTAGGACTTGTTACTAAAAATTCAGAGCGTTTACTTTGATAGAATCCTTAGTATCTTTCTTATGACTATGTAAGGAGAGATTACTTTTACAAATTACTGTATCAACATTATAAATTGCCCCACTATGTTAAATCAGCCTCATTGATTTTCCCGTGAGTATCCTAACTATTGAAGAAGCTGACCATATGCAGAATGTTAAGGCATTCATGACTGAGAACGTTAAAATACAGATAGTGGAATAAATTTTGGAATCATTCTTTCCTTAACTAGACACTCTCTTCAGCCTCCCCATAACTATAAATATGACATAAAAAGTATCCAGCTGAGGTCCTAATGTAATCAGTCTCCGAGTCAATTCTATATTCCATGCATTTTGCTAAGCACACTTCCATAAATGAACCTTTAGTATGTTAAAAACAATGATAGCAGTGATGATAAGTAGAGTAACCTTTGTCACATTATATTTATAAAAACATCTTCGGAATTTTAGTTTTGAACCCAAAATTTGTGGAAAAGTGTCATTCTGACAACAACTTAGTTACTAAATAGCTAAAAAAATGACAACATACTTCAACTATAGTTTATGAGAACATCCAAGGTAAAAAAAAGCAGCGCATCCTTCAGCCATTTGTTTCTCTGGTAAAACTGTCAGCATGAACAGTTAGGTGTTAGTTTTGCAATGTATGCTCAGCTTGAAAGCAATTTAATCCTGTCCCTGATAGATTCTTATCCTGCTAACAGGTTTTTGGTCATTACCATCTGAGCTGGTTGTGGTGATGAAAAAGGTTCATTAAACCATTTCTCGACCTCTGAAGAAACCATTAAACATTAGCTCACTGAATGTGACTTTCTGACTATTCGGGTTTAGAACTGATGTTTCAAAATGAAGATGATGAATGTGAAAATCTGATAAATTATCTTCAGGAATGTCCGCACCAAATACTCAGCTACCTCTTTTCCCTGGTCATGACAGAACAAAATTACTAACAAATATACTCACTCCATATGCTAAACCAGACACCACTGACATTCTTTGTGGAAGAGCTAAAGGTGATATAAGTAGCAGCACCAACTCTTTTGCATGAAGAATTGCAGTTTACCATAGTTTTACTGATCTTTACTAACTGTGGAGATCCACCAATGTTGATGGAACTGCTGTGTATCTCAGAACTATTTCCCTTCTTTTGTATACAGGGCCAAAGAAAGAAAACACAAAGATTTGTCCAGAATATAATGCAGTAACTTGATTTATAGTTAGGAAAGCTTCATATAATATCTTAAGATTGGCTTAAGCCTTTTCACTGGTGTTGGTCAAACTGGAAGAGTACACATTAAGGGAAACACTTGAATGGGAGTGAACATCTGGGAGAAGGCCCTAAGGAATACACACTTTTGTTGAGGAGATGGAGGTGGGAAAAGGAACATTTCCTTCACTTATTAATTGCTCCTGTGATAAGACCATCACCCTCCTTTACACAATAGACTGATTTCCCTGGACTTTCTCCATTTACATCTGCATCTAAGACTCATTTATCTAAATCTTTCCAATATCAGGCTGATACACCAAAAGCATCACCTCCTCACTTCAATTTCTTTAGATTAGAAAGAAACCTTCATAACAGTAGTATTGTAAACACTCTCCGTTTAGACAATTCTACTTAAAGATGTCAAAGAAAGGTTAGAACAAGGACTGTGTTTAGTCCATGCTGTCCAAATATTTTTTCTTTTCCTCTTGGTCCATATAAGACAGACCAAGAAGTACTAGAATCTGTAACAAAACTCCTAATTTGATTTATCCAAGTTGGCAGAACTAGCCAAATCTGATATCAAGTCCCTTCTAGAGAGATTTTAACCAAAACTATGTGACAAGCAAGGAGAGTTTCCTAAGAAACAGTTGAAAAGGAAGGTGGATGAACAGACTAATGGACAGAAAAATCAGAAAAGGTGAAATATTTTAGTTGTGTAACAAGGGTGGGATATTTTAAAATGTACCAGAGATAGCAGTTCTGTTCTACTTTCAGGCAGTCAGAATAGACCAGCAAGGTGGTCATTAAGAAGGAAGAATATTGTCTGTTTTCCTATATTGAGAGTAATGTGCTAAGATAAAGAGACTTCTGGTCTCTGTAGCAAATTATACTCCTTCCCATTCTTGAACTCCTTCCCATTCTTATCTGAAGTACTGTATCCAGTTCTGTGCTTCCCAGTACAAGAGGGATGTGGATCTACTGGAGAGTCCAGCATAGGACTGAAAGAGCTGGGCCTGTTCAGCCTGGAGAAGAGAAGACTAAGAAGGTATCTAATCAATGTATATAAATACCTTAAGGGAGGGAGTGAAGAGGATAGGACTGGCCTCTTTTCAGTGGTGGCCACCAATAAGGCTAGAGGTAATGACCACAAACTAAAGCATCAAAAGTTCCACAGGAATTTAAGGAAGAAATTCTTCACAGTGAGGGTGACAGAGCCCTGGAACAGGTTACCAAGAGAGGTTGTGGAATCTCCTTCTCTGGAGAACTTCAAAACCTGCTTGGATGCAATTCTGTGTGACATGCTCTAGGTGACCCAGCTGAGGGTTTGGACTAGATGATCTCAAAAGGTCCCTTCCAACCTTAAGGGTTCTATGATTCTATGAACATCTCTAATCCCAGCTCCTGACATGCCAACAGTCACAGAGTATCCTATTTTTCTTCCCATGCACCAGAAACTTCTCCCTTTCCATAAATTTAATACTCCTAATAATTTAATACACCTAATACTCCTAATACTGATTCATGTGTCTGTAAAGCTATAAAGCACTAAGTAGAGTGGAAATGAAAAAAAAAAAAAAAATCTACTGGCCCATACAGGGTGCCAGCATTCACTCCTCTACAGCTGGTCCCCCTTTGGAAAAAGCAAGGAGAATGAAGCTTTTCTGACCTTGGCCTGAGCAATACGGGTTCATCTGAATGACAAGCCTCAGGGAAAACATGTCTACTTTTCTGTGCAGACTATTAAATGGTGCAGAGAGAAGGAAGAGTTAAAGGGATTTCTATTCTTGTCTTCCAGGGGACATGGGAAAGGGGAATCAGACAACTGAAATAACAGACATAAAAGTAACGATTTAAGAAGAGATAACCCTCTCCCGGAAAAAAGTCTGAGTGGAGCAGAGGAGGAAATCAGAAGCAGAAATCTGACCTTCAGCATCTGTTGACTCTGGCACTTGCTAAGATTGTGAATGCCTGCAGTGTACGATTACCGAAGCAGGGTTGTTTCAGACACTCAGCTCTTAGAGGAATGTACACCATGCTGATCACTGTAATAAGGTAGATAATCCACCACTGACCTTGATACCATCCCCTTGGCAACCCAAAAAGTGTCTTTTTTTTCATATCGCAAGAGGACTCTTTCTTTATGTGCAGAATTTGGGCTACCCCAAAAAAGAAAAAAGAGAAGAAGGACTGCACCTATGCATCTCAACCTTACTGTTTCTCATTGCAAGAGTGATCAGAATCTAGACTATAAAATTTAAGTGTTTCACATGAGCATTATATTGATGGCTCCAGTAAAAGTATAATTTTACCCGCACTAGACAAAGTACAAGCAAAGTTGTTCCATGGAAAGCAATTTAAATCAATACAAAATATATCTGAATGCTCTGGGAGACTTTACCTTCCCACCTGCTTGCTTTTTATTAATATACTACTAAACCAAACTAAGTAGTACATCAATATACAATTTTAATTAGGATAGTGGGGCCTGAGGAGATGCGCGAGATTTATTTGGGGGAAAAATCCAAAAAGCTATTTTCCTTGCAAAGGAAAATAAAGAGCTAAACAAAATGTCAGTGCCAGAAGAAAGAAAAAAGCTAACAAAACCATGAGAGCTTGAGCAAAGTGACAGAAAATAGTCAGTTGATGATCAATGTCTTGAAGCAAACAGAAATGGAATAACAGACTGCTGTTATTGCCAAGAAGAATCTTTGTGATTCCGGTTAATTGCTGGCTTAGTTGAATACAGTAAATGTAAATGTAGATTTAAAAAGAGAAAGAAAAATGTATCAATTGAAGGACTGGGGGTTTTGTTTGTTTGTTTGTGTCCACCCTCCCATCTCAAGTCTGTATGGTAAGTTTTTTTCAATGACTTGTGTTAGAAATTGTGTTCAGATTTTCCTGCTAGAGGTAAAGATGAGGTAAGGGGAGAAGGGAGGAGAAGCGAAAAGAAAAATATCAGAGCAAGAAGTTCACCAGTCGTGGAACCCACTAAAAGTGATCAAGGTTTTCTATGTGAGAACACAAGCATGTTATGGACATTGGCACTGTTATGTTGTTATTTGAAAAGATATTTCAAAGAATAAATTCCTTGTATTCTTTTATGATATAGCAGCTTTAATGATCACTAGGGACCACTGAAAAATAATGTGCATGTAAAATATTTATATAAAAAGTAGACATAGTAACTTTCAATAGTAACTTTTACTTCTCAGCACGAAGAACTTAATAGTTAATTAAATATTTTAAACAATAATTATGGAAGTAGAAATGAATATAAAATAAAAAAAAACTTTAATTAAAGACAAGAAGAAAGAAATTTACCCCTAAGATAATTTCAGTTATTTAAACACAATTATAATTAATTTTACCTCAGTCCAAATGCTAGAACTAAATCTTACTAAAAATGGTACCACTTTCAAGGCAGAAAACTTTTGAAAAAAGTACATTTTGATTTTTACTTTTACAAAAATAAAATATTGCCTTTTGCATTGCTGAGGACAAAAATAATAAAAATAACGAGAACAAAAATGAATCAAAATTTAAAATTCTTTCTGCAACGTGTATAAAAGATCTATTTTATTTTAATGGTTATAGAGGGCAGAAAGCTCTCTTGTGCTACTTTCTTGGTAGCACTTCTTGGTTGAAATTAGAGTTTCAAAATATTCTAGAAAAGCCTGAATAAGTTGTTGCTAGGTATATAAACATAAAGACACATTTTGGGAGTCCATAGAGAAACAGTCAGGAAGAACAAAGTTGTCTAAGATTAAATTATATGGAGAAAATGCAGTCTAAAATATCAAGACAGTATTTTGTGATAGATTTTCGGACTTGATATGACAATTCTTCCATTGGATAATAATATTCCTTTACTATCATCTTGGAATTATGACTTTTCTTTCCTGACAGACAATGAAAGCAAGCTTGGGAATGCAAGCACTTGCAAGTGCATGAATGCACTTGGAAGAGATGTGTCTTTCCAAATCTTGACGATTTCATTTTATGCAGTGAATTTAATGCACTGAAAAAATAATGCCTAACTGTTCTGCCAATTTATGCCATGAAAAACCTGAAATGAGATATATTTTTTTTTTTTTTTTTTTTGTATGAATGTTATATTGCAGTATTTTTCTCAGTGGGATCACTGTAAATTTAATGGAATTTCTAAGTGAATTTTCCCAAAATATTCTTTACTTGTCCAACTCTCTTGCTGTTAAAATATATGATAAAATGCTTAGTCTCTAAGAAGATCAACAGAATCAGACTTCATCTAGTACTCCTTTAAAAGTCTCTCTTTTGAGTTCTGCTTTTTCTTTTCCTGCAGTAGAGGTAGAGTTAGAAACATACATAAAATTGAAACTTAAAATAAACAAATAAATCTTACCCCCAGTCTTTGGTAAATCTACTATATTTGCAAGGTGAATAGATTGTGAGATATAGAGAATGGCAGAGTCTCAGGAGATTTTTTTTTTCCAAATCTGGATGGATGTCCTATGTAATCTGGGGCAACTAATTAAATCTTGTCTCCAGCCTCCCTAAGAAAAAAAAAAAAAAATGCTGTCCCTTAAAGAATTAAAATACTTTCGTCTTTGAAGGGAAGGAGATATGATAATAAAATTCATCAATGCTTGTGACATGCTCAGATACTACTGTCATAAAGAAAATGTAAGCACAGGACACAAAATGCAGTGTTCAGCTGCATTTTGACATAAGGCAAATCTTGAAAAGCTGAAATTCTGGGATTATATTCAGTAACTAATTGCTGATACAGTTAACGACTTGGTGAATAACTGCTTTTAGGTGTTATAATTTATTGCAACAACAACTGATTAAATTAAATATGGGTTGAATGCTCTAAAGTTTGCCTCAATAAGACTATAAGCTTGAAGAACACAACTACTTACATCAGTAGGTAGTTTAAATTTGTCATTAAAGACTCAATGCAGGACTACAAATGCAGATGGACTATGTCTGATAATTGATTGGATCTGTATGTAAAATTTAACCATCGGAGGGAAGGAGAAAGAAATGCTGCCTGTAATATTGTGTGGCTTGTTAACAAAAGGGTGATTTGCAATGTGATTTTCTCTCTGTCACTGTCTAAATGCATCTTCAGAGTCTCTTTTACAATGCATGCTTACATTCTAAATATGTCACTTTGTAAGTTTGAATTAAGAAAAAAATGAAATTCCATTTTCTTCTTGTAAATTTTTCCTCTGTGTATTATTTCCTTACTCCTTTTATTTTATTTTTTTTTCCCCCACATAAGACTGCATGCTACATTGGTATTAGGCTCCTGCCACAACCAGACAGAATAAATGTACTAGTCTGGAGTATGAGGAATGCAGTGGGAAATGTAGAACCAGGAGAAAAAGATCTAAAATATTGATGTATATATTAATGATGACTATATTTATGGTTTTCTTTTAAGCAAAAATGATTAAAAAGATTGGCTTAGTTGCAATAGTAACTAAGGAAAGAATAACATCAACTCTCTAAGGTTTATCTGTTTGAGTAAACTAACTAACTAAATAAATAAATAAACTTGAAGGAATTAAGGTAATGAAATGCCAGGAAGAACCTCTGACGTTTACTTTTTCCTTTACATTCACATTTACAGGAATGAGGGAATCTGTCTCAAATACATTAAAACCAATGAAAGTACCAGTGGGCTCATAATCAGATCTTATGTGTATTCTCTCATGTTTTCCTACATCATCTCTTATATATTTGATGTTTTGTACAGATTTTGGGTGGAGCAGCAGTAAATTCTTAACTCTTTGAAAGAATTACCTTTCCTTTCTTGCTTCGTCCTCCTTTCCCTGTTTACCACGGTTATACAAATCTGCTTTTTAGATATCATTTTTTTTTTTGACATCTGTTTAGATACTTCCCAAGCCATCCTTCAAAACAATTAACAGTTCTAGCAGGAGAGTGTGAGTTGGCTTACAGGCTCACCATGCAAGGAAAAATTAGTTATATATAATCTCCAATTCTTTTCTTGATAGTATGCTTTATTTCTTACAACAGAAGAAATCAATTTAAAATTAATAGGCAAAAAATAACCCAGGGACTTGTCAAATTTGGCTGATCAGGAGTCTGGAAAGACATTTCCCTCTTTGAGGATATCTTTCTTTGCATCAAGTTACCCTTCTTTTCATGCCTTTTTTATTACAATTCATAATAACATAGGGCCAAGAAAGTGATATTATTTAGAGTAGTAGCTGCTCTATAGTCCTAAACAGATTGTCTCCATTTTGATAGCTTGCATTCATGCATAAATTTGGGAGGTCGGAAAATATAATATGTTGGAATTTCATTAGATAAGTCTTCAGCTCTATAATCATTTCCTTCTTTCAATCTCTTTCCCAGGTATGTCCCACAGAAACACAAGCAAATATGCATCACATCATACATAGCAATGCCTTTTTTAAGACTATCAGAGGCAGAAAGTATGGATCTGTGGAGTTTTAGTAAAATCAAACCCCATAGATTGAATTTCCTAAGAAATTATTTTGCCTGAAAAATCCTTGATAAAAAATGAGAATATTAATTAACAAAGAGTAAAGAATTTAGTATAAAAATGATAAGGTATGAGCTATTTTAAAGGGAAAAGACACTACCATGAAATAGGATCATAGAATCATAGAATCATAGAATCATAGAATGCCTAAGGTTGGAAGAGACCTCTAGAGGTCATCTAGTCCAACCCC